>NC_069399.1:96178406-96202167 GCF_026875155.1 Cherax quadricarinatus
AAAACTACAGTTTAAGAAAAAAATCCCTATCTCCTGATCCACCCCGACAACTAACTACATGATAACCACCTGGTGGTCACAATTATACTCACCTGCTGACTAAAACCCAAATACTAATCTTAATCCTTAAAATAATAAATCCCTAACAAGTCATAAGTTTGCCTATGAACTCCCAATATAGACACTTTGTAATTGTGCCAAAACAAAAGCATTCACAATTGCTAAACTCACACAAATTACGATTGTAGTCACTTAGCCTTAATACCATAATAAGTAAGGATTTAAGTAAAGAATTAATCTTAGTCTGCTCCAAATGCTTAGCCAGGCTAGGTGTCCTAGTGGCCTCCTCTGTAATTATTAATTTATAACATTAAACCAACACCAACCCAAAACCGTAACCCTACATTGTAACCCTTATAAGAATAAACTTTGATGAATGAATTTGAAAATTATTCTCTTCAAATCACTTGTTCCTCTAGTCCTTTAATACTGCTGTACACTAAATTGCCCCCTTCATGGCAGGCAAAATTGCTGACCTGAAGAATGTACAGAAAACTTTCACAGCACACTTAAGTACAATAAAGCAACCTAAATTACTGGGCTGGGAACAAGTTGAAGACCCTTGATCTGCATTCCTGGAAAGCTGGTGAGACATACATATAATAATAATAATAATAATAATAATAATAATAATAATAATAATAATAATAATAATAATATCATTTACTACAAGTACACGGTACCATGTACATGGTATACAGGCCTAGCTGACATCTATGACATACGTACTACTAGCTTGTTATGCTGAGCATTACGGGCAATTAGGTCAGTGTCCCAGATTCGACCCACACCAGTCGACTACACCCAGGTACCCATTTACTGATGGGTAAAATAGACAACGGTGTAAAGAAACCACGCCCATTGTTTCTAACCTGGCTGGGAATCGAACCCAACCTCGTCCGTAGTGAAGTAAAGCTTTAGCCACCAAAGCCTTTGGGAAAATCCTAGAGGATAAGTATCAAACTACAACACAAAAATCTCTCCCTACAATAGCAAAAGACGTGTCAGGAGATGCAACATTCCCCATACACAATAAGTTGTCAGGGGCCCAAAACTGTTCACTTGCTCTAAAGTCATACCTGATCAACCAGGCTGTGGTTCGTACATTGGTTTATGTCAGCCAGCAGTAAACAGTCTGGTTGATCGACCCTGATCCACACGAGGCCTAGTCTTAGACCGGGTTGCGGGAGCATTGACCCCAAAACCCTCCCCAGGTTAAACTCAAGTATATATCATTGTACATGTACAATAGATATACATGAAATCACTCTTTCCCTTTCTTGTAGCCATATTCCTGAAAACTCCAAACGTATATCTAAACGTTTTTTTCAACAATGTGAAAGTAAGGTAAAATAAGTAATCTTTTTTTTTTTACATTTGAAAACGTGTAAAAAAAATTGAACTACTTTTTTTTTGTTTGTTATATTTGAAAATATTAAAAACAAACGTAGATCTACTTTTGAGCACTACCCATTGAACGTAATCTGCTTGGACAGTTTAAGGGTTAAGTACATTTTTTGGCCCTCTTCTTGAACTGGCTCATGCTATGACAGGCTATGAACATGTGCGTACAATACATTGTGTTTAGAAGAACAAGCAAGTATTAAATCAGTGAGGTTTTTTAGTATCCCCGAAATGAGATCAATCTGTAGACTAAAATCACATTGGGTATCAAAAAGGATATACATCAAAGCAGTCTTCATAGAAGAAAAACACCTGGAAGCATTCTAAACAGATGGAAATAAAAAGTCTGGGCCGGGCCGGATGGTACCGCCCTTGGTGCTGGCCATGTAAGTTCAGAAACGGCAAAGCGGGAGTGCTGCCCTGGTAGAACCGTAATGTGAAGGCTGGAAAGTGCGTCCTTGTAGACAGTAATGGTGAACTGGAGGTGTTGTCCTGGAGACAGTAAATGTACGCATTGAGGGAATGCATATAATGGCCTCGAGGGAGACAGGAAGGGAGCTGTAGTGGGGAAACAAGTGTAGTCAAGGACGAGATAAATCCATATTACAAACTAGTAATACCACAGGTGATAGCAAACAAGGGACTCCACTAAGCAATAGTGAGGATAAATTAACCAGAAACAACTGGTGAGAGCTCCATTGTTTATACTGTGAGGATAGGAATGAGACGGGTAAACATGCACCAACAGAGAATACTGTCATCAAAAAACCAAGGCAAACGGAAACCAAGCGTGGACATACTATTCACTTGGTATCTCGGCATGGAAATCTGGAAAAACAGATGGGACTTGCAACTTTGATCACCCTAGAAAATGCCGTGCCCATAGGCACAGGAAAAATGCAAACTCCCTCCTGAAGCCCTTTTTCACCCTGAAATGTGTCCTCTTTCATACAAGGAAAGACCTGGTGCTAATAAATTAAATTGGCCAGGCACACCATCTAAAGAGACAAAAAGATAACAAAAGCATCCAGCCATGGGAAAACCTGGGTAGCACAGCCACTCAAGAGGGAGAGCTTTTTAAGTGCCAGGAAGGAAAAAAAACTGGCAGGAAATGGCAGAAATCGTACGCAAATCCAGTCCATTTCTGGAGTGGAACCACAGCGATGGCCTTCACTCCAAACCAACAGACACAGTAATAGTGGCCGGAAAAAAAGTCCCCCCCCCCAGTACCACCAGTCCCGAAGACATTCTTCTTTGCAAATATACAAGGTCTAAAGCCAGCAACAACAAAATACCTTTCATCCGTGACGCTTGCAGAGGCAAGATGCAATGTTTCGCGCTTTCAAAGAGACCCAAGTAAAGGATCACTAGACCAACGAAATATGGATCTCCCAAGGTTTACAACCTATAGAAGATGCGACAGATTGAAAAGGCAAAAGGAGGGGGGGGGGGGGGAAAGGGTTGGCCTGTATATCGCAGAGTCACATATTTACACAGAATCTGCTTAATGCCCCAAATGATGTGGGTGGAAGTTTTAGCATAAAGATCGAGAACCAAAACCTATCATTGCGGTAGTCTACAAGCCCCGGATGCAAACGTCCCAGCAATTCTGGAACAGCTGTTAAAAATTGACCACTATCGGGAAAATCTACCAAGCCCCTGCCGCCCAACAATCTTGCTTGGGATGTTAACTGAAGGCACCTAAAATGGAGGAATATAGCAAATAATGTTTGTTGCATGATAACACCAGGAGGCAGCCTGAACGAGCAACTCACACACACACGAGCTTTAAATCTCTGCACAAAATTCAACTTAAACCCAGAAAATAATAGAGCCTTACTAGACTGGAGAATACACTAGAGACCTCATCTTCGAACAATATGATCTGATTAAGAAATGTCACCATATCAAAAAAATAAACTCAGATCACAACAAAATCGAGGTTCAGGACATGGTATGCCGCGGAACCATACCGACAAATTTGAGATAGCCACGAAGGGACCTTCACCAAATCAACTTCAATAACAGAACATAGAAGCGTGACCATGTAAACTAAGACTTAACGATGTAAGTTTGGGAAGATAGACTATGCAACAGAACCCCCAACTTATGCCTAGAAACAGATTAACTCGGTGGCACTCGATGTATGCATAGGCTTATTCACTTAAGAAAAGGAGGAGTAACGTAAAATAGAAAGAACAGGCTCTCACCTTTACAGGCGACGGAAAGAATAACATAGCGACTAAAAGAGGCCAATAATAGCTGAAAAGCGTAGGCCACACAGGGTCAGGAGAAAATAGCAAACGTCGAACTAAGCTAAAGGATTCTTATTTAGTCAGGAATCGCGGAAGAACTAAAAGCAGTAGGCAACGCTAGAGTTATGTGTCACCTGGGCGGAATCATTGGTGTCACCTGGGTGGCAATCTTTGGGTTGTCACCCCCATGAAATCCAAGGGCAGAGGATAGGTGGTAGTAAACTGCCCATTACATCACTGCTGCATGACCATGACTAATTTTAGCAAATGAGAACGTTTAAAGGCCATAAATCGAACTTCATTAATGATAAATTAAATATCGTAGTAAATAATGAGGAAATATAAACTCAAACAACCAATTTGAGTACAGCGCCAACAGATCCTACATTTATTCATCTTTCAACAATGTAAAAAAAAAATTGAAAAATAAAGAAACACACTAGTCCAATTTGACCTTGAGAACAGGTAAACATCTCAAAGAATCCTGATATTTCATTTCTTTCCTAAATTCCTGCAAAATCCTCAATCACCATCATCACAAAATCAACGATTTTCCTATATAGAACTAATTGTACTATGTAATCCTATAATAGGCTATATAAAGCGAAGGTATTTTTCCACTCTTATGTTGCCTGCAGCATGGTTTTTGGTCATAAGTGTCACCTTCTTTTAGAGGATCTATGGGTCACCACGTTTTTTTTTTTTCTTAAATCGGTGTCACCCGGGCGCCCCCTCCCCCTTACGACGCCTCTGACTAAAAGCCTATAAATGAAATCGAAAGAAACCCGAATTATTTCCCTTTCTTAAGGCCAAATCAAGTCCTAGAACAACATCCAGTAATTGGCCCCCTACTTAAACAAGATGGGTCCTACACAGATAACAGCAAGGAAATGAGTGAGCTACTCAAGTCCCCAATATAAACTCCAGTTTTTAGCAAGCCGCTAACCAACTGAGAGTCGAAAGATCAAAATTAATTTATTATGAGAGACCACAGAATTTTGGTTAACACAAGCCAATCTGATGTTATCCTGACGCAAATGACTTGAACAGCGATAAAGACATGCCCCATGCACTCTGCCCCAGGGCCCCCCCCCAAGACTCTGTGGACCTCCGTGTTCATCAAGAACTATCACGACCTTTTAACATCCTAGCCTAGCCCCCACACCACATAGGGGGCAGTAAAGCAATAGCATAAGAACTACAGGAACCGCGTGACCGCATGGCACAACATCCCATATCATAAAAAAACTTTGAAAGGGTCCTAAGAAGCAAGAACCACCACACATCTACATACCCATCACATACACAACCCAGGGCAACATGGGTTAGAGCAGTCGCTCCTGTCTGTCCCCAACTACTGGATCACTACACAAGGTCCTAATGCAATAGAAGACAAAAAGAATGCAGATGTATTAATACAGACGGTTGCAAAAGCCTTCGACAAGTGTGACCATGGGCGTATAGCGCACAAAATGGATATGCTAAGGAAATAACAGAAAAAGTTGGTAGATGATCTATAATTTTCCTCAACAAATAGAACACAAAAGATAAGTAGTCAAAAACAGAGTAAAGTCTGAGGCGCTACGTTGAAAAGCTTCTGTTTCCACAATGCACAGTTAATACGCTCCCATCTTGTTTCACATCCTCATATCTGACATTAGACTCAAGTGATGTCAGCCACAGTACCGGTCTTCCTTTGCAAGATGACACCGAATTTGCATGACAGTGTCTTCCATTGCAGACACTGCAAGAAAAGGCTGCCAGCGGACATCAACCAAATCTTTCAATGGGCTGCAGAAAATAATATGAAGTTCAACGATGAGAAATTTCAACTACTCAGATATGGTAAACCTGAGGAATTGAAACTTCATCAGAGTACAAAAGAAATTCCGCCAATTTTAGACGAAAAACCAACGTCAAAGATCTGGGAGTGATCATGTCCGGAGGATCTCCCTCAAAGATCATAACATTATAATCAGTCGCACTGCTAGAAAAATGACAGGATGGGTAAAGAGAAACCTTCAAAAACTAGGGATGGCCAAGCCCATGATAACACTCTTCAGGTTTCGCTTGTTCATATCTAGGCTGGAATATTGTTGCACACTAACAGCACCTTTCCAAGGCAGGCGAAAATTGCTGACCTACAAAATGGTACAAGAACCTTTCAAGGCACGCATAATGGAGATAAAACACCTCAAAAACTGGGAGTCGCTTGAAGTTCCTGAAAACTGTACTCCCTGGAACGCAGGCGGTAGGATACATGATTATATACACCTGGAAAATCCTAGAGGGACTAGTACCGAACTTGCCACACTACCAATCACTCACAACGAAAGCAAAAAAAGACTCGGCAGGACGATGCTACATCCCCCCAATTGAAAAGCAGGGGTGTCACAGCACGTTTATGAGAATACAATAAGTGTCAGGGGCCCGGGACTGTTCAAAACTGCCTCCCAGCATACTAAGGGGATTACCCAATAGACACCCTGGCTGTCTTCAAGTCAGGTACTGGACAAGCACCTAAAATAGGTAACCTACCACCGGGCTGTGGTTCGTACATTGGATTGCGTGCAGCCAGCAGTAACATGCCTGGTTTATCAGGTGCTTATCCACCATGTAGGCCTGGTCACAGACCCGGCCGCGGGGCGTTGAACCCCGAACTCTCTACCAGGTAGAACTCCAGGTAAACTCCCTTCTCCTTAGTACGGTACTGTTTGGTTCCTGGCCAAACAAAATCATAGCATAACATATTCGGGACAACTGGTGAACAATTTATCAACGTAATTTAACTTTAATTGTTTTACTGTCTTCAACATTCATTTATATCCATCTGTTGCAATTCATTTTTGTTGCCTACATGCTCATTTGCCCAGGAACAGAGTGCCGAGGCTATAAAAGGAGCAAAGGCAAAGGCACTATAGCTCAAAAATCGAAGAGTACAAGAATAAACCCTAGAAAGCTCTGGCAACACTAAAAATTGTTGGGGTAGCCATAAACCCTAGAAAGATCTAACATACTAAATATCGATAAACGAGGTATGATGCCACGAAACTACTAAAACGGCAAATAGTTATAATCATACTACACAACTGTGGCATCAATACTGTGGAAAATTCGCGCAATTTAACCTGAATTATCATTATATATCACATACCAGTAAATGAACGAAGATAATTATTATTTTATCATTTTAGACAAGTAGGAATTTGGGACAACCTAGGTCGCAAAAAATTCCCCCTTCGATACCATACCACTGTCAAATCCACAAGTTGCTCTGGACTATTAATCATAAATGAAATATACATTTCAACCAGGAATGCTGGTAAATAAAAAATTTGTGTCTGTACATAAATTAAAAAATTATTATATTTAAATACACATTTATATAACAGAAGGAGAATATATCTTAATCATAACACTCAGCAATTTGACTGTTGAATCAAGGTGTATTATACTCAGAACAACCTCTGTCATTACATGAAAATAACAACTGGCCATTATAACAAACACATATCTGAGGTTCCAGGAGCTAACATGTCCACACAACGCCTAGATAACTCAAGTTATGGCATGAATGCACATCCAACATTTCGCCTCCTATTTGAGAGGTGTCCATGCCCAATTTTTAACTTCTAGAGCACGAAAATTCCTTCCCATACACTAGACGTTGTATCCATTCAAAATTAACAATGGTGACTGTTCCTTTTTTTAAAAATACACGTTATTAAATACAATATAGGGCATCTATTTATCAATAAATTAACCGTAATTTCCCGGAAAATATACAGTATTTCCACAAATACTAGTAAAGTTAAACTACCAGTTTTGCATTAAATAGCCTTCAGCACAGTGAATCTGATAAGTTAAAACTAACTATTCCAATTAAGGGTAACCCCAAACAGTTGTCAACTAGTAAGTGTATCTCATACTTCAGTGTAAAAAGACAAGTAGGTTAAACCCAACTAAGACACCGGCCAGATAACATCCTGGCTATAAGCTCCTAAAAATAGTGGTGAGGGGCTCTTGAACTAGGGAATTGGAATCTGTGCTTCAGTTCGCTGGATTGAGCCTGAATGCCTTCCATCCCCCCCCCCACACAGCGCTGTAACAATCCTACGGGTTTAGCGCTCCCCAAATATTATATTAATCCTAACAAATGGTGTCTCTGAATTGCCCAATCAACCATTGCTCACATATAAATCTGCCCACCACTCATACCTTATAAACCGGAAAGGTTCAAGGAGGCCAGAGTTACTCCTGTTTCATGAAAAAATAGTATTTATGATTGTTAACAATAGGCCTGTTAGCAGGTGGCGGCTCGTCAAAAAATAGACTGGGGGGGAGACTGCATAGAACAGCATAATAAACGTTATTAAAGAAATAATTTAAAAATTAAACTAAATTTAATAATGACAAGCGTTCACATATACATACCCGTAGAGGTGGTCACTGTCCTGCTGGTGGAGACTTTGGCTCAACTGATGTTACAACTGATGATAAAATCCGAGCGTCGATTTTTTGATGTCGCAAAATGGTTTTAAATTTTTTCATTAGGAGCATTCATTTCTGTTATCTATATTTTCAGTTCGATATCATTGCTAGAGCAGTCAATCTGTCATGCGCAAAAAAGTTTTGATTCTTTTCAAGGTTGAAAAACATCTTTCTGCTTTTGCTGTTGTCATTTGAGATTTTTAAAATTTTTAAACAGCTGACAGTTTCTGAAAATGTTAAACTGTAGTTTAACTACAGTTTCCACTGCCACGTTTATCAAATGGTAATTAAATTTTAAACGCCACTGAAAGAATTTAAACGAACACCAATACCGGCCACGCGTTACAACACGCACACTCACGTTAACGGACAGATTACAACTGGGTGGGTACTTCGTCGAATGCAGCTCCTCGCTGCCAGATGTAATGCTTATACTGTCGGACCGCATCAAACTTCTATTTTTAATATTTTTTTATCTCGTTTCAACAAAAAAAATAAAATAAAAATTCGCTTATAATTACATTGAAAACAACATACAATAGATTTTTCCTGTAATATATTTGTCACTTGCAAATTATTTTAGCTTTAGGTTGATGAAGTCATACGTCTGGCAGTGAGCATCTGCGGTCTGCAGCTCCTGTGGACGAGCTGCCACTGCCTGTTAGTATACTTAGTGTAATGGTTTAGAAAGACACGTAAGCAAACACTATAACATATTTAGTAGAAAACGTTATTCGGTCCTGGGACCAAAGATCCTCTAACCATACAATAGGTAGAAAGACATTATATATAAAAGGCGAGAGTGAGATGTGAACGCACGTGACCTGAGGAATGTCATAAGAACATAAGAATGGAGGAACACTGTAGAAGGCCTACTGGCCCATGGTCGGTATTTATTACCAAGGTTTATACCACTTAGTGTAATATCCAAAATTCTAGAGAGGGGGGTTTACGTCAATATCAGATATCTTAATGACAACAATTCTTCATAGTTTACCATCAGGCTATTAATCTCCTCCAGGAAAACGGAGCCATACACTTTTTGTAGGAAATATCAACTGAGAATAGGTAAATAATTTTATTGTCCGGTGTAATGGGGAACCCATCACTTCAGTTTCCTCAGTAAAATATCTGGAAATCCCTTTGATTCCACGCATGACAGGAAAAACTGAAGAACTGATAGGAACAGTGTAGTAAAAGAGAGTGAATGCCAGATTGAAGTACCTCCACAGACAATCACAGTGTCTACCTACTGAGGCTCGCACGCCCATTGTCCAAGCACTTATACATGTCATAGGACTACGCCTTGTTCTTCATGACTCCTGTCTTGACCAAAAAAAATAAAAAAAGTAAAGATAAACTGCAAATCACCCTGAACAAAATGGTAAGAATTCATCCTGGACCTGTGGCCAAGAGAACATGTAGCCAGGATGATTACAACAATTTGATATGTTGATGTTGAAGATAGAGCAAACAAACTGAAATTAAACAAGTTTATAAAATTGCTCACATGTTCAGAACCCTTGCTGCTAATTTTGTCAAGGCTGTGAACAAAAAAGCAATCATAGTACTAGGGGAGAGAACACAGCTTTGTAGCACCACCACAGTCCGTGACCAGGCTTCAACACCTTTCCATTGTACAGCAATACAGGAATGGAACAGATGTTGGGTCTGAACTTGTCAAAGCCATCATAGCATGAACCAAAAGGTGTACCTAATGAATGTAGCGGTATAAAGGAGGAAACGATTTCTCATTTTTTTAGCTAACTCACATGTAAATGTAAATAACTCTTTTTTGCCATAAATTAGTATATCCACCTTTACATAGAATAATAAGATATATACTCCTTCTAGTATAATAATAATAGTATAAAAGGACCCCACTGGAAATAAGTCACTTTGATTTTTTGGGTTTATCGTAGTTCTCTACACATATGCGCTAATGTTTGATAATCTAGTAACTGTATATTGTGTAAACTTGAAGTATTACTTATTTACTGACATAGAATGAACCTCACCATTTTTGTTGAGGATGATAAGTAAACTTACCTTTCAGTTTTTCTTTTTTAAAGGCAGAATGCCAAAAGAGCAAGAGTACTCTATAATACATATTATAAGAGCTAGACTTAGAGGGTCCTGCGAGCTTTGGTAGCAGACATGTTGCCGGTCTGGTAGAGTAACTACAGTCATGCATTCTCTTTCTTTACTACAACTGTATCGCTATTAGTTCTCCTAACATGTCTGGGTCAAAAGGATTTCCCAGATATTTTACTGCATATACTGAATAATGGTTTCGCATTACACTGAGCATTAAAGTTATTTACCTTTTAATTTTATGTTTTTCGTGCCAAAGAGTATGGATTCCGTTGTCCCGATGTGTAGTGATAATTTGTTTGTCTACGAACCATATTGCTACAGGACTCTAGTTCTGTTCAAGTACATTTGTAAATGTCTTGTGGTGTCTTTATACCTGATACTAACAAGCACTATCATCTGCATACAGTAGTAGCTACATTAGGAACACTGATAGGCCATGTTATAACATAACACAGAACCAGTAGACCCCCCCACTGTTATTGGCAGGGTCCTATTCTGTGTTGCTGAACTTGAACAATTTGTTTTCCTGTTGCTCAGGTAGGACTTAAAAACAGTCTATAGAACCTATGCCGATATCTTGTAGTTTTCATACATAATATAATGTAAAGTAAGTAAGGTTACCAATCGAAGGGCCTTTGCAAGTCTAAGGTTACCATACCTATAAATTCCCTAGAGCGACATTTCAGTTCCTCAGGTAGTCTATCAAATAATTGAGGGGGTGTCGGTTGAATGAGATCTCCTAAAACCCTGAATATGGAGAAATGTTTTTTGCCACTAAGATACTATAGACTACTTGACAGTATACCGTCCTTCTCAAATTTTCGATATCAAACTGAGTATACTAACAAGTGTATTATCTGCTGACATAGACCTCTATTTTTCCTTGAATATAGGATAACCTTGGCCTCCTTGAATCCTCCGAACAGTATTTGAGTGGTGTTAGACAGATTTTTATGTTGCAATGGGGATTGGCAATTTCAGAGGCATCATTTTTTTTAGGAACTCAGCCAGGATGCTATCTGGACCATTGCCACTTATTGGGTTTAATTTACTTAGTTCTTTTTCATACTGAAGTCTGAGAGTAACCTACTAGTTTGGCACTGTTTTGGGTGACGCCTTTATTATATCGTATGTTTTAAACTTACCATACCACGTGTGGTGAAAGAATCCGCGAACGAGGCGCTCCTGATCGCGGGTTCTATCCCAGCACGTGTTACGGTTTGTTTGCAATTGTGTCATACGATTTCGTGAGTCATGTTTAAATCTTATCAGTCTGTGTTTTATAAAAATGCGTAATGTCTGCCCCTTTGGGTGACTCTAGCAAGGACTGTTGATACCGTCTCCCCCTCCCGAGACTCCTAACAATATCTCATAATTGGCTTGTACAACACTTTCATGAGTAGAACGTAAACTCGAAGTGAATATCAGTTACCAAATTACTCAGATCGTTAGTCATGGCATGCTTAATGAACCATTTAACTATCAATCCTGATTTCTCCACCACCTATTATGGCTTAAATGACTTAGGGGCAAAATACAGTAGTTATCACCGAAATGGATCAGCGCAGAGACTCGTATCACACGGTTCGTTGTAAGGCCTTCTGAAGCACGTTTTTAACTGCTAGGTAACCGCTGGGGGGAACACTTGTGGGCAGAGGCCGTCGCTAGGGTTGGTGTCACCCGGGGTGGGGCATCTTTGGTTTCGCACCCCATGAAATCCAAGAGCGGGGGACAGGGGTAAGAAAACACCAGTTACATCACCTGCTGCATGACCAGTAACTAATGTTTTAGCACTGAGAACGTTTAAAAGCCATAAACCGAACTTTAGTAATGATAAAATAAATAACCGTAGTAATTTTGAGGAAATAAAAACTCAAATTACTACCACATTGAGATAGTCAACAGATCCTTAATCCTACAATTTTATTCATCTTACCTGGAACTTACCTGGAGAGAGTTTCGGGGGTCAAACGCCCCCCCCCCGGCCCGGTTTTGTACCAAGCCTCCTGGTGGATCAGAGCCTGATCAAACTCAGTTGCTACTGCTGCTGCGCGCTATCCAAGGTCCGACTTTAGGTGCTTGTCCAGTGCCTGCTTGAAAGACAGAGCTATGGGTCTATTGTGTAATCCCCCTATTATGCTGGAGGCTGTTGAACATCTCGGGCCCGCTGCACTTATTGTATTGTCTCTTAACGCACTAGTGACACCCCTGCTTTTCATTGGGGGGGATGTTGCATCGTTCTGCCGAGTCTTTTTGCTTTCGTATGAGTGATTTTTTTCGTGTGGAATTCGTACTAGTCCCTCCTAGGATTTTCCAGGTGTAAATAATCATGTATCTCCCCGCCTGCACTCAGGGACTACAGGTTCAGGAACCTCAAGCGCTCCCAGTAATTGAGGTGTTTTATCTCCGATATGCCGCCGTGAAGGTTCTCTGTACATTTTCTAGGTCAGCAATTTCACGCTGCCTTTGAAAGGTACTGGTTAGTGTGCAGCAATATTCCAGCCTAGAATAGAACAAGCGATCTGAAGAGTGTCATCATGGGCTTGAACATCCGTAGTTTATGAAGGTTCACATTATCCATACTGTCATTTTTTCAAGAGCAGATGCGATTGATACAATGTTATGGTCATTGAAGTGAGATACTCCGACAAGGATCCACTCCCAGGTCCTTTGACGTTGGTTTTCGCTCTATTTTGTGGCCGGGAATTTGTTTTGTAACTCTGATGAAGTTTTAATTTTCCCTCATTTTTTACCATATCGGAGGAATTGAAATTTCTCAACGTTGAACTTCACATTGCCTCTCTGCAGCCATTGAAAGATTTGGTTGATGTCCGCCTGGAGCCTGCAGTGTTTGCAATGTAAGACACTGTCATGCAAATTCTGGTGTCATCTGCAAAGGAAGACACGGTGCTGTGGGCTGACATCCTTTCCTATGTCAGTAAGAGGACAGAAACACGATGGGAGCGAGTACTGTGCCTTGTGGAACAGAGCTTTCCCTAACCGTCGCTGCCTCGGACTTACTCTGTTGACTACTACTCCATTGTGATCTATTGTGAGGAAAATTATAGATCCCTATATCTACCAATTTTATACATTTATTCCTTAACACCATTTTGGTGCGCCTATTACCGCCATGGTCACATTTGTCGAAGGCTTTTGCAAAGGCTGAGTATATATATTACTTGAGCATTCTTTTTTGTCTTCTAGTGGCATCTGAGACCTTGTCGTAGTGATCTAGTATTGAAGCAGAAACAGGAGGACTTGCTCTAAAACCCAGTTTTGCCCTGGTTTGTGTAATTGATGGGATATCTAGATTATATGGGTGTGGTCTTGCTCTTAGGACCCTTTCAAAAGTTTTTATGATGAGGGATGTTAGGTGCTATCGGTCTGTATTTCTTTTGCTATTGCTTTACTGCCGCTTTGTGGAGTGGGGCTATGTCTGTTGTTTTTTAATTAACTGTTGGACGACCCCGAGTCCATGCTCCCTCTCTCCATAGGATGGAAAAGCTCGTGATAGGGCTTCTTGCAGTTCTTCAATGAACACGGAGTTTCCCGATGAGTCTGGCCTTGGGTCAGAGTGCATGGGCATGGTCATTTATTTACGCCTGTTCGAAGTCATTGGCTCAGGTTACATCAGACAGGCTTGTGTTAACCAAATCTGTGGGCCTCTCTCATAAAAAATTCATTTTGATCAATTATCATCGACTCACAGTCTGGTTAGGCGAGCGGCTGCTAAAACTGAGTCATATTGGGACTTTAGTAGCTCACTTGTTTCCTGCTGTTCAACTGTGTAGGAACACCATCTTGTTTAAGTAGGGCCCAATACTGGATGTGTTCTCGACTTTGATATGGCATAAAGAAAAAGAAATTACTTTTGGGTTTCTTCGATTTCATTTATGGCTTTTAGTCCTTCCCGCGATACCTGACTCCTATAAGATTTCCTTACTTAAGTTCGATGTTTGCTATTTCTCTGACCATGACTCCCCTACGCATTTATATATATTGTCCGTTTTAGCCGCTCTGTTATTCTTTTCCGTCGCCTATAAAGGAAGCCTGTCTCTTCTATTTTAATCTACTTCCTCCTTTTTCTTCAAGGAATGATGCCTTGAGGCATACAACACGTGCCACCGAAGTTAATCTGTTCTAAGCATAGCCTGGGTCTGTGTTGCTTAGTCTTCCCAGCTTATACGTTTAGGACTTGGTTTACTTGTCCAGTTTTTGTGTGGTGCTTTCTGTTCTTGTTATTGAAGTTGAATTTGGTGAAGGCCTCCCTCGTGACTAATCTCATTTTGGTCGGTCTGGGGTCGCTCCAGCGCATAAACATGTCTGAACCCTCAATTATTTGTGATCTGAGTATATTGTTTTTTGAGATATGGTGTACATTTCGATCAGATTTAATCCATTGTTAGTGAAGATGAGTCTAGTGTATCTCCTGTCTAGTAGGCTTATTATAGCTGGTTAAGTTGAAAATTTTGAAAAATGGTTGAAAAAAAAAGAAAAACACTAGTTCCGATTTTAACCTTGAGAACAGGTAACATCTCAATGTAATCTGATATATCATTTCCTTGCCTTCACTCCTGCAAAATCATGTATCACATCATTAAATAAATGATTTCCCAAAAGGCCTATTTTGTACTCTGTCCTCTTATAATAGGCTGATAAGAAGCGAACAGGATTTTTTTCTCTAGAGGTTTGAAAGTCAGCATGGTTTGGGTCTTAGTGTCACCTCTTTAGAGGCTCTAGGTGCCACCCCTTAATGTGTCACCCGGGGGCGGCCCGCCCCTCCCGCCCTCACGCCCCTTCCGCCCCCCACCCCTCTTAACGACGCTTCCTGCTTCTGGGACCTCGAGAGAACAGAAACTTGTATAGGAGCGCTGTAAGCATGAGGTCCTTGTTCGAAGATGGCAAACCAGCGTCCTCCTCGATCAATTCATTGAAAAGGACGCTAAGGTGACAATCCATGTTTGTTGCCCTACATAAACAAGTGCCAGTTTTAATTCTCTCCTCTATTCGCCAAGACTGTCCACAATTCTTTGGTGTTCACAACCTTTTAATTCATGCAAGACCTTTCAAATGCATCTTTGAACTGTGCCTACCATGTCTCATAGATACTCCTTTTCCCCCAGGTGCTCTAGAGCAATGAATTTTTCCCACTTACATTCTATCTTCAGCGTTCACGCACCTCCCCCGCGTCCATGAAAATTACTAAAGACTTTGCCAATCGTGGCAAAAAAAAAAAAAAAAAAACGGGCCACAAACCTTCTGAACAGCATTAAACGAAAGTTGTCAGCTTAGATCAACCTTCCGAATAACACGCAGTCTTGTTCCATAATAGTGCCCGCTGCATATTGTCTACGCAAAATAAAGTCTTCAATAATTCTTTAAGGGGAAGGTTACAAGTTTCAAAGGTATCGATGGTAGCCTGCAGCAAGAACGATGAACTGGTAGCGCCGAATAAGACAGCCTTGAACCTATAAATCTCGTAGCCCTGTTCAGGTACCTTGGCGTTTGCTAACCATAAAAATCTCTTGTAATCCCTATCCTGAGCCTGCAGCCCAATCCACAGAAAGGCTTTACTGATATCAGCTGTGTATGCATACTGCTTCGTCCTGAATTTAAGTAACACGTCTGCTAATTTCTGTGTCAAAGGCGGTCCTGTGAACAGACAATCATTCAGTGACAGCTCTCGAGGGCTAGCTTTCGAACTGCAGTTGAAGACCACTCTTATGGCAGTAGTCACTGACTCCTTGGTGACTGCCATGTGGGGTAGATAATGGGTATTTTCTCCAGGACTGGCATGAGGTACTTTCTCAATGAATCCAAGGGCTATCTGTTCCTTGATAACATTATCGTACTTCTCAACGAGTCCTTTCTTGGTCAAGCTGTTTACTAGTGTGTTCGGCTGACCTCGTGCCTTCTTAAAATTAGTGGGCAGAGTAGGGTACACTATTTCCAGGGCAGTCGCACCAAGTATTGACTGTCTTTGAACTGCACGTGCTTCAAGTAATCTGGATAGGCCTCTTCAATGTTTGGGGTGGTTGATCTTTGAGTTCTAAAACTACAGTTTAAGAAAAAAATCCCTATCTCCTGATCCACCCCGACAACTAACTACATGATAACCACCTGGTGGTCACAATTATACTCACCTGCTGACTAAAACCCAAATACTAATCTTAATCCTTAAAATAATAAATCCCTAACAAGTCATAAGTTTGCCTATGAACTCCCAATATAGACACTTTGTAATTGTGCCAAAACAAAAGCATTCACAATTGCTAAACTCACACAAATTACGATTGTAGTCACTTAGCCTTAATACCATAATAAGTAAGGATTTAAGTAAAGAATTAATCTTAGTCTGCTCCAAATGCTTAGCCAGGCTAGGTGTCCTAGTGGCCTCCTCTGTAATTATTAATTTATAACATTAAACCAACACCAACCCAAAACCGTAACCCTACATTGTAACCCTTATAAGAATAAACTTTGATGAATGAATTTGAAAATTATTCTCTTCAAATCACTTGTTCCTCTAGTCCTTTAATACTGCTGTTCACTAAAATGCCCCCTTCATGGCAGGCAAAATTGCTGACCTGAAGAATGTACAGAAAACTTTCACAGCACACTTAAGTACAATAAAGCAACCTAAATTACTGGGCTGGGAACAAGTTGAAGACCCTTGATCTGCATTCCTGGAAAGCTGGTGAGACATACATATAATAATAATAAATAATAATAATATTATAATAATAATAATAATAATAATAATAATAATAATATCATTTACTACAAGTACACGGTACCACTTGTACATGGATACAGGCCTAGCTGACATCTATGACAAACGTACTACTAGCTTGTTATGCTGAGCATTACGGGCAATTAGGTCAGTGTCCCAGATTCGACCCACACCAGTCGACTACACCCAGGTACCCATTTACTGATGGGTAAAATAGACAACGGTGTAAAGAAACCACGCCCATTGTTTCTAACCTGGCTGGGAATCGAACCCAACCTCGTCCGTAGTGAAGTAAAGCTTTAGCCACCAAAGCCTTTGGGAAAATCCTAGAGGATAAGTATCAAACTACAACACAAAAATCTCTCCCTACAATAGCAAAAGACTTGTCAGGAGATGCAACATTCCCCAACACAATAAGTGTCAGGGGCCCAAAACTGTTCAACTGCTCTAAAGTCATACCTGATCAACCAGGCTGTGGTTCGTACATTGGTTTATGTCAGCCAGCAGTAAACAGTCTGGTTGATCGACCCTGATCCACACGAGGCCTAGTCTTAGACCGGGTTGCGGGAGCATTGAGCCCCAAAACCCTCCCCAGGTAAACTCAAGTATCAGATCATTGTACATGTACAATAGATATACATGAAATCACTCTTTCCCTTTCTTGTAGCCATATTCCTGAAAACTCCAAACGTATATCTAAACGTTTTTTTCAACAATGTGAAAGTAAGGTAAAATAAGTAATCTTTTTTTTTTTACATTTGAAAACGTGTAAAAAAAATTGAACTACTTTTTTTTTGTTTGTTATATTTGAAAATATTAAAAACAAACGTAGATCTACTTTTGAGCACTACCCATTGAACGTAATCTGCTTGGACAGTTTAAGGGTTAAGTACATTTTTTGGCCCTCTTCTTGAACTGGCTCATGCTATGACAGGCTATGAACATGTGCGTACAATACATTGTGTTTAGAAGAACAAGCAAGTATTAAATCAGTGAGGTTTTTTAGTATCCCCGAAATGAGATCAATCTGTAGACTAAAATCACATTGGGTATCAAAAAGGATATACATCAAAGCAGTCTTCATAGAAGAAAAACACCTGGAAGCATTCTAAACAGATGGAAATAAAAAGTCTGGGCCGGGCCGGATGGTACCGCCCTTGGTGCTGGCCATGTAAGTTCAGAAACGGCAAAGCGGGAGTGCTGCCCTGGTAGAACCGTAATGTGAAGGCTGGAAAGTGCGTCCTTGTAGACAGTAATGGTGAACTGGAGGTGTTGTCCTGGAGACAGTAAATGTACGCATTGAGGGAATGCATATAATGGCCTCGAGGGAGACAGGAAGGGAGCTGTAGTGGGGAAACAAGTGTAGTCAAGGACGAGATAAATCCATATTACAAACTAGTAATACCACAGGTGATAGCAAACAAGGGACTCCACTAAGCAATAGTGAGGATAAATTAACCAGAAACAACTGGTGAGAGCTCCATTGTTTATACTGTGAGGATAGGAATGAGACGGGTAAACATGCACCAACAGAGAATACTGTCATCAAAAAACCAAGGCAAACGGAAACCAAGCGTGGACATACTATTCACTTGGTATCTCGGCATGGAAATCTGGAAAAACAGATGGGACTTGCAACTTTGATCACCCTAGAAAATGCCGTGCCCATAGGCACAGGAAAAATGCAAACTCCCTCCTGAAGCCCTTTTTCACCCTGAAATGTGTCCTCTTTCATACAAGGAAAGACCTGGTGCTAATAAATTAAATTGGCCAGGCACACCATCTAAAGAGACAAAAAGATAACAAAAGCATCCAGCCATGGGAAAACCTGGGTAGCACAGCCACTCAAGAGGGAGAGCTTTTTAAGTGCCAGGAAGGAAAAAAAACTGGCAGGAAATGGCAGAAATCGTACGCAAATCCAGTCCATTTCTGGAGTGGAACCACAGCGATGGCCTTCACTCCAAACCAACAGACACAGTAATAGTGGCCGGAAAAAAAGTCCCCCCCCCCAGTACCACCAGTCCCGAAGACATTCTTCTTTGCAAATATACAAGGTCTAAAGCCAGCAACAACAAAATACCTTTCATCCGTGACGCTTGCAGAGGCAAGATGCAATGTTTCGCGCTTTCAAAGAGACCCAAGTAAAGGATCACTAGACCAACGAAATATGGATCTCCCAAGGTTTACAACCTATAGAAGATGCGACAGATTGAAAAGGCAAAAGGAGGGGGGGGGGGGGGAAAGGGTTGGCCTGTATATCGCAGAGTCACATATTTACACAGAATCTGCTTAATGCCCCAAATGATGTGGGTGGAAGTTTTAGCATAAAGATCGAGAACCAAAACCTATCATTGCGGTAGTCTACAAGCCCCGGATGCAAACGTCCCAGCAATTCTGGAACAGCTGTTAAAAATTGACCACTATCGGGAAAATCTACCAAGCCCCTGCCGCCCAACAATCTTGCTTGGGATGTTAACTGAAGGCACCTAAAATGGAGGAATATAGCAAATAATGTTTGTTGCATGATAACACCAGGAGGCAGCCTGAACGAGCAACTCACACACACACGAGCTTTAAATCTCTGCACAAAATTCAACTTAAACCCAGAAAATAATAGAGCCTTACTAGACTGGAGAATACACTAGAGACCTCATCTTCGAACAATATGATCTGATTAAGAAATGTCACCATATCAAAAAAATAAACTCAGATCACAACAAAATCGAGGTTCAGGACATGGTATGCCGCGGAACCATACCGACAAATTTGAGATAGCCACGAAGGGACCTTCACCAAATCAACTTCAATAACAGAACATAGAAGCGTGACCATGTAAACTAAGACTTAACGATGTAAGTTTGGGAAGATAGACTATGCAACAGAACCCCCAACTTATGCCTAGAAACAGATTAACTCGGTGGCACTCGATGTATGCATAGGCTTATTCACTTAAGAAAAGGAGGAGTAACGTAAAATAGAAAGAACAGGCTCTCACCTTTACAGGCGACGGAAAGAATAACATAGCGACTAAAAGAGGCCAATAATAGCTGAAAAGCGTAGGCCACACAGGGTCAGGAGAAAATAGCAAACGTCGAACTAAGCTAAAGGATTCTTATTTAGTCAGGAATCGCGGAAGAACTAAAAGCAGTAGGCAACGCTAGAGTTATGTGTCACCTGGGCGGAATCATTGGTGTCACCTGGGTGGCAATCTTTGGGTTGTCACCCCCATGAAATCCAAGGGCAGAGGATAGGTGGTAGTAAACTGCCCATTACATCACTGCTGCATGACCATGACTAATTTTAGCAAATGAGAACGTTTAAAGGCCATAAATCGAACTTCATTAATGATAAATTAAATATCGTAGTAAATAATGAGGAAATATAAACTCAAACAACCAATTTGAGTACAGCGCCAACAGATCCTACATTTATTCATCTTTCAACAATGTAAAAAAAAAATTGAAAAATAAAGAAACACACTAGTCCAATTTGACCTTGAGAACAGGTAAACATCTCAAAGAATCCTGATATTTCATTTCTTTCCTAAATTCCTGCAAAATCCTCAATCACCATCATCACAAAATCAACGATTTTCCTATATAGAACTAATTGTACTATGTAATCCTATAATAGGCTATATAAAGCGAAGGTATTTTTCCACTCTTATGTTGCCTGCAGCATGGTTTTTGGTCATAAGTGTCACCTTCTTTTAGAGGATCTATGGGTCACCACGTTTTTTTTTTTTCTTAAATCGGTGTCACCCGGGCGCCCCCTCCCCCTTACGACGCCTCTGACTAAAAGCCTATAAATGAAATCGAAAGAAACCCGAATTATTTCCCTTTCTTAAGGCCAAATCAAGTCCTAGAACAACATCCAGTAATTGGCCCCCTACTTAAACAAGATGGGTCCTACACAGATAACAGCAAGGAAATGAGTGAGCTACTCAAGTCCCCAATATAAACTCCAGTTTTTAGCAAGCCGCTAACCAACTGAGAGTCGAAAGATCAAAATTAATTTATTATGAGAGACCACAGAATTTTGGTTAACACAAGCCAATCTGATGTTATCCTGACGCAAATGACTTGAACAGCGATAAAGACATGCCCCATGCACTCTGCCCCAGGGCCCCCCCCCAAGACTCTGTGGACCTCCGTGTTCATCAAGAACTATCACGACCTTTTAACATCCTAGCCTAGCCCCCACACCACATAGGGGGCAGTAAAGCAATAGCATAAGAACTACAGGAACCGCGTGACCGCATGGCACAACATCCCATATCATAAAAAAACTTTGAAAGGGTCCTAAGAAGCAAGAACCACCACACATCTACATACCCATCACATACACAACCCAGGGCAACATGGGTTAGAGCAGTCGCTCCTGTCTGTCCCCAACTACTGGATCACTACACAAGGTCCTAATGCAATAGAAGACAAAAAGAATGCAGATGTATTAATACAGACGGTTGCAAAAGCCTTCGACAAGTGTGACCATGGGCGTATAGCGCACAAAATGGATATGCTAAGGAAATAACAGAAAAAGTTGGTAGATGATCTATAATTTTCCTCAACAAATAGAACACAAAAGATAAGTAGTCAAAAACAGAGTAAAGTCTGAGGCGCTACGTTGAAAAGCTTCTGTTTCCACAATGCACAGTTAATACGCTCCCATCTTGTTTCACATCCTCATATCTGTGGCCCGGCCCCCCCCCCCCCCTGCGAATATACTTGTGACCGTGGGAATATTCTTGTGACCGTTGGAATATTCTTATGACCGTTGGAATATTCTTATGACCGTGGGAATATTCCTATGAATGTGGGAATATTCTTGTGACCGTTGGAATATTCTTGTGACTTTGAGAATATTATGACCGTGTGAATATTCCTGTGAACGTGGGAATATTCTTTTGATCGTGAGAATATTCCTCTGACCGTGGGAATATTCTTGTGACTGTGGGAATATTCATGGGACAGTGGGAAAATAACTACAACAATGAGAATATTCTTATAACCGTAGGAAAATTCTCATGACAATGGAAATATTATGATTGTGGGAACATTGTTTTGACTGTGGGAATATTCTTGTGACCGTGGGAATATTCTTGTGACCGGGGGAAAATTCTTGTAACACTGGGAATATCCTTATACCCAATAGAAAATTGCTATACCATAGGGAATATTAAGATCATTGGAATATTCTTGTGACCGTGGGAATATTCCTGTGACCTTGGGAATATTCTTGTGACCGTGGGAATATTCTTATGACAGTGGGAATATTCCTATGACCGTGGGAGTATTCTTGTGACCGTGGGAATATTCATGTGACAATAATAATATTATGACCGTGTGAATATTCCTCTGACCGTGGAAATATTCTTTTGATCGTGAGAATATTCCTCTGACCGTGGGAATATTCTTGTGACTGTGGAAGTATTCTTGTAACCGTGAGAATATTGTTTTGACCGTGGGAAAGTTCTTATGACCGTGGGAATATCCTTATAACTAAGAGAAAATTTTTATGGCCGAGGGAATATTAAGATCATGGGAATATTCTTTTGACCATGGGAATATTTCTCTGACATGGGAATATTCTTTTGACCGTGGGAATATTCTTATGACAGTGTGGATATTCTTTTGACCGTGAGAATATTCTTGTCATCGTGGGAAAATTCTTATGACCGTGGGAATATCCTTATAACCTAGAAAAAATTGTTATGGCCTAGGGAATATTAAGGTCATTGGTACATTTTTGTGACCGTGGGAATATTCCTTTGGCCGTGGGAATATTCTTGTGACCGTGGGAACATTCTTATGACCGTAGGGATATTCCTATGACAGTGGGAATAATCTTGTGGCTCTGGGAATATTCTTCTGACCTTGGGAAAACACCTATAACCATGTGAATATTCCTATAACCGTGGGAAAATTCTCATGACCGTGGGAATATTATGATTGTGAAAAAGTTGTTGTGACCGTGGAAATATTCTTGTGACCATGGGAATATTCTTGTGACCATGGTAATATTCTTATGACTGCTGGAGTTTTCTTGTAAACGTCGGAATATTCTTGTGACCGTTAGAATATTATGGCCTTGAGAATATTCCTGTTAACGTGGGAAAATTCTTATGATCGTGAGAATATTCCTCTGACCGTCGGAAAATTCTTGTGACTGTGGGAAAATACCTATAACCATGGGAATATTCTTATAACCGTGGGAAAATTCATAACCGTGGGAAAAATCTTTTGACCGTGGGAATATTCTTATGACCGGGGGGTGTTCTTGTGAGGTGGGTATTCTTATGAGTGAGAATATTCCTATACCGCGGGAAAATTCTTGTACTGTGGGAAAATACCTATAACCATGTTAGGTAAGCACTATGCAACAGTTTGAAAAATTTTTATTCCGAAAAATTTCGCCTAACAGTAGACTTATTCAGTCGAAAACAGAAAGTAGGCGGAACATAGAGATTGAAGACATGTAAACCCTCCATCACCCCCGTGTTTTAGAATTTTGAGGTTTTTCATCCCTCGGCCCCGGAGAATTCAGTTCCCAAATTTCGACTATGTAATGAACTTCTCCAGGCCAGGGACTGACAACCCAAAATCTACGAATACAAGGGGGTGGACTGATTACATCTCTTAACATCTTACTTTTTTCCTTCCTACTTTTCGTTTCGACTGAAGAAGCCCAGTGTAGGCGAAAGTTTCGGAATAAAATT
>NC_069399.1:96202667-96220345 GCF_026875155.1 Cherax quadricarinatus
ATGAGCAAACACCAACGCAAAGACCTGGAGTGATCAGTCGGGGATCCACCTTCAAGGACCATAACATGTACAATCGCATTGCTAGAAAAATGACAGGATGGAAAATGAGAACCTTCAAAACTAGGGGGGCCCCAACCCATGATGACACTCTTCAGTTCACTTGTTCTATCTAGGCTGGAATATTGCTGCACACTAACAGCACCTTTCAAGGCAGGTGAAATTGCTGACCTAGAAAATGTAAAAGAACTTTCACGGCGCGCATAACGGAGATAAAACACCTCAATTACTGGGAGCACTTGAGGTTCCTAAACCTGTATTTCCTGAACGCAGGAGGGAGAGATACATGATTATATACACCTGGAAAATCCTAGAGGGACTAGTACCGAACTTGCACACGAAAATCACTCGCTACGAAAGCAAAAGACTTGGCAGACGATGCACCATCCCCCCAATGAAAAGCAGGGGTGTCACTAGCACGTTAAGAGACCATTCAATAAGTGTCAGGGCCCGAGACTGTTCAACTGCCTCCCAGCACACATAAGGGGATTACCAACAGACCCCTGGCAGTCTTCAAGCTGGCACTGGACAAGCACCTAAAGTCAGTTCCTGATCAGCCGGGCTGTGGCTCGTACGTTGGTTTGCGTGCAGCCAGCAGCAACAGCCTGGTTGATCAGGCTCTGATCCACCAGGAGGCCTGGTCACAGACCGGGCCGAGGGGCGTTGACCCCCGAACTCTCTCCAGGTAAACTCCCAGGTAAATAACCTATAAATTATATAACATGTATATTTCTTTGGTAGAGTATTATGTTCCACTTGCACTGGTATTGCAATTGAATTTCAATTTTCTTGAGAGGGTTTTCCTTTCACTATTTCCTTGAAGCACTGAGTTTTTTTGCCTTTTTTTGTAACGTGGTCCAGCATCAGTTTTGACGTAATTACCTATTATTATTATTCTTATTTAAGGTATTGTAATTTTGGTAGTCCTGTACCATTCATGGTTGTAAATAATGTTTCCTCAAGTGACATGTGTCATAATAATCCTAAATTGAGGATAATTAATGTCATGATTATTCAGGTTGGTGATGGGGTTAGTTTTCAATGTGTGTGTTGTGTGAGTGGGGGGGGAGGGATGATGGGTCACATGTGTTGCAGCACAGGTTTCTTAATAAGCATATTGTAGGTCTGGTGTAATTTGTTGCGAGTGGTATTACGGTGATTGTCATTAAGCTTGGTGCATTATTGTGTTGAGGTTGTAATTTTAGGAGCTTTATTTATAGCCATTTTGTGACCTTTGTTATTATACCTTTATTCCTTCTTAAATTGTGATATGTTTTAAAAACTTGTATATAGTAGACTGTCAGATGTTGCCTGGATTGTTTTGTGTTTATATATTGTTTTATTGATGTCCTTGTTCATTTTTTTTTAATTTTAAGTGAACAAGGGAATGTGGACTGTATTCATTGGTGGGGAGAGGGGACTGTAAGTAATAATGGGTAGGTACCATTATATCTATGAACCCTTGTGTACTTGTGAAACAATGTACGTACGGCAGTCTGTAGGTTGTGTTAAGTTTATTTTAAGGGCCTTATGTATGTGCTTATTCAGTAGATTGTGTAGTGAATGTTATTGCTCATCATCAGTGTCAGTGTTACATATTAATATATGTACCTATAAATATTTGACAGAAGCTTTAAAAAAAAATAAAAAAAAAAAAAAAAAAAAAGATGTTCATTTGTCTGATGTATATACACGTTTTATAAGGTTTATAGACAGGATTAAGAGACAATTGTGTTAAATTTTGTTTCAAAAGATATACCTTTTATATTAAAGGAACTTTTTTAATAAAGTATAACTTTCAAATAAAAATAAGGTGACTTTTATATGTTTTAGTAATTTCACGTTTTTTTACAGTTATACGTGACATTTTTTGGGTAAGTAATGAAGTTATAACTCGTTTTTAGAAAAATCATCGTGGTCAGGCTGACACAGCAAACTCAAGTTAAACCCCAGCCATATGTACTTTCCCCTTCATGGTCTTTTGCCCCGAGGTTATGATTATAGGTCGTAGGTCTACCGATTATTGCTGATTTAAAGAAAAACAAAAACTCTGCTGTTTTAGCAGTACAGTTTTTTTTTAAAACACCTAAGTGTGGTGCAAAATTTTTTCAGTATACTATTAAAATGGCTTGTTTAAAAAACTTTTCGGTTTTTTCAGACTAAATTTACTAATTAAAAATTAATTTTCTCTGTATAGGTTTTAATTCAAGATACAACCATAGTTTTTGATGTTTTCAGTAATTTAAAATTATTTAAAAACAACTCTAAAATAATTAATTAGACTTTAACATTATGAAAAAAATTTCTTGAAAAAAATCCATTGAGGACGAAATTAAAAAATGTTTTGGATATTTTTTGTAATAAAACATTTAAAGGGGGACAGGAGTACGGGCTATCTCCGAAAAAACTCGTCACAGAGACCTACTGTAACTATGGTCAAACACCTGTTACACCTGTAACAACAAAAATGCCCCATTACCAAGTTTTCCCTACTTTGTAATTACCTATTTTCCAAGGTCAAAATTTTATGAAGAATTCATTAGGGGTTTTTCAACCCATAGAAAAATTCACGAACTGAATAGATGAGATTGCTAAGCAATTATCTTAAATGCCTTGTGAATGTTTAAAAGTCTTTTCCCGGTGGTTAAAGGCAAAAAAAAATCCTTGTGTCTACAGAAATTCTTTGATCTGAAAAGGCAGAGTTAGAAGGCGTCTTAAATCAACTTGAAGCCCCCCAAAAACATTTTTTTTCCCGATTACAGGCATTTAGAATCACTTTAGACAATAGTCCAATCTCTAGATGCAAAATATGCCTAAGACAGGTTTGGTTTATCAGGGGTATTGTACGGTAAGTGTCCCAAAACTATTAAACGATTAAAATTTATGTTTAAAAAAACGTTTTTTCATTTGTGAAGAAATTAGCAATGGTTTACAAAATAGGTTATGCATGAAAGCAACGAGACAAATAAAAATCACAAATCCCGTGGTTAACAAACCTTCAGCTCTGTATAAAAAAGAAAACCTACCCCACAAAACCCACAAAAGGGGAAATCCCATAAGGCTTTATCAAGCTGTGAATAAAAAAGGGACATAAACAAATGTCACACATAAACTACTCCAAAATTGTACTTTGTGATGGCCCAATGGGCACGTTTGTTTCAATACACATCAGTGGAGGCACGAAACAACGTTTTTTCTCAGCTAAAAAGGGTGCATAAAGTGTTTAAGTGAACAAACGGGGAAAATGCTCATGAAGAAGTGTTTTAAATAAAGGTATGCATCATGCAGTTTTATCCCCCAAATACTTTTGCAAAACAAAAAAAAATTTCCCAGACAGGAATAAAAAGCAACAGCTTTAAATGTAGAGATAAGTTTAACAACCTCCCCCTTTTCTGGGTTGATTTATCTAATTAAAATAACAAAAACCCAAATTCTAACCTATTTGTAAAGGTCACAAAGGTCCTTCATAAGAAGAAAAGTGTTGCAGAAATGAATAAACAACCCTATCCCAAAGTACGTTAGATAATGGGTTTTTCAACAATTTGGTAAACAAAATATGACCTAGCCAGAATCATGTTGGTCTAGGAAACGGGAAAAAGACAGTAGAACTGTTTTGATGTTTTGCCTAAGTCTGTGCGCTCCGGGTTTAAAAAGAAACAGTCGCAGCCTGAAACAGAAAAGGTCAAGTTAGCCTGTCCTGAAATCAGACGACACTATTATCCAATTGTTTTAATCTTGGAAGGATTATTTCACTGTTTTGGGGCAAAATATAGTAAGAAAACATGATGTTCACTTGCTGAAACAGCGGAGGCCACTGATTTGGTCCCTTTCCCCTCTCAAAGTGGGAAAGAAGCGATATTGAATCAGTGGAAAATGTACTTTCGAGAATAACCGCTGACCTGTACCACAGCAAAATTATATTATGGAAAAATGAATAAACCCAGTTGATAAATTGGGGATTTAGATCGATAGTTATTGATGTAAAAAAACCAAGCCCACAAAGTCTCAGATTTATAACAATTTTGGGACTTTGTAAATATAAGTGGACAGTATTGGGTTGGTTACCTAAAAATAAAATCCATCACATCTCCGAGCAATTATCGCAGGCTTTCGGACAAATGAAACCCAAAAATACTAAAACTCGGGAAAATTTTCAGAGCCTTGTGTCTATGTATATCATAAAAGAACATTGGACAATAAATTAAAATGGGAAATAGTCGAGGATAAGTTGAAGAGGCCCTCTTATCCCCGACCTGGGTCAGAAAGATTCTGAAACCCACCCAAGGGTTTTGTTTTAAAATTGCAGCGCACGTGAAAATAAAGATGTAGCAATCTTAATATTGTTGAGACCGGACCCCTCACAAAATGAAACCTTGGAGAGTGCTTAGAAATTTCGCCAAACCCATTCCTAACGGGAATTTCCAAAGCTTTCTTAAATAGGACTACAAGAAATAGTGAGATTATACCGATTTGTGGCCCTGAAAATCCATAGATCTTCAAAGTTTGTGAAAACTTATTTTTTTTAAATCTTTTAATTTGGAGAAAACAGCCTTCCTTCTTCTAGAAGCTACTAAATACACATTTGAAGAAATCTAAAAAGCCCCTTCAAAGAAACTTAAAAAAATTTTCATGTGGACAATCTTCAAGGCCTGTATAAAAAGAAGGGTTTTAAATCCCTTTTACAGAGAAGCTAACAAGGGAAAAAAAAGAAGAAATATGCCCCTTTAAAGGGTGTGGAATTTAAAAAATTTAAAATTAATGCATTAAGGGAAATTTCAAAAAAGATTTCCCGAAAAAGAAAATTCCCGATTGCAACAATATGTTGGGACTTAATTGGCCACACGAAAATGCTTTGAGTTCAAAAGGTTAACAATAATCATGCAGTTCCTCACAAAAAGAGTTTACGTCGAGGTATCACAAGTTTTTTATCCCTAGGACTCGTCCCACCCATTACCCTAAAAGGTAAAATATTTGCAAAAGCATGGAAGCTCAAAATTGGATGGGGTGAGAACTTGCCTCTAGAAATGAGTCACGAAGGGGGTAAATATCCAAGGAGTTTAAACAACTTCACAAATGAATTTTCCCCGACAAATAGGTCAAGAGGAAACAATAACATTACATGTGTTATTTTGGGGCGCAAACCCGAGGTTTTGGGCTGTAGCTTCATGGTTAAAGTGAAGGAAATACACTAATTACTTCAAAGGCGAGTATACCCTTGAGGTCAGAAACTTTTCCCAATTTGGAACTGACGCACTCATGTAGGTACAAAAATTAGCTTCTATCTCAACAAATATTTATCATCTCCTATTGAAAAAAAAAATGAGACCTGGAGGTAATGAACAGTTCTCCATGGGTTTAAAAAATAATAAGAGTAAGTGGGGGTTTTGAAAGAACGAGTAGCAGAAATAATAGAGAGCAGAGGTTATTTTCTTTTCCCACGTCCCCTTACCCAAGAGAACCAGCTGACTTGTTGTCGCTTGGTGCCCCCCAAAAATTGGGAAAAAAATTATGGGTCCACGGCCGAAAAGGCTCTTAATGAAAATAAAATGGCCTCACAAAAAGTCCTTATGCCCAAAAAATAGTTTGCTTTAAACCGCAGAAAAAAAGTTGTGTAAATACTGCAGAACAAAAGAAACGTCCTTGATGGATCTAAATATCATCTTTGGGTAAACTCTTTAAAAAGGTTAAGCTTTTTTCTTTAAATTATTAAAGGGTAAAACCGATTATGAATATCTTTAACCTTTTAAAAATTGGTGAAACTAAAAGAAAAGGTTTTTCTCTAATATTTAAATTTCGGAAACACAGATAAATAACCAAAGAAGCCGCATGATTAATTCTTTAGGGCTTTTCTCACTCAGAAAAAATTTAAAATGTCGAGGGAAGAATTCTAATTCTTCATACTTAAAAAAGCCATACATCCCATATTGATCCCCAAGAATATTGGCTAACAAAATGATTATGAAAAAACCCAAATAATGTTACATGGGGGGGTCTGACACACTTTGCTATACGACAATTATGGTACTTCATGGTCGACAAACGTGAAAAAAAATAAAGGACTGTATAACTTGTCGTACTTGATATGCGAGTATGGCAGTATCCGTCCCCCTCCCTTCATTGAAAGATTTGTCCTATCACTCCATTTGAGGTGACAGTTGTTTGATTCATGGACCCAAAAATTTTAACCAAAACAGTTGACAAAGTTCCCCCAAGGTGTGCTCGGGTTTGTTCACTTGTGTTACAATAGGCAACATCTAGAATAGCCACTGACTTCTGCTGAAACCTTTATCAAAATTTTTCAGAAGGGTTTTCAGCCCGAAGGGGTGTCCCAGACGATGATTTCGATAATGCAACGAACTTTTTTGTGGGCTGTTTATAAGCAAAATCTTTGATCAACCAGAATAAACAGTCTAATCAAAGCGTTGTCGTTTTGGGGATCATTCCCCCTAATTCCATGGCCGGGGGGATTTATAAAGAATGATGGCATTGTAAAACGTGTTTAAGGAAGACTCTTCATCGTCAAAGAAACGATCAGAAGAATTTCCCTAAAGTTGTGACTGAAAAAAAAATAGGCCAACCCAACCCCTAACTTTGTTAAACCATGATCTGGACAATTTGAAGTGTTAAGCCACTCATTTTCTCCCTGGCAGAAAGGGTCGAACCTGTTCCTCCCATGAATGATAAGAAAACATAGAGGATCCCACTTTTTGAACTAGAAAATCAGACGTAAATTCAAAAACCTTAATAAAGTGATTGAACGTTGGGAGAAAAAATTTCGAGAAGACTATTCACCTCATTTAGAGAACTTTTTATGGATCTGGTATTCCTGAAAAAACTTTAAATCCTTAAGACCCGGTGCATAGTGATTATTGACAAAGATTTCCGGGTCCCAATGGCCAATTTGAAAAAATTGTGACCATATTCCCATGAAATGGAATTACAGGGCTTTTGTTTTAAGCAAAAGGGGTAGTGAATAAGCGGACAAAAATAATCGTGCCGTTAGAATTACACAGTGTTGAAAACAAAATTATGTTCTCGAAACCCCAACAGGGCTAAAGCTGTTTTAGAAAAGCAACAACATGGGGGGCGAGTGGGGGGAAAATCAATTTGTTAAGTGATGAATATTCACCGCAGGAAAAACCCCGCCCCCCCCGTGTGGAAAATTTTCCCAGGGGGGGGGGTATCAGCCCCCTCAGCCCCTTTAGCCCTTTCAGCCCGAGGGCTCAGCCCCTTTTAGAAGGGGCAAATTTGTTTACTGTACAGCGAGTAAATTTATCCCCGATGCAGTACCCGTATGCGACGTGGTCGACGCTCCGTGCAGTCCCGTGTTGCAAAGTGTAGCTTAATAAAAGAAGTTTACTTTCCTTCAAAATTTGAAAACCCCTCCCCTTTTTCCTGGTTTGTAAAGGGGTACAAACAGCAAAAAACAAAATTCCGCTTTTGGAAAGTGGCAAGAAGAAAAAAAGTCGGTAGCTTTTTCTTGTGGGGGGCAAGGTGGGGCATTGCGCTTCGTCTTTTGCTCTATGGAACCCCCCCCCCCCGGCAAACCCAAAGAACACTTGCTTTTGTGCAAAGTGCCCAAAAAAGATAAACATTTTTTGAGAATGGACAACTTTTTAGATATTTTAGAAAAATTTAAAGAAGAACACTAAAAACCAGGGGATCCAACAAAAAGTTTGTGCGACATTTCAAAAAAACACGTTTTTAAAAAAACTAAACCCCGGGGGAAGGGCAAAAGTCTAACCAAAAAATTTTCCCAGTTTATATTTAAAATGTATTGTCCCCCAAACCCATATTACCTTTTTTACCACACAAAAACAGCAACAGGGTTTTTGCGACAAAAAACCCCCCGGGAATTTATTTTTTTAAATTTTTCATTTCCCCCCAAATACCACCCCCTTCTCAAGGACCTTCCAGGGGGGGGTCCGTGAGATGTCTTTCTAAGTTAAGTTTTTCCTTATACAAAATGTATAAGCATAGCTGGTAATACCATTTCTCAACATTTGTTGCCTTACGCAACTTCCACATTTAGAACTTTTTCCTCACCTATTCTTCTTATACTCCTTGACTGTAAGTCTTGGAATGGGGGAGTTTGAGGGAAAAGTTCAACAGACAGAGGTAGCAAGTGAGTATATGGTAACGATAGTTTGATTACCGGCTGCTTGTTAAGGTAGGGTAAGTCTAGCTCCCGCTATCCCCCCCCCTTTCTCCCCACCCCGAAAGGTGACGTGTGGGGCTCCGGCCAAACAGTAATCACTCGACTCACAGCTCCCAGCACAACTGTAAGTAAAGGCCTGCTCCTATTCTAGTGGACTTATTGGTTGAAAGCTTCTCTTTTGACCAATAATAAACTTAGTCCTTTCAACCTTGATCTCCATGTTAGATGTTTTGATAATCACCACGTCTTTTAGGTATTGTACTTATCATGGAGAGTGATTTCTTAAGCAGTGGGTAACCTGTCTCTCTTTCCAGCTTGGAATGACAGATCGGGTCACCTGCGAACCAACGAGAAATGTTGAAGGAGAAGGAATTTTGCAAAAGTCCGGAGACGTCACTTTTTGGAACTACCTACCTGATTAACTGTAGGCGAGAGCAGACAACAACCCCTTATTTTTGTAATGGTAAAAAAACCCTGATTTCCTGTCATCTGGACTGACTATTCAAGGCTATAGACTCTGTGAAGAACTAGCCTTTGGGGTTGTCACCAACACCTGTGACCTTCCCCCCACATCATCAGTAACGGCTACAATTTCTACAAGACGGTGTCAACGTCCACCAGACACCCCAGTAAAAACTGTACATATTAGCGTTGAATTCAAATGTCATTTTTTCTCTTTCATTTTTCATTTCTCTTTCAAATAAATATACCCCTTTCATGTTTCACTGTTTTATCTTTGCATTAATAAATAATATGTTTTATCTTTGTGAATTATTTCTTTTTCTATTCATTAATTTTCCTGGGGAGGAGCCAGCCTTGGTAATATTGTCTGAAGTTTTTACAGGGATGAGTAAGCCTTCACACTGTCTCTGTCCCCCTTTGTCTATTCCACGCAGTATTTTGTATGTCGTTATAATGTCCCCCTGACCCTCATGTCCTCCAGTGTTGTCAGACCGATTTCCCTTAACCTTTCTTCATAGGACATTCCCCTTAGCTCGGGAACTACCCCTTGTTGCAAACCATTGCACTTTCTCTAATTTCTTGACGGTTTGACCAGGTGAGGGTTCCAAACTGGTGCTTGCGTACTCCAGTATGGGCCTTGACGTACCAGTGTATAAAGTCGTGAACGATTCCTTACTGAGGTACCGGAATGCAAATTCTCAGGTTTGCCCAAACACCCATATGCCGCAGCAGTTACCTGGTTAATGTGTGCTTCTGGCGATGTACTCGGTATTATACTCACCCTAGGTCTTTCTCCTTGAGTGAGGGTTTTAAACCTTTGGCCACCTAGCCTATATTCTGTCTGCAGTCTTCTTTGCCCTCCTCCGATCTTCATGACCTTGCATTTGGCGGGGTTTAAAATTCTAGGGCTAGTGTCGGACCACTCATCCAACCTGTCCAGGTCTCTTTGTAGACCTGTCTGGTCTGCATCTGATTTAATTCTCCTCATTATCTGCACCTCATCTGCAAACAGGAACTTCTGAGTCATCCTTCCCGTCAATCATCACATATACCAAGAATAGCACTGGTCCCAGGACTGTCCCCTGTGGGGACCCGCTCGTCACAGGTGTCCACTGTGATACCTCATCATGGACCATGACTCGCTGTTCCCTCCCTGTTTAGGTATTCACTGATCCATTGTAGTGCCCTTCCTGTTATACGTGCCTGTTCCTCTAGCTTTTGTGCTAATCTCTTGTGAGGAGCTGTGTCGAAGGGCCTCTGCAGTCCAAGAAATGCAATCAACAAACCCCCTCCCTTCATTTCTTACTTCACTTACCTTGTCGTAAAACTCTAGTAGTTTGTGAAACAAGATTTGCCTTCCTAAAAATCCGTGCTGGCTGTCGTTTATAATTTTGTTCCGCTCCAGGTGCTCCACCACTCTCCTCCTGATAATCTTTTCCAAGTCTTTGCATACTATATATGTCATGACACGGTCTATAATTTAGTGCTTCATTTTTTGCCCCCTTCTTAAAGATGGGGACTATATTGCCTTCTTCCATACTTCAAGTAGTTGCCCCGTTTCAAGGGAAGTGCTGAAAATTTTGGTTAGGGGCACATGTAGTGTCCCTGTCCCCTCTCTAAGGACCCAGGAGAGATGCTGCCCAGTCACACCGCCTTTGAGGTATCAAGGTCTCTTAGGAGCTTTTCCACCTCCTCCTTAGTTGTGTGTAATTCATCCAACACTTTTTGGGTATATCCCTTGTTGCTGTATGCCACGTTTTGTCTCCCCATTGTCCCTTCACCTCCACTGTAAATACTTCCTGAAATTCATGTCGAGCTCCTCACATAAACCCCCTGGTTTTCATGTGAGCTCCCCACCTTCTCTCCTCAGCCTGATTACCTGGTCCTTGACTGTTGTCTTCCTCCTGATGTGGCTGTAGAGTAGTTTCGGGGGCAGACTTGACTTTTGATGCTATGTCATTTTCATACTGCCGCTGCGCCTCCCTTTATCTGTGCATACTCGTTTCTGGCTCGTCGACTAATCTCTTTATTTTCCTGAGTCCTTTGCCTTCTGTACTTTTTCCATTCTCTAGAGCACTTAGTTTTTGCCTCCCTGCTCCTTCGGGTAAACCAAGGACTCGTTCTGTCCTTCCCATTATTTCTGTTACCCTTGGGAACAAGCCTTTCCTCTGCCTCCTTGCATTTTGTTGCTACAAAGTCCATCATTTCGTTTACTGATTTTCCTACCAACTCCTGTTCCCACTGAACCTCCTGCAGGAAGGTCCTCATTCCTGTGTAGTCCCCCGTTTTATAGTTTAGCTTTTCCCTTTCTACTCCTGTTACCCTCTCCACTTTTAGCTCTACGATGTATTCAAAGCTCATAACTACGTGGTCACTAGCTCCAAGGGGCCTTTCATATGTGATGTGCTCAATGTCTGAGCTACTCAGGGTGAACACGAGATCCAGTATTGATGGTTCATCCTCCCCTCTCTCTCTCTCTGGTAGTATCCCTAACATGTTGGTGCATGAGATTTGAGAGCACCACATCCATCATCTTGGCTCACCATGTTTCGGGACTCCCATGTGGCTCCTGGTTTTCCCAATCAATCTCCCTGTGATTGAAGTCGCCCATGACCAGTAACTTCGCTCTACTTGAGTGGGCCCTTCTTGCCACCTCAGCTAGAGTGTCCACCATTGCTCTGTTGCATTCATCATATTCCTCTCTTGGCCTCCTGCAGTTCTGTGGTGGGTTATACATAACTGCAACGACTATGTGTGTGTGTGTGTGTGTGTGTGTGTGTGTGTGTGTGTGTGTGTGTGCGTGTGTGTGTGTGTGTGTGTGTGTGTGTGTGTGTACTCACCTAGTTGAGGTTGCAGGGGTCGAATCCAAGCTCCGGGCCAGGCCTCTTCACTGGTTGCTACTAGGTCACTCTCCCTGAACAGTGAGCTTTATTATACCTCTGCTTAAAGCTATGTATGGATTCCACCTCCATTACATCGCTTCCCAAACTATTCCACTTCCTGACTACTCTGTGACTGAAAAATACTTCCTAACATCCCTGTGATTCATCTGTGTCTTCAACTTCCAACAGTATCCCCTTGTTGCTGTGTCCCATCTCTGGAACATTCTGTCTTTGTCCACCTTGTCAATTCCTCTCATTATTTTGTATGTCCTTATCATGTACCCCCTATCTCTCCTGTCCTCCAGTGTCGTCAGATCGATTTCCTTAACCTCTCCTCGTAGGACATACCCTTTAGCTCTGGGACTAGTTTTGTTGCAAACCTTTGTACTTTCTCTAGTTTCTTTACGTGCTTGCCTAGGTGTGGGTTCCAAACTGGTGCCGCATACTCCAATATGGGCCTAACATACAGTGTACAGGGTCCTGAATGATTCCTTATTAAGATGTCGGAATGCTGTTCTGAGGTTTGGTAGGCGCCCATATGTTGCAGCAGTTATTTGGTTGATGTGCGCTTCAGGAGATGTGCCTGGTGTTATACTCACACCGAGATCTTTTTCCTTGAGTGAGGTTTGTAGTCTCTGGCCCCCTAGACTGTACTCCGTCTGTGGTCTTCTTTGTCATGTGGGTTCGATAACGTGGATGGGGTAAAAATACTCACGTTATCGAACCCTCATGACAAATTGGTGACAGCGGTGGGATTGAACTCTAGGATAGTCAAGGTCCATCTGGCTAACCTTCCAGTAGGTTGTTTGTTCTGGAATAAAGGCATCAGTGGAGCATGGTCTGTCAAGACATGAACAGAGTACTGATAAATAATGTCTTGGAAGTGCTTTAAAGACCATACTATTGCTAAAGCTTCTTGCTCAGTTACTGTATAATTATGTTCAGCCTTCATAAGGACTCGGCTAGCAAATGCAACTGCCATCAGTCTTCTGAGCTAGTACAGCACCTATGCCAATAGAACTAGCATCAGTTGTCAGATAGAAGGGCTTAGAAAAATCTGGAAATTTCAAATTGGAGCAGATGTTAGCTTTTCTTTTAGAGTTTGGAATGCTCTTTCTTGACGGAAGGTCCAAACAAAAGGAGCATCTTTCTTAAGCAACTCAGTTAGAGGAGCAGATATGGAAGAAAAATTGGCAATGAAAGATCTATAAAAACCTGCTAAGCCCACAAAGGATCTTACGGCATCAGCAGTTTTGGGAGTTGGAAAATTTAGTACTGCAGTTACTTTACTTTGGTCAGTTGTAACCCCTCTAGGAGTGACTACGTGACCAAGAAACTTAATTTCTGATCTGAAAAATTGACATTTAGACAGTTTGATCTTTAAATTGGCTTCTTCAAGCTTACCAAGTACTACATCAAGTCTTTTCAAGTGTGTATCCACGTCTTTAGACATGACGATTACGTCATGTAAGTACACCATAAGTGCATTACCTATGAGACCTCTAAAGATATTAGTCATGAGCTTGAGAACGTGATAGGGGAGGATCGTAATCCAAACGCCATACGGAGGAAGTGATAATGACCTGTAGGAGTGGAGAATGCAGTTAGCTCTTGGCTGTCCTCGTGAAGAGGGACTTGCCAAAACCCTTGTAACAAGTCCAGGGTTGAAAAGACTTTGTTATCTCCGATGTTACATAAAAGATCACCCAGTACAGGAAGTGGGAAGCGATCTGGAATAGTTTTCGCATTTAACTTCCTAAAGTCAATCACTGGGCGCCAAGTACCATCCTTCTTAGGTACTAGGATCAAGGGCGCATTCCAAGGTGAATTGCTAGGTGCAATAACTCCATCATCAAGCATTTGATTGATCAATTCTTCTGCGACAGCAACTTGTGAATGAGGCATTCTGTACGCAGGTATATAGATAGGTCTAGTACCAGGTTCAAGTGGAATACAATGGGACAATAAGTTCGTTATACCCATCTTCTCACCTGGTAAGGCAATGGCTTTACGACGTTTGTTCAACAGAGTCAACAAACGCTTGACCTCGTCTGGGAAGTCAGTGGAAGCTAAGTCTTTCTCTTCAACTGGTGGAACAGATTGATCCAGTGAAGTGGATGAGGTCTCCTACTGTTCTGAGGTTTGCTAGGCGCCCATATGCTGCAGCAGTTATTTGGTTGATATGCGCTTCAGGAGATGTGCCTGGTGTTATACTCACACCAAGATCTTTTTCCTTGGGTGAGGTTTGTAGTCTCTGGCCCCCTAGACAGTACTCCGTCTGCGGTCTTCTTTGCCCTTCCTTAATCTTCGTGACTTTGCACTTGGTGGGGGTTGAACTCCACGAGCCAATTGCTGGACCAGATCTGCGTGTGTGTGTGTATTTGTGTTTGTGTGTGTGTGTGTGTGTGTGTGTGTGTGTGTGTGTGTGTGTGTGTGTGTGTGTGTGTGTGTGAGTGTGTCTCTGATAAACTATGGAGAGATAAAATATGACTGTGCAATACATTTGAGCAATACACATATGATATATGTTTTAGATTCTTTTTCACAGCTGTTTCCCAGTACATTTGTTCTTTTTGTCTGGCGTTTTCCACTGTGGTTTATTGCACGTTATTTCAACGGGTTTGCATATTGCATTCGAGCTCATCCCAGCATTTCAAATGCTGAATAAAATTTTCCAATTGTTGACAATTTTATACCCATTACTGAAGCAGCGTAACCATATTTTTTGTAGAATATTAATACTGCGGTGAAGAGCGAGAACCCTAGACCAGCCTCACCCTCTATTGATTTTACAGTTCAGCAACTTCACTATTTATTTATTTTCAGCAATTTCGAACAGAATATGATATATCGTGTTTAGTCTGTCTGTCTGTCTTTCTATTTCTCCCGTTTTAGTTTTTTCTCATACACACACACACACACACACACACACACACACACACACACACGCACACACACGCACACACACACACACATACACACACACACACACGCACACACACACACACACACACACACACACACACACACACACACACACACGCACACACACACACACACACACACACACACACACACACACACACACACACAGAAGGCAGAGAACACATGAAAATAGGGAGATCAGTCGCAGAGCCAGGAATGAGTATGCACAGGTAAGGAGGGAGGCCCAGCGACAGCATGAAAATAACATAGCATCGAAAATCAAGACTGACCCGAAACTGTTGAATAGCCACATCAGGAGGAAGACAACAGTCAAAGACCAGGTGATCAGATTGAGGACAGAAGGTGGAGAACTCACAAGAAATGATCAGGAAGTATGTGAGGAGCTAAACAGATTTAAGGAAGTTTTTACAGTAGAGACAGGAAGGGCTCTGGGAAGACAGCACAGAAGGGAACATCAAAAGGGAATATACCAACAAGTGTTGGATGACATACGAACAACCGAGGAGGAGGTGCAGAAGCTGCTAAGTGACCTTGATACTCAAAGGCGATGGGACCGGACAACATCTCTCCATGGGTCCTTAGAGAAGGAGCAGAGATGCTGTGCGTGCCCCTAACCACAATCTTCAACACATCCCTTGAAAAATGGGCAACTACCTGAGAAATGGAAGACAGAAAATGTAGTCCCCATATTTAAGAAAGGAAACAGAAATGAGACACTAAACTACAGACCTGTGTTCCTGACATGTATTGTGTGCAAAGTCATGGAGAAGATTATCAGGAGAGTGGTGGAACACCTGGAACGGAACAAGATTATAAATGAAAACCAGCATGGATTCATGGAAGGCAAATCCTGTGTCACAAACCTCCTGGAGTTTTATGACAAGGAAACAGAAATAAGACACGAGAGAGAGGGGTGGGTTGATTGCGTTTTCCTAGACAGTAGGAAGGTCTTTGACACAGTTTCCCACAAGAGATTAGTGCAGAAGCTGGAGGATCAGGCGCATATAACAGGGAGGGCACTCCCAATGGATCAGGGAATACCTGACAGGGAGGCAACAACGAGTCATGGTACGTGGAGAGGTATCACAGTGGGCGCCTGTGACGAGCGGGGTCCCACAGGGGTCAGTTCTAGGACCAGTGCTATTTTTGATATATGCGAACGACATGATGGAAGGAATAGACTCTGAAGTGTCCCTATTTGCAGATGATGTGAAGTTGATGAGAAGAATTAAATCGGATGAGGATGAGGCAGAACTGCAAGGAGACCTGGCCAGGCTGGACATGTGGTCCAGAAACTTGCTTCTCGAATTCAACCCTGCCAAATGCAAAGTCATGAAGATTGGGGAGGGGCAAAGAAGACAGCAGACAGAGTATAGGCTAGGTGGACAAAGACTACAGATCTCACTCAGGGAGAAAGACCTTGGGGTGACCATAACACCGAGCACGTCCACCGGAGGCACACATCAACCAAATAACTGCTGCAGCATACGGGCGCCTGGCAAACATGAGATAGAGTTCCGAGACCTTAATAAGGAACGTTCAAGACACTGAACACTGTGTATGTTAGGCCTATACTGAGTATGCAGCACCAGTCTGGAACCCACACCTGATCAAGCACGTCAAGAAGTTAGAGAAAGTACAAAGGTTTGCAACAAGGCTAGTCCCAGAGCTCAGGGGAATGTCGTACGAGGAAAGGCTGAGGGAAATCGGACTGACGACCACTGGGGACAGAAGGGTCAGGGGAGACATGATGAAGACATACAAAATACTGCGGGGAATAGACAAGGTGGACAGAGATAGGATGTTCCAGAGAGGGGACACAGAAACAAGAGGTCGCAACTGGAAGCTGAAGACTCAGACGAGTCACAGGGACGTTAGGTAGTATTTCTTCAGTCATAGAGTCGTCAGGAAGTGGACTAGCCTAGCAAGTGAAGTAGTGGAGGCAGGAACCATACATAGTTTTAATAAGAGGTATGACAAAGCTCAGGAAGCAGAGAGGGAGAGGACCTAGTAGCGATCAGTGAAGAGGCGGGGCCAGAAGCTGAGTCTCGACCCCTGCAACCCCAGTTAGGTGAGTACAATTAGGTGAGTACACACACACACACACACACACACACACATACATACACACACACACAAACACACACACACACACACACACACACAGTAGCAACCGGTGAAGAGGCGGGGCCAGGAGCTAAGACTCGACACCTGCAACCACAAATAGGTGAGTACAAATAGGTGAGTACACACACACACACACACACACACACACACACACACGCACGCACACACACACACACACACACACACACACACACACACACACACACACACACGCAGCAGGAAGAAAGGAGATTGAGAAAATCATCACGGAAATAGGTGAGGAGATGGACGAGATTGTAAATTTTCAGAGAATAGGGGGGTACTCGAAGGGGAGAAACCGACCAATCAAGCTGATTCTCAGGACGGAAACAGTGCGGATCAGGATCCTCCAAGAGAAACCACGATTGAAATACTCGGAAGAGTACAAGAGGGTGTTCCTAGACAGAGACAGAACAAATCAGAAAGACAGCAGCTGAGGGAGGGACAAAAAAGCGAAAGGAGCTAGGAAAAGAGACAAGGAGGGAACCAGCAGAGGTCAGTCAGGCAGAACAGAACAGCAAGGGCAAGCACACACACAACTACTCTCAGAACCATACAACCTATCACACCATCCAACACACACTACAATCCATACCCACAGCCTCCACCCAACACCGAGCTATAGAATCCCACAGTATGCCACTAGGTCTCCCACCCTCACAGGCCCCCCAAACCACAGTGTTGAAAGGAAACTGAAGGTATGGTACCAAAAAGCTGATGGAATAACAAAATAAGTGGGAGGAGTGGCATGAAAGAGTCAAAAAAAAGCATCACCGGACATCATAGCTCTCACAGAAACCAAGCTTACAGGTATGATAACAGGGTGCCATCTTTCCAACGGATACCAAATCCTGAGGAAAGACAGAGGGAACAGGGGGGGTGGAGGAGGGGGCATTGCTGATCAAAAATCGCTGGAATTTTGATGAGCTGGAGAGAGGAGACGCGAGAAGAAAGTGATTACATAGTGGGAACATTCACTTGGAGGGCCCCCAAAGGGGGTAAGCAGTGATGTATAACCCCAAAAAAAC
>NC_069399.1:96220845-96242878 GCF_026875155.1 Cherax quadricarinatus
CTAAAACAAAAACCCCTGCAGACGGTCCGTCTCAAATCCAACCAACGCAGCATTCTCCACCTGACTCTCCACCCTATAAATACTTATGTACTATTCACCCCCCAGGTAGATATGTTTATTTAGAAAGACACGTAAGCAAACACTATAACATATTTATTAGAAAACGTTTCGGTCCTGGAACCTTGATCATTAGAGTGATCAAGGTTCCAGGACCGAAACGTTTTTCTAATAAATATGTTATAGTGTTTGCTTACGTGTCTTTCTAAACCAACTTGTCGGTATTTATTACCAAGGTTAACCAGATATGTTTGTGACTTGATAAAGCCCACTGTATGAGCGAAACGTCGTCAATAAAGAATCGCATTTACTTCATTTATGTTTGTTTTCCATCGTGTCGTTATTTTATATCATTTATCTCCATAATGCCTGAGAACAACACAGCAGAAGCAGAGCGACACATCATCAGTTCAATAAAACGAAGACGCAAGTATTTACGTCTTCGCAAACCAACACCATTCCACAAAAGTCAGGCAGCTACTACCTACAGAGCCCCCAGAACCCTGACCAAACGACTGCTACACAACAGTAACACCGCCACTGTACGACACCACCGAGCCATGGACCACTCAGGAGGTCTACCTACCCACTCACATTTACATCTGTCTAACCTCCTTCGAGACTACCCACGAAGTTATTCTTTTATTTCTTCCACTATAGTATTTACTCATCGCTCAGTTGTCTCCACATTAGGACAGAAGTAGTCACTTGTGGCGAAACGTTTTCTATTGTCTTGATCAGTGCAGATACGTTATGTGCATGTGCTGCTTACATACTGCGTATGTCCTGTTGAAGTAGAGTATGTCAACTCGGGCTGACCAACACCGTAGAGTATTTCTCCAGTTTCCCGAGCCTCACCATTTCTTCTAAATTCCTGGGGTCACCGCCCCCTGGAGACCGGTCTCGCCCCACACGTTTCTTCAATAAAGATTCCCATATGTTGCATAAGTGTCTCAATCTTCAACTTGTCGATTTTAAACCATTTATCACAACTCCCTCTCTCCACTCCCCGACGGTGCTCCCTCCAATGTGCTGTACTGCATGGTGTATGCACACCTTGCAAACGCAACAAACCCCAGCACTTTCAACACCACTATTAACGAAATATTCCGTCTGAAACAACATGCCTGCCTTCACTTTTCCGGACTCCACACCTTCAGCAGACAACCTCAAGATCCTTCCCAACGTCCTGAACTTTACTGCACCTGCAGACCTGTCTCCTGCCCAGACAACTGCTCCTGTAACTTCTATAACCACTTCCACCGCTGACAACGTTGATCATGTTGCCTCAACCACCGTCTCCCACGACTCCCAACTTGCTGTTACACCACCATTACACCTCTCCACTGCTCCTGTCAATCTTCAGTCACCTGCTACCACCATTGTAGATTTGCCTAATGAATCCACTCCAGAAGAGGAAGACAGCGACGACTCCAGTAAACCCTCATGGGAAAACCTCACCTTCTACACTTCTCCTTCAAATACTGACACCATGACCTGTACTGAACTCTACAAAAGCCTCGGTGCTGGAACAGTTAAGTATGCCTACGAATCACCTATTCACTTCACTCACCCAAGTTCTTGAGTTCATCAAGCCTCTACGTTTCACCTTCAGTAACAAGACTAAACTATACCACCTATCTAGGAGCAGTTTCAAAAAATCTGAAAATGGCTCCACTGCAAACCTGCCTCTTCAGTTATTCCTATAACTCCTACCTGTGTGCTGCCCTCTGATGCGACCTAGCCTGCTGTCAGCTACTCATGATTCAAGACTTCAACTACCACAAGTTTAATGCAACAGTCCCTGCTATTCCTGTTCTCGAGTCTGACCCACGATCGCCTTCGCTGCTGGGTTAAGCCCTGGCTCTATTTCTATGACTAAGAACACTCCTCTCCAGAGCTATTCTTCGTCTGTCCCGTCTTCCCCGCTCATCCCATTGGGATCTTACCTGCACTTGTTTGTTTGTTCGTTCGTTCGTTCGTTCGTTCGCCTCTACTCCAGAATCTTCACGACTACGGTGTTCTTCACACCAACTCCAAGGCTGAGGGACTGATTACCTCATCTTTTATGTATAGTTCTCCTGTCTTCAAATTATGTCCTAGAATCTGTATTGTTAAAGCCAATGGATGGCGAAACGTCTACAGTAAAGATACCCAGATGTTGCACATGTCTCTCAGTTCTCATCTTGTCGGTATTGTGTATCATTCTTATACAAAGGAAAGAGAGAGTTTTTTTAAGGTCATTCCCACAGCCTGGAGAAGACTTCACTCTCCTGGCCGAGGGACTGACTTCCTTGAACTCTTCTGACCGAGGGACTGACTTCCTTGAACTCTTCTGACCGAGGGACTGACCTCCCTGAACTTTTTAGCCAGAAGACTCCAGGGAGGTGAGTCCCTTAGCCTGGAGATGAGTCACACCATTTGCTTAACAAAATTATTTGCTTTCCTTCAAAAACAACACTTTCTTCCCATCAAAAACAACGTTTTCTTATTTTCAAAACGACGATACTCTCTTCTTTCAAAATGACTTTCTTTTCATGTCAAGAAAACACTTTGTTCACTTGAAAACAATACTTTCATCTTTCAAAACAATTCTGTCCTTCCATAACAAAAATTTTCTTACAAAACATCTCATTTCAAAACAATTCTCTACCCCCTTCTACAACGACTATCCCCCTCTTCCAAAATTACCCCCCCCCTCTTCCTTTCACTATCTCAAAACGACCCCCCTTCCCTATTCAAAAATATCTACCTTTCCTTTTCCTTCACAAGTGCCCCTTTTTTCGTCCCCCTTCCATAATTTTCCCCCTTCCCCTGCTCTCCCAGCTCCCCAGACGACGCTATAATGGCTGCACAACTGTGAACCAGCAAATGAAGGAAACACATAGGAAATTGGATGACCCAGAGGGAAGAAGGGGGTTATCGGGGGGGACTGGGTACTGCGGGGAGGGGGGGTGGAGTTATCGGGGGAGACTGGGTACTGAGGGAAAGGGGGGAGTTATCGGGGGAGACTGGGTATAGGGGAGGGGGTGGAGTTATCGGGGGAGACTGGGTAACTGAGGGGAGACGGGGGTGGAGTTATCGGGGAGACTGGGTACTGAGGGGAGGGGAATGGAGTTATCGGGGAGACTGGTACTGAGGGGAGGGGTGGAGTTATCGGGGGAGACTGGGTACTGAGGGGAGACGGGGGTGGAGTTATCGGGGGAGACTGGGTACTGAGGGGAGAGGGGGGTGGAGTTATCGGGGGGGACTGGGTACCGAGGGGAGAGGGGGTGGAGTAATCGGGGGAGACTGGTTACCGAGGGGGAGGGGGGTGGAGTTATCGGGGGAGACTGGTTACCGAGGGGAGAGGGGTGGAGTTATCGGGGGAGACTGGGTACCGAGGGGAGAGGGGGGTGGAGCTATCGGGGGAGACTGGATACCGAGGGGAGAAGGGGTGGAGTTATCGGGGGAGACTGGGTACCGAGGGGAGAGGGGGGTGGAGTTATCGGGGAGACTGGGTACCGAGGGGAGAGGGGGGGTGAGTAATCGGGGGAGACTGGTTACCGAGGGAGAGGGGGGTGGAGTTATCGGGGGAGACTGGGTACCGAGGGAGAGGGGGGGTGGAGCTATCGGGGGAGACTGGGTACCGAGGGGAGAAGGGGTGGAGTTATCGGGGAGACTGGGTACCGAGGGAGAGGGGGGTGGAGTTATCGGGGGAGACTGGTGTACCGAGGGGAGAGGGGGGTGAAGTTATCGGGGGAGACTGGGTACCGAGGGGAGAGGGGGGTGGAGTAATCGGGGAGACTGGTTACCGAGGGAGAGGGGGGTGGAGTTATCGGGGGAGACTGGGTACCGAGGGGAGAGGGGGGTGGAGCTATCGGGGGAGACTGGGTACCGAGGGGAGAGGGGGGTGGAGCTATCGGGGGAGACTGGGTACCGAGGGAGAGGGGGGTGGAGTTATCGGGGGAGACTGGGTACCGAGGGAGAGGGGGTGGAGTTATCGGGGGAGACTGGGTACCGAGGGGAGAGGGGGGTGGAGTTATCGGGGGAGACTGGGTACCGAGGGGAGAGGGGGTGGAGCTATCGGGGAGACTGGGTACCGAGGGGAGAGGGGGGTGGAGTTATCGGGGGAGACTGGGTACCGAGGGGAGAGGGGGGTGGAGCTATCGGGGGAGCTGGGTACCGAGGGGAGAGGGGGGTGAGTTATCGGGGAGACTGGGTACCGAGGGGAGAGGGGGGTGGAGCTATCGGGGGAGACTGGGTACCGAGGGAAGGGAGAACACGAGCGGAAGGGAATATTTCCTTTTTATGTGTTCATAACATTTTACTGGTGAGATGTTTTCCAATTCCCGCAGCCCGACCCTGACCCAGGCTTGTCTAATCTCAATTTTATTTACGGTCATCAATTTTACGATAACGAAGGGATCTGCATTTATGATTTTTTATTAATAATGTACGTGTTCGGAGTATATATATTCCCCGAAGGGAAATTAGGTCAGGTAAGAAAGATCCCAAATGGATGAATGACTAAAGCATCTATTGGGAGAGAAAAGAGGAATTTAAGAACATAAGAAAGGAGGAACACTGCAGGAGGCCTGTTGGCCCATATTAGTATGTATAATGTTCGCCAAGACCGTAGTCCTGGCACGGGTCTCAATCTTGCGATGACCCGTCCCTGGCTCCCGAGGGAGAAAGATTTCTACAATGATGCGACGTATGCTGCTCAAGCATTCTTCTGGTCAGTTCAACTGGTGCATCTCATAAGCGACAACACCATATGTACTCCTAACTATGGACACTAGCGAGGAGGAGGATATGTCGTTGACTCCATGGTACACTAGTGTGGCCGCAGTCATCTCTGGGTCCTCTTCGGGAGGGAATACCACTCCTAGTTGCCTGCGGAGTGTCTCAGTAACTTAGCAATACAGAAGATAGTGTGTTAGGGGCAGCTGGACAACGTGCTGACAGCATTGGCACATCTCCTCAGCCTTGTCTACCATCATCTTGGCTGTGGGAAAGCCCAAACGAAGCCGATGGATGGCGGTACACTGCGCTCTGGACCAGCTTCTATCATATGGAGGGGGTTCTCCCTGAGTCGCTGCTCGGTACCACTGTTGAGATGGGGTATCACCTAAGACCTCCCCCATAAGTTTCATGGCTCTGGCAGCCACCAGTTTGGTCTGTTGTAGACTGATTGGGACAGTAATTCCAACATGTGGATAGTCTGTTGCTGCCTTGGCTGCATCTGCCGCCTCATTTCCCCGGATGCCAGCATGGCTGGGGATCCAGTTCAATGTCGATCTGTTACCCTGAACTTCTAAGGCTGTCATTATGCTCAGGATCGATGTGATGAGGTCCTGTGGTTGAGGATGGGAGAGGGCATTGATTGCAGAGGTGGAATCAACATGTATGACAGGTCGGAGTCGATGTCGTAGGGCATGAATCGCCACCAGCTCAGCTTGAAGGATCGTGCAGTGGTCAGGGAGTCGCCAGCCTTGTGTGTGACCATTGTGGTACAGTCCAGCTGCTGCTCTCTTCCTGTCAGGGTCGACAGAACCATCTGTGAAATACACTGCACATGTGCCTCCCTCTGCCAGTGTCATGCTTGCCTCAGCATGATTGCTGAGGGTGTCTTGACTGCAGAGGCGCTTAGTGATGGGTAGCTGCATGATGCAAACATCGGCTGGATCTGGGCGCCAAGGAGGTGGTGGATGGTACCCAGCAACAGGAAGATCACAACTCTTCTCAAGTAGCTGTATAGACAGTAGCTTCCGCCCAGCAGCACAAAACGAACGAATCCAGTAGTCCGTGAAGAGTGTGGGATCTTGTGTCATGGTTGTCAACATCCGTCTCCTTAGTGGGGTACCTTGCTGCCGGTGCAGAATCGTGGCCACTTTGCAGGCGTTTATGTATCTTACTCTGTCAGCCAAGGAAGGAAGCCGGGCCTCAGATCTGAGATATGCTGTGTTGGTCCAGATGGGGGCCCCAAGCATAGTTCTTATCGCCTGATTTTGTACGACCTCCACCCTTTGCCTGCTCTGCGGGAAGAGATGGGCTAACGCCGGTGCATCGTAGTCATTGAGCGAGCGTATAGCTTGTATATAGTACAACGAAGTACATCTTTGCTTGCCCCTGCACGGTGCCTCGTCATGGCATATATGGCGTTGAGTCTGAGTAGAGCACGTGACCTGACATACTCGGCCTGTTTCTGAAAGGTCAGCTTTTTATCAATGTAGATTCCCAAGTACAGGTAGGAGCCTGTCCACTCAAGTTCTAATATCCTGAATACGTAATCTATTCACAGGATCGGTCCCTTGAACATCATTGCAAGAGATTTATCAGCTGAGAACTTGAGGCCTAGTTCCTTGCAAGACTGCGTAATTAGGTCCAAGGCTCTCTGAGCCTGTCGTTCTAAATTGCCTTTCCTATTCACTACGAGTGCAAGATCATCAGCATAGCTAAGGAGCTTGTGTACCACTATGAAAGGGAAGGCTCACAAGTTCCTGCAAAGGATGTTAAACAGGGTAGGACTGAGCACACCTCCTTGTGGCGTACCGTTTTCCAGGGTTTTAAAGGAAGAGTAGTGTCTCTGAAAGCTGACACAGGCCTGCCTGCCCCTAAGGTAGGACTCTATCCAGACCAGGAGGCGTCCTTTGATTCCCTTCCGAGCTAGTATTGCCAGAATTGCTGTGGGGCTGGCTAGCTCAAATGCCTTTTCAAGGTCGAGGTAGACGACGATACTAGGTTTTTTGTTACTATCAGCAATCTGGCTGAGTAGAGTGGTTATGCACTCTGCTGTACCCACTCCTTTGGTGAAGCCAAATATGTGATGATGAGAGGGTCCAAGTTTCCATAGGAGGCGGTTTAACACCAACCTCTCAGTCGGTATTTTATATCATTTTATGTTCAGTCTTGGCTAAGCAGATGGTCAGCGATATGGGTCTCATACTGCCTGGTCCCTTGGGCTTTGGAATGGTACGATGGTAGCTTTCTTCCAAGCTGCTGGGAGAGTCCTGCCCTCCACGACTTGTTAATGACGTCTAGTATGGCCTCCCATCCACTCTGTCCAGCCCGTGCAATCATGGAGTACGTAACACCATCGATGCCGGGGCAGTGTCACCTGTGTTCTTTAATGGCACGTCGGAGTTCCAAGTCCGTGAGGTCTTCATCAGTCACATCTTCCGACTCGCATGCAGCTTGTATCGTTAGCTGGTGCTGGTGGCCAGTCCATCAATCTTGAGTAGAATACGGCATATGAGCGGAGAAGGAGCTTATAGACCGTATGTAGGAGAGGTGCAGCAGCCGTAGGTGGTGTCACATTTGCCCAATGTGGAAGTAGGTTGTGTCCAAGGGTTAGGCAAGCGAAGAATTCCCAAGTATTAAGATCTCAAGAAGTTGCAGTGTCTGACAGGATTGTAGATGAATGGTTCACAGAACCGACACGTTGATAAAATTAGACACATGTGCAACTCTTGGTATCTTTATTAAGGAATCGTTTTCGCCAAAACAGTGGCTTCATCAGTCCATACACAGGAGAAGCTTGAAGAACAGGAGGAGAATGAGGTAATCAGTCCCTCAACCTTGAGTCGAATTTGGTCAGTCCATCAATCTTGAGTAGAATACTGTAATAAAGTTGGTAGAATTACCGAAAATATGTGAAGTAAAAGGACACAAGTGCAACTAATGTGACATTTTATTGTGGCATACGTTTCGCTCTCCAGGTAATGGCTTGATAAAGCTCCTGGAGAGCGAAACGTTGCCACAATAAAATGTCACATTAGTTGCACTTGTGTCCTTTTACTTTACATAGAATACGGCATATGAGCGGAGAAGGAGCTTATAGACCGTAGGTAGGAGAGGTTGCAGCAGCCGTAGGTGGTGTCACATTTGCCCAATGTGGAAGTAGGTTGTGCCCAAGGGTTAGGCAAGCGAAGAATTCCCAAGTATTAAGATCTCAAGATTGAGGGACTGATTGCCTCATTCTCTTCCTGTTCTTCAAGCTTCTCCTGTGTATGGACTGATGAAGCCACTGTGTGGCGAAACGTTTCCTTACTATGGAACTGAACTTCTCCAGGCTGAGGGACTGATAACCTCAAATTCTACGATTTCAAGGGTGATAGACTGATCACATCGTCTTCAGTGAAGTCCCAGTGTAGTAATATTATGAGTTCTAGGGGAACTAGTAATAAGCAGAACGAGGTAGATATTGAAAAGCCAGTGACACTGGGTGATGGTATAAACCTTGGTAATAAATACCGACAAGTTGGTTTAGAAAGACACGTAAGCAAACACTATAACATATTTATTAGAAAACGTTTCGGTCCTGGGACCTTGATCACTTCTAACATACAGAACGAACGAACGAAAGTTCAGGTAAGATCCCAAATGGGATGAGCGGGGAAGACGGGCCCAGACGAAGAATAGTGCTGGAGAGGAGTGTTCTTAGTCGTAGAAATAGAGCCAGGGCTTAACCCAGCAGCGAAGGCGATCGTGGGACAGATATTGAGAAGAGAAATTCAGGCTCTTCTGTTAGGACTCCAGTGGGGTGAGCGAGGAGGAAGGGACATGCGACGTTTAGGGCTAGAGAGGAGTGTAGAACTGGGCCATGTCTTAACCCAAAAGCTAAGGCGAACGTGGGTCAGAGAATGGTACCTGTCATAGAAGGTACCTGTCAGTGAATCCAAGGTTATTTGTAAATAGGGTTAGGAAACAAGATCATGCAAGGAGTAGAAAAGGTTGTGTTGGTTTGTGGGTCTGCGAATGTCTTCATCAAGGAGAGAGGTCCAGTAGTCATGTCGTGTCTCAAGTTTGTCTATCTGTCTGTCACTGAGCGTCTTCCAGTACAGATTCAGCGCAGGGATGTCTAATTGGGCATGGAGAGACTCGCATGTGGCGAAGTCCTCCCATCTGACATCAAGCACCCAGCGCAGCGCCTTGTTCTGGACACGCTGCAGTTTTAAGTAAGTTTGTTTTTGCTGCAAGAGAGAGGGCTAGAGGAGAGTAAGTTATCAGAGGACGTATTAGGGATTTGTAGAGGTGTAGTTTGGTGCGTTGAGAGGCATGTTTCAGCTTGTAGAGGCCCGCAAGGGCCTTACTAGCTATTGCATGCCTTAAGTGAATGTGTCCGTGTAAGCGTAGAAGGTAGTCAAGATTAACGCCAAGGACAGGTGACAGATTGTGTGATGGGGATGTAAATGCGGGTGTTAGCTGTTCTGAGCTCGACAGGTAATGGATGATCAGGTTTCCTGTAGTTAAAATTACGTAATGCTGGATTTAGCTGCATTGGTTTTGATCCTCCATTTTTGTTCCCAGATGGCTATCCTGTCGACCTCATTTTGTGTTTTGTGTGTGAGTGTATCTATATTGGCATGAGTTATAAGTTTTTGTAATTTTCGTCTGCATAGGCTAGTGTGATGGAGTTGTGGTATACAGGTGTTGGAATGTCATTAGTGTTAGGTAAGGCACATATGCAACAGTTAGACAACTTTATTCCGAAACGTTTCGCCTACACAGTAGGCTTCTTCAGTCGAATACAGAAAATAGGCAGGAACAGAATAGAATACGGCATATCAGCGGAGAAGCAGCTTATAAACCGTATGGCAGGAGAGGTGCAGCAGTCATAGGTCGTGTCACATGTCGGTTCTCTGAACCATTCATCTACAAATCTGTCAGACACTGCAACTTCTTGGGATCTTAATACTTAGGAATTCTTCGCTTGCCTAATTCTTGGGCACGACCTACTTCCACATTGAACAAATGTGACACGACCTATGACTGCTGCACCTCTCCTGCCATACGGTTTATAAGCTGCTTCTCCGCTGATATGCCGTATTCTATTCAAGATTGATGGACTGAACACATCGACTCAAGGTTGAGGGACTGATTACCTCATTCTCCTCCTGTTCTTCAAGTTTCTCCTACGTTTGGACTGATGAACCCAAACTGTGTGGCGAAACGTTTCCTCAATAAAGATACCCAAGAGTTGTACATGTGTCTAATTTATCAACATGTCGGTTCTCTGAACCATTCATCTACAAGTAGTAGTAGTAATGGAACTAAGGAGGTGAGGCTAGAGAGGGACCTGCTGGCATCAAGTAACACCAGTTCCCAGGATGGGTAATATCCTCTTGCTTAGTAATTTTGAAATACTGTAACTACCGGATTTTTGCTTTATAGTGTTACTGACAGAAATTAGTGCAGCTTCAATGCATTTTCTCCGTCTTAAGTCGTCTTCTTTAATAACTAGTTTAGCTTCATTGAATTTCAGGGGGTGTCCAACATCGTCTTATGTTGAAACACATGCGTTTTTGCGGTCATCATTTCTGCAAGCATTTTTGTGTTCTGCTGTTCTAATGTCCAGAGTTCTGGCTGTTTCCCCCACATATACTTTGTCACACCCCCCACATGGTATAGTGTAGATTCCTGCACTTGTGCCAGAATCATGCTTGGGTTTTTGTATCAGGTTCCTAATAGTAGTTGAAGAGCTGGTAGATATTTTAGCCAGTTTTTCTGTCAAACATTTTTGAAACATTAGTGGCAACGTTGCTGATCGTTTTACCGGTCGTGCCCAAGAATTAGGCAAGCCTAATTCTTGGGCACGACCTACTTCCACATTGAACAAATGTGATACGACCTATGACTGCTGCACCTCTCCTGCCATACGGTTTATAAGCTGCCCTTCTCCGCTGATATGCCGTATTCTATTCAATATTGATGGACTGAACACATCGACTCAAGGTTGAGGGACTGATTACCTCATTCTCCTCCTGTTCTTCAAGTTTCTCCTACGTTGGACTGATGAAGCCACTGTGTGGCGAAACGTTTCCTCAATAAAGATACCCAAGAGAGTTGCACATGTGTCTAATTTATCAATGCAATGTGTTCATTGAGGCGGGTGTCGAGGTTTCTTGCTGTTTCATCTGTGACAAGATTTACGTAGGTGAAACAGCAAGAAACCTCGACACCCGCCTCAATGAACACATTTACGCATGTAGGAACGATAACTTGAACAACGCCTGTGTACAACATCGAAATTCTACCAATCATCTCATGAAATTCAGAGACGCCCAATTAAAGAAACTAATTTCCGCAGACGCAAGTGCCTCGAATCAGCACTGATCGCTGTTTCGAATACAATTAAACAAAACAACGTCAGCTTCACCATCTCTGAAGTCTTAGCAAGAATCCTTCTTTGTAGATGAATGGTTCAGAGAACCGACATGTGATAAATTAGACACATGTGCAACTCTTGGGTATCTTTATTGAGGAAACGTTTCGCCACACAGTGGCTTCATCAGTCCAATACAAAGTAGAAGTGTACAAAGACTTCAACGCTTGCCTAACCTTTGGACGACGACCTACTTACACTAGTGGCAGATCCCACTGTGATCCCGCCTCCTCCTGCTTCAAGTCATCTCACCGCAGTATATAAGCCACCTCTCTGGCCCTGTGCTGCACTTCCTACAAGAGTGATGGACTGAACACATCGAATCCAGGTTGAAGGACTGATTACCTCAAACTTTCTACTCTCCTTACCCACTTCTACTTTATTGGACTGATGAAGCCATTTTGGCGAAACGTTTCTCCAATAAAATTCCCATGTGTTGGCATAAGTGTCTCAATTCTACTACTACTACTACCACTATGTGAACATCAAAAATGGTACCTCACTATTTACTGCACCTCACTCTGAGCCTTTTATATACCCTGTGTGTCCATTATTGTTTGTAATGGTTGATAAAGCTCCTGGAGAGCGAAACGTTGCCACAATAAAATGCCCACATTAGTTGCACTTGTGTCCTTTTACAAGCATGGGCTTGATTAATGATACTCAGCATGGATTCACAAGAGCCGGTCTTGTCTAACTAATTTATTAAACTTTCTTCAGTAAAGTTTTTTGAGGCTGTTGACCATGATAAAGAATTTGATATTATTTACTTAGATTTTAGTAAGGCTTTTGATAGAGTTCCGCACCAAAGACTGTTAAAGAAAGTGGCGGGCTCATGGCTTTGGGGGAAACGTGCTTTTTTGAATCGAGTCATGGCTCACAGACAGGAAGCAGTGTGTCCATAAATGGGTTAAATCCGAGTGGGGATCTGTAACAAGTGGCGTTCCACAGGGATAAAGTCTTGGGCCCGTTGTTGTTTATAATATATATCAATGATCTTGATGAGGGAATTACTAGTGATATGAGCAAATTCGCCGTTGACAAAAAGATAGGTAGGATAAGAAAGGGTATGGTGATACCGACAAGATGTGGAAAAAGACACTTAGATACAGTTCAACATTTATTAAAGGAATCGTTTCGCCACGAGGGGCTTCTTCAGTCCTAATACAGAGAATATGTATAATGTTCGCCAAGACCGTAGTCCTCGCACGGGTCTCAATTTTGGCGATGACCCTCTCTGGCTCCCGAGGGAGAAGGTTTCTACAATGATGCGACATATGCTTTTCCCAAGCACCCCTTCGGGTCATTCAACGGGTTTGCATCTAAATAAGCGACAACACCATATGTACTCCTAGCAATGGACACTAGCGGGGAGGAGGATATGTCGTTATCACAGATAACAGTTTGTCTGGTTCGTTGACTCCATGGTACACTAGTGTGGCCGCAGTCATCTCTGGTTCCTCTTTTGGGAGGAAAAATCACTCCTAGTTGCCTGCGGAGCGTCTCAGTAACTTCGCACCCCAGAAGATAGTGTGTTAGGGGCCGCTGACAACGTGCTGACAGAAACTGGCACATCTCCTCCTCAACCTGTCTACCATCATCTTGGCTGTGGGAAAGCCAAACGAATCGATGGATGGCGGTAACACTGCGCTCTGGACCCTTCTATCATAGGGAGGGGGTTCTCCCGAGTCGCTGCTCGGTACCACTGTTGAGAGGGGTATCACCTAGACCTCCCCCATAAGTTTCAGGCTCTGGCACCCACCAGTTTGGTCTGTCGTAGCTGATTGGGACAGTAATCCCAACTTTGTGGATAGCCCTGTTGCTGCCTTGGCTGCATCATCTGCCGCCTCATTATCCCCGAATGCCAGCATGGCTGGGGATCCAGTTCAATGTCGTCTGTTACCCCTGAACTTCTAAGGGCTGTCATTATGCTCAGGATCGATGTGATAGAGTGAACATTATCCTGTGGTTGGGGATGGGAGAGGGCATTGATTGCAGACGTGGAATCAACATGATGACAGGTCGGAGTCGATGTCATAGGGCATGTGACAATGCCTGCTGAATCGCCACCAGCTCAGCTTGAAGGATCGTGCAGTGGTCAGGGAGTCGCCAGCCTTGTGTGTGACCATTGTGGAAACGTCCAGCTGCTGCTCTCTTCCTGTCCAGGGTCGACAGAACCATCTGTGAAATACACTGCACATGTGCCTCCCTCTGCCAGGGGCCATGCTTGTCTCAGCATATTGCTGAGATTTCTTGACTGCAGAGACGCTTAGAGATGGGTACTGCATGATGAAAACATCGGCTGGATCGGGGCGCCAGGCAGGTGGTGGATGGTACCCAGCAACGGAAGGTCACAACTCTTCTCAAGGAGTAGTTGTATAGGCAGCAGCTTCCACCCAGCAAAACAAAACGAACGAATCCAGGAGTAGTCCGTGAAGAGTGTGGATCTTGTGCCATGGTTGTCAATATCCGTCTCCTTAGTGGGGTACCTCGCGCCTGTGCAGAATCTGGCCACTTTGCAGGCGTTTATGTATTTTACTCTGTCAGCCAAGGAAGGAAGCCGGGCCTCAGATCTGAGACATACTGTGTTGGTCCAGATGGGGCCCCAAGCATAGTTCTTAAATCGCCTGATTTTGTACGACCTCCACTCTTTGCCTGCTCTGCGAGAAGAGATGAGCTAACGCCGGTGTACCCGTAGTCAATGAGCGAGCGTATAGCTTGTACATAGTACAAGCGAAGTACATCTTTGCTTGCCCCTGCAGGGTTGCCCTCGTCATGGCTTTCATGGCGTTGAGTCTGAGTAGAGCAAGTGACCTGACATACTGCCCTTTTTCTGAAAGGTCAGCTTTTTATCAATGTAGATTCCCAAGTACAGGTGGGAAAGCCTGTCCACTCAAGTTCTATATCCTGAATACGTAATCTATTCACAGGATCTGGTCCCTTGAACATCATTGCAAGAGATTTATCGGCTGAGATCTTGGGCCTATTCCTTGCAAGACTGCGTAATTAGATCCAAAGCTCTCTGAGCCTGTCGTTCTAAAATTGCCTTTCCATTCACTACGAGTGCGAGATCATCAGCATAGCTGAGGAGCTGTGTACCACTATAAAGGGAAGGCTCACAGTTCCTGCATAAGGATGTTAAACAGGGTAGGACTGAGCACACCCCCTTTTGTGGCGTACCATTTTCCAGGGATTTAAAGGAAGAGTAGTGCCCCTTTGAAAGCTGACACAGGCCTTTCCTCCCCTAAGGTAAGACTCTATCCAGGCCAGGAGGCGTCCTTTGATTCCCTTCCGAGCTAGTTTTTGCCAGAATTGCTGTGGGGCTGGCTAGCTCAAATGCCTTCTCAAGGTCGAGGGTAGACAACAAAACTAGGTTTTTTGTTCTGTCAGCAATCTGGCTTAGTAAGGGTTTTGCACTCTGCTGTAACCCCACTCCTTTTGGTGAAGCCAAATATGTGATGAAAGAGAGGGTCCAAGTTTCCATAGGAGGCGGTTTAACACCATCCTCTCAGCAGTCTGGCTAAGCAGCTGGTCAGCGATATGGGTCTCATACTGCCTGGGTCCTTGGGCTTTGGAACTGGAACGATGGTAGCTTTCTTCCAAGCTGCTGGGAGTGGGCCTGGCCCTCCATGACTTGTTAATGGGCGTCTAGTATGGCCTCCCATCCACTCTGCCCAGCCTGTGCAATCATGGAGTAACACCATCGATGCCCGGGGCAGTATCACCTGTGTTCTTAAAAGGCAAAGTCGGAGTTCCAAGTCCCCTGAGGTCTTCATCAGTCACATCTTCCGACTCACATGCAGATTGTATCGTTTTGCTGGGGCCTGTGGCAGAAGAACCGTCCTGTATATTCCGGATGTCCTGTGGAGCTGAGTTGGATGCTCCCCCTGGAAGTGGGAAAAGCTCCACTAGTTTCTCAGCTTCCCTTGGGATGGGTTTGGGTGTGCTGGTGGCCTCGGCTTGCCCCTTGCCAGTTTTCTATGTTGAGCTTGCCCCATATCTCAGATAAGGTGGTGTGATGCCCGAATGTTTGAGCACCCCCTCCAGCCCCTTTCTCAGTTTTTTACTCTGAAGAGACTCTCGGGCATGCTGCACAATGGCTCTCAGAGTATTCCGTTCTCTGCCGTAGGGTTACGCCTGTATAGCTTCCTAAGAGAGTTGATGCGGTGGTTCTGCTCCGCACCTCGTCGTTGTAAACCACCAGTCTCTTTGTGATGCTCTGCGGACCCCTTTTTTGGAATTGCACACTCTGCTGCCTGGATGAGAACAGTGATTAAACTCCTGTTTTAGCCATATCACAGTCTTCAGATAAGAGTAAAGTGGACCACCATCATGAAGATAATCCGGAACACCTTCCAGTTGGCCCTCTTTACGTCCCATCTAAGGAGGCAGCACAACTGTGGAGGCTGTTGATGTTGAAGGTGGTGATCACTGACAAGGTGGGGGATGGGTTTTCCCATGTGGCTCTGCTGCGAGTTGTCTTGACCCGAAGGTAAGGTCGAGGGGAGCCAAACCCCAAAAGGTGTGTGGGGTCCTCCCTTGTTTTTGCAACTTTACCTCTGGAATATCATGTAGGAGCATTGCTAGTGTCTGCCAGCACATTGGTTGCTGAGTGAGAGTGCAGCTTGGGTGATGTGCGTTGAAATCTCCACCAACAATAATACACTCAGTGCGTGCTAGTGCGAGGAGCTCTGCAATGTCCCAGGGTGTGTTCTTGGTTCTTGTAGATGTTATAGATGGTAATGGGCACCCCAGGTATGTGCACAAGGATGGCCTGTACCTCGACATCCTCCCCACAGTCCACAGGTTGGCTATAACCTCTTGAGGTATTGTATTGGATACAAAATACAGCTGTGCCTCTGCAGTGAACGCCCGGGGGCCGCGTGCCGAAAATACCCAGCAAAACTGGGTAGTCTTGGCACATAGTCGGGACAGTCAGATTTTCATGTAGCAAGACGATGTCAACCGATCCCGGATTACGCCTCCAGCAAAAAGGTGCTGTTTGCCCCTCAGGCCCTGAATGTTCCATTGTAGGACCTTGGGGTGTGATTTGGTACCGAAGTATTCCATCGCTGTTGTTTCCTGAGCTGGAGCTGAGTCCCGCCTGCTCTGAGAACCTCAAATTCATGGCATCCACTGTCTCCTCTTCAGTCAGAAAGGCACACTCTCAGGGGAGTAATGACCATCTGCCCGGAATGCGCTCTGTTGTTCCGTGGAGTTGATTGTCTTGCAAATAAGATCCGTGAACCCTGATGAGTGCTACGAGATCCTCTCCCGGTGAGGGCCTGCTTTGGAGATGGGTTTTGAAACAGTGGATAAATTATCTGGGCTGCTTGGGGGTCTGTAGGGACTGCTAAGGGTTTGGATTTCTTTATTGTATGCACCGTGGTCTGTTGCTGTATACCAGGCGGGGAGCCGGGATCTGCTGGTGGGTGCCAGTTGAGTCTGCAAATCGCCTGTGCCGGGTAAGGAGTGCCTCGTTGTCGTGCTATGGCCGGTGGGGGCTCGTTTAGTGCCGCCTGTTGATCGCATTGACCAGATGCACCCTGTTGACGCCTCCTGTTCCTCTTGTTTCTGTTTCTTCTTTGAGGTAGGGGTGCAGGGGGTTCTTGACCTTTGACGCCTGGTTGAGGGTTCTAGGGTTGGGAAATTCCCCGGCATTGACTTGGGTTAGCTCTGAGAGATCTGCGGTATGGCAAAGGGTTCTCTGCACCCATCGTTTGCTGAGAGTGATGATCCGCGTAGCCTGTTGCCGAGTTTTGGCGTCTTTCCAGACTTCTTGAATTCTTGGCGAGCCCTTCGGGGCATCGAGGATTCCAGGCCCCGGTGTTCTGCCTGCCAGTTCGGGCATTGTGGAGTGGGTGGCGATGCATTTTTTCAGCTTGGGTGATGCATTTCCTCGGGAGGGTGGTGCTGGCTGCAGACACCGCAGATTACTCTGTTCGGACAGAGTGCACCCAGGTGTCCCCCTTTCGCTGACACTTGAAACAGCGAACTGGTCCGCTGTGAAGGTCCTAGTGGCCTACGTCTCACCTCTTGGCGCTATAAAAAGCTCCAATCCTGTCACTTCTTCCCCCCATATTGTTTTCATACTATGGAACAATGCTCTTCTCCAGTCTGAGGACTGACCACCTCAAAACTTTAAGGGTGATGGACTGATTACATCGACTTCAAGTATCTTCTGTCTGGATGACATCATGAGAGGTAATGGGAGCAATCCTATTATCTGTCTTCAGTGGTGACGTGTACTTAGTCAGTGGTGACGTGTACTTAGCTCAGTGGTGACGTGTACTTAGCTCAGTGGTGACGTGTACTTAGCTCTGTGAAGACCTGTTTGTGTGCTCTTTGAGTGGTGACCTGTATTTGAGTGCTGACCTGTTTAACTCTGTGAAGAAGTGTCTTGTTTGCTCCCGTGGACTGAACCAAGATGCCCTCCATCGAGCAACTTTACCAGCAACTTAAGGAAGAATTGAGGGCAGCGAAGATGGAGATACGGCGATTGACCGAGGAAAACAAGAGGATTCGTAGTAGTCCTCCTGTTTCGAGTCCTCAGGTCAAGAAGGGATCGTGGTCAGTGGTTGGACAGCAGGGGACGACGAAGTTGACGATCAAGAAGACGAATGGAAAGCCAGAAACGATGAAGAAGAAAGAGACTGCTGTGGAAACTCCCGTGGAAACCTCCAACGCATTCTCGGTGCTACCCGACGAATGTGAGTCTACTACTGGGATCATCACGACGAACGACAACAAGGAAGGTAAGAATATTGTTGTTGTTGGGGATAGCCAGGTTAGATACATGGATAGGGCATTCTGCTTGAAGGACAGGAGTAGGAGACAAAGGGTATGCTTTCCTGGGGGCTGGGATGGAGGAAAATTGTTAGCCGGCTGACAACTCATGAACGGAAAGGGATAATCCATTATTTGCCTCGGGGCTGGAGGAAATGATTTTAGCAAGCGTGAAAGTGAGATTTATTTAGAAAGTTCGGGACAGCTAAAACATGATTGGAAAAGGGGGGGCGCCCTGTTATATGGGGCTTTTTGAAAAGAAGAGGTTTGGTAATGAATGGTTGTCCAAGCAATTGGTTTTAATTGTTGGCTGGAAAACACTGAAGGATAATGCAGTATCATTCTTTGACAACGGGGGACAACTTCTTGCCGAAATGACATTATCCAGGGACGGGGTTACTTATCCGGGGGCAGGTGGGGGGTTTTCTTGCTAACTCTTGAGGGGTTGTTAGGACTTTAAAACTGGGATTTTTTAAAGGTATGGGTTTAGAAATTTTAATAATATAGGGATATATTGATTTTATGCCTGATATTAAGAATCTTAATATTAAGTCATGTAGTAACCTGGTAATGAAATTTCAAAAAATTGTGTAAAAACAAAGAGAATAGGAAAAATGTGCGAAGAAAAAACTATAAATGGATTTTATGCTAACATCGAAGTGCAAAAAAAATAAAATTAATGAACTACGTTTGGACATGTGCTGGGAACTTTGTACATTGCATTAATGAAAAGGGGGTATGATTTAAAAGTCGGGATATGACTTTTGAGTGTAATTCAGGGATTTGGGTTATTAAATTGGGGTAGATGAAAAGGGAAGGGGGGGGAGTTGCATTGTATTCCCAGAAAAATAAATTGTTGCATAAAAACAGGGAAAAAATAGTGGAGCAGTAACGAGTCTGTTTTGGGTAGAGTTCGTGGGGGGTCAAGAAAAAAATAAATTTTAGGGGTAATTTTACCGGGCCTCAAAAGGGTTTTGGGTCACGGGTAGATGGGAGACTTCCCCTTTGGGACGGAAATTTTAGGGCCCTTCCCGGGCACCCAGTAACGTAGTCATTAATTAAAGGGGGTTTTAAATTTAAGCCAAATTGAATGGAAAATTTTTATTTACAGGGAATCTAAAAAGTTTCCCGTGAAATTCATGGGGAAAACATTCCCGGGCTGTTTTTCCTGAAACCAAAAATGTAACCTGCAAAACCTTAAACCCGGGGGAATAAATTTTCCGAGGGGAACCCCCAGTCTTCGTCCCAAATAAGGAAACACCCCGTGGGAAAATCGGAGAACACCCGAAGAACTTGGGCGCAAGTGAAACACAAATCCCCTCCCCCTTTTGCATTAATTGGGGAATTGCAAGAAAAAATGATAATACCCGTAAAAATCCCCGGGTTTTCCCTTTTGGGGCCCCCATTAAAAAATTTTATTTTGGGAACCCTTTGTCCCAATCTTTTATTGGGGTTACTAGCTAAATTTTTTGACGATAACCCAAAATTTTGGGAAAATGGGAAAGGGATCTGCTTTTTATATTGTTTTTTCTAAAAAATGTAAAATCAGTGCCCAGAAATTTTTACCCTTCCCCCCAAAAGAAAAATTAAAAGGGGCCCAATAATAACGACCCAAAAGGGGTTTTTAGGAGGCTAAAGCATCTATTAGGGGGGAAAAAGGGGGAATTTTTTAGGCGCATCAAAGAAAAAGGTTTTAAACCTTTTTTGACCAATTTTGTTCAGCTTTAAAAAAAGAAGTAAAAAAGCGTTTTGAAAGGCTAAACGTGACTATAAAATTTAAAGGGTTGCTAATGAATCAAAGACTAATCCAAAGGGGTTTTTTCAAGTGTATAGACGAAGGTGAAGGAAAAAATAGGACCTCTGAAATCTGGGAATGGACAGCTGACGGATAATGAACCTGGAAATGTGTTCCTTATTTTAATGACTATTTTTTGTCATTTTTCCCAAAGGAAGATGTAAATGAGATTCCAGTAATTAACAATTATTTAGTTCCTGATGAATTCAAGTTAACAAATTTATTACTGTCACGAGGGACATGGTTATTAAACAGATAGCCCAAACTGAAACAAAATAATTTCCCCGGGGACCCGATGAGTTTGTTTTCAAGGGTACTTAAGGAATGCAAGTGGAGCTTAGTCAGGCTTTAACGAGTGTATTCAATACGTCCATCCTTGATAAATTAACACATGTGCAACTCTTGGGTATCTTTATGAGGAAACGTTTCGCCACACAGTGGCTTCATCAGTCCATACATAGGAGAAACTTGAAGAACAGGAGGAGAAATGAGGTAATCAGTCCCTCAACCTTGAGTCGATGTGTTCAGTCCCATCAATCTTGAGTAGAATAAAGGCAGATGAGCGGAGAAGCAGCTTATAAAACCGTATGGCGGAGAGAGGTGTAGCAGTCATATGTAGTGTCAAAATTTGTTCAATGTGGAAGTAGGTTGTGCCCAAGAATTAGGCAAGCGAAGAATTCTAAGTATTAAGAAACCCCAAAAAGTTGCAGTGACTGAACACACGACTCAAGGTTGAGGGACTGATTACCTCATTTCTCCCTGTTCTTCAAGTTTCTCCTATGTATGGACTGATGAAGCCCCTGTGTGGCGAAACGTTTCCTCAATAAAGATACCCAAGAGTTTCACATGTGTCTAATTTATCAACATGTCGGTTCTCTGAACCATTCATCTACAAAAGTCCATCCTTACCAGTGTTTTGCCAGATATGTGGAAGATGGCTAATGTGGTTCCTATATTCAAATCAGGGATAAATCCACTCCTTCAAATTACCGTCCAATAAGCCTGACATCTATAGTGGCAAGTTATTAGAATCAATTATAGCTGACATTATCAGAAGTCACCTTAAGAGCAAAAACTTGATAAATGAATCTCACCCATAGATCACGAGAGGTCGTTCCTGCCTGACAAACTTACTGACGTTCTTCAATAGAACATTTGAGGCAGTGACAGTGATAAGGAATATGATATTGTTTATTTGGATTTTAGTAAAGCCTTCGACAGAGTACCTCACAAGAGACTCTTAAGAAAAGTGGCAGCTCATGTATAGGAGGTAAAGTTCTAGCATGGATTGAGGCATGGCTTACCAATAGAAAGCAGAAAATACCATTAAATGGAGTGAAATCTGATTGGGGATTAGTCACTAGTGGCGTTCCACAAGGATCAGTTTTAGGCCCTCTCTTGTTCATAATTTACATTAATGACCTTGATGAAGGGATTACTAGTGACATGAGTAAGTTTGCTGATGATACAAAGATAGGCCGTATAATTCCTACTGAGGAGGATATCAATGAACTCCAGGACGATTTGAACAAATTTAAAGTCTTGGTCTGAGAAATGGCAGATGAAGTTTAATGTGGATAAGTGTAAGGTACCCTTTCCTTTGGGAATGAAAATAACCCTCGAAGCTAAATCTAGGTGAAGTAGAGCTTGGTCATACAGAATGTAAAAAGACTTGGGAGTCATGGTAAGCAGAAATCTAAAAGCCAAACAGCAGTGCCTCAGTGTGCGCAACAAGGCCAACAGATTACTTGGTTTATCTCAAGAAGTATAAGTAACGAAGTCCAAAAGTTATTTTACAGCTCTATACATCACTAGTGAGGGCCCCATTTGGATTATGCTGCTCAGTTTTGGTCCCCTTACTACAGGATGGCATAGACTCGTTGGAGAACATACAGAGAAGAATGACTAAAATGATTTACTGTGTAAGGAACCTCCCGTATGAAGATAGACTTAAAGCCTTAAATCTTTCCCCTCTCTGGAGAGGCGTAGAATGAGGGGAGATATCATTGAAGTGTATAAGTGGATGACGGGCATAAACAAGGGAGACATTAATAAAGTACTGAGGGTGTCGACCAGGGAAGAAAACCCGGAAAATGGATTTAATTGGATAAAATTTTGATTTAAAAAGGGCATAGGTAAATACTGGTTTTTTTAACAATTGTAGATGCGTGGGAAAAGTCTTCCCATGGGGTAAGGAGACCTTGGGGGAGCTTTAAAAAAGAACTGGGCAAAAATATGGTGGGGGG
>NC_069399.1:96243378-96260751 GCF_026875155.1 Cherax quadricarinatus
CTTTTCCAAAACCCCCCCTTCACCGGGTTGGCCCCCACACATCCTTCCCCAACTGGGGTCCCCCCCCACCCTTCACCGGGTTGCCACCACGCCCCCCCTTCAAAGACTGTGTCTTTCACACACCCTTAAACCGGGTTTTTCCCCACACATCCTTCATCAACTGGTCCACACACCCCCTTCCCCAATTTTGTCCACACACACCCTTTCACCAATTTTTGTCCACACACACCCTTCACCAGACTGTTCCACCAACCCCTTCAAGACTGTTCTTCCAGCCCTTCACCAGGCTTGTCCCCACGCACCCTTAAAGAGACGGGCCCCACACACCCTTCACCAGGCTCTGTCCCCCACACCCTTCACCAGACGGGTTTCCACACACACCCTTACCAACTGTGTCCCACAAAAACCCCTTCACCAGAGTGTCCACCACACCCCCTTTTCAAGAACTTTCCCTTCACACACCCTCCCAACTGTGTCCACACGCCCCCTTCCCCAAACTGTGTCCCCACACACTCTTCAGGAGACTGTGTCCTCACACACCTTTCACAAGACCTCAAAATCCTCTCTATACCACCACAATTCTTTTTATGTGACTTCAAAAACTCAATACCACCGTTAGTACCAGCGGCTTCAAAAGACGAAACAGCGATCCTGTTGGGTACCTAGCGTGATTCAAAAGACTCACAGCCAGCCCTGTTGGGTACCCGTGACTTAAAAAGCGCAACAGCCATCCGTTAGTACCAGCGGACTTCAAAAACTCAACAGCCAGCCTGTTGGGTCCACGTGACTTCAAAAGACGTAAACAGCCTCCTGTTAGGCCCAAACGTGACTTAAAAAGACTCACAGTCAGTTTTTTTTGGGTACCAGTGTGACTTCAAAAGGTAAACAGCCAGTCCTTTGGACCAGGTGATTCAAAGGACTCAATAGCCTGGATTTAGTGTACACGGGAAAATAGCCCCAACAGCTGAAAGAACAATAAAAAGGATTTTATCGTTTTTATTTACATGAAAAGGGGCAAATCACAAGACCACTGACCACTACAACCAGCCAATTTTTTGCTGTTTTTTCTGTAGAACTAAAACATAGACTCGAGATACAGTCACTGACCTGTTTACTCTTTTTTCTCATCCCATCGTTTAAAAAATATTCTGTTGGTACTTCGCACTCAGCCCTTTTGTTAAACTGATAAAGTTGGTACTCTTGTCACAGTCCCTTCGTTTAAAACTGATAAATTTTTTACTTTGTCACAGTCCCTTCGTTAACACTGAAAATGTTGGTACTCGTTGTACATCCCCTTTTGTTAACACTGATAAAATTGGGACTCTTTTTTCACAGTCCCTTTTGTTAACACTGATAATGTTTGGGGACTTCGTTGTCAAGTCCCTCTGTTAACACTGATAATTTGGGACTCGTTTTTCACAGTCCCTTCGTTAACACTGAAAGTTGGAAATCGGGGGGGGGGGTTTCACAGTCCCTTTTGTTAACACGGGTAATGTTGGTACTCGTTTGTCACGTCCCTTCTGTAACACGATAATGTTTGGGACTCGTTGTCACAGTCCCTTCTGTTTAAAACATAATGTTTTTACCGTGTCACACCCTTCTGTTAACACTGATAATGTTGGTACTCTTGTCACAGCCCTTGTAACAAATGATAAAAGTTGGGACTCGTTTCACAGTCCCTTCTTTAACACTGATAATGTTGGTACCTTTTCACATCCCTTTTTGTTAACACTGATAATTTGTACTCGTTGTCACAGTCCCTTCTTTAACACTATAATGTTGGTACCCCCGTTGTCACAGCCCCTTTGTTAACCTGATAATTAAAATATTTGTAAATTTTTTCCGAGATAGACCCAATCCCCTATTTACCCCTCATACCCCCATTATTTAGTCTAAACCCCCTATTATTTATCCAACCCCCTTTTATTTGTCCCATGCCCCCCATATTTATCCAAAACCCCCATTAATACCCCCCATCCCCAAAATTATTTATTTCCCATCCCCCCCATTATTTAGTCCCCTTACCCCCTTTATTTGTCCCCATACCCCATTATTTAGTCTCACCCCCCGCTATTTATTTCCCCCATGCCCCATTTTTAAGTTCCGAACTCCCTTATTTAATCCCCATACTATCATTATTTATTTCCCAACCTCATTATTCATTTCCCAACTCATTTTTTATTTCCCACCCCCCTTTATTAGTTCCCAATCCCCATTATTTAGCCCATCCCCATTTATTCATTCCCATACCCCCCCCCCAAAAAAATATTTAATCCCATACCCCATTATTTAGTTCCCATACCCCCTTTAAAATTAGTTTCCATACCCCCTTTATTTCTTCCCCAAACCCACATTAGTTCCATACCCCCATTAATTTCGTTCAATACCCCATTCCTCCTTTATACCCCATTATTTACTTCCCCATTCCAAAAAGATCGTTTCAATCACCCATTATTTCGTTCATATCCCCCATTCCTCCAATTTTTTTATTTCCCATACCCCCATTTTTTATTTCCCCAAAAACAATATTCAGTTGTATCCCCCTTTATAAATTTTCCCTACCCCCATTATTAGGGCACATTAGTTCCCATCGCCATTATAATTCCCAAACCCCCTTTTATTTATTCCCATACCCCATTTTTATTTCCCTATACCACATTATTTATCCCTTTTTCCCCCATTTTTTAGTTCACATACCCTATTATTTAGTTCCATACCCCCATTATTTATTCCCTTCCCCCCTTTAATTTAGTTTCCCATTCCTCCATTATTAGCCCCTATACACCCAAAAAATTAAAACTCCATATCCCTTTTTTAATTCCATCCCTATTGTGTATTCCCTTCCCCTTTTTTTATTTCCCCATACCCAGTTATTATTCCCAAACCCCATTTTTAGTTTTCATGCCTTTTTGTATAGTTTCCCATGCCCTTTATTTTACCCCATCCCTCATTTTTTTATTTTCCCATGCCCCTTTATTAGTCCCCATCCCCTCATTTTTTATTTCCCCATCCCCATTATTTAGTCCCCAAAACCATCTTTATTTATTCCCATATCCTCATTTTTTATTTCCCCATACCCCCTTTTATTTAGTTCCCATCCCCCCCATTTTTTTAAGTTTCCAACCCCATTATTAGTTCCCATACCCCCCCTTATTTGCCCCCATTCCCTCATTATTTAGTTCCCATTCCCATTATTTTAGCCCCCTTTCCCCTCATTATTTAATCCCCATCCCCTCATTATTTATTCCCATACCCCATTATTTATTCCCCATACCCCCCATTGTTTATTTTCCCTACCCACATTATTTAGTCCCCCTCCCCCCACGGGTATAGATCCGCTATAAAAAAACCCCCTGGTCTCAGTACTTTTTTTCCCCTCCAGTACTTTATTCCCTCCGTACTTACTTCCTATATACTTTTTTTTCCTCCCGTATTTTCTTCCTCCAGTACTTTCTTTATTCCATATTTCTTCCCCAGTACTTCCTTCCTCCATACTTTTTCCCTCCAGAAACTTTCTTCCCCTGGAATTTCTTCCTATAGTATTTTCTTCCCCTCCTACTTTCTTCCTCCTGACTTTCTTCCTCCATATTTTCTTCCTCCTTTACTTTCTTCCCCCGTACTTTCTTCCCCAGTACTTTTTTCCTCCATACTTTCTTCCTCCCGTATTTTCCGCCCAGTACTTTCTTCCTCCAGTACTTTTTTCCTCCAGTATTTCCTTCCTCCGTACTTTCTTCCTCCGTACTTTCTTTCCTCAAGTATTTTTTTTCCTCCAGTACCTTTTTTCCTCCATACTTTCTTCCTCCATACTTTCTTCCTCCATACTTATTCCTCCGGTACTTTTTTCCCCTAATACTTTTTTCCCCCAACTTCCTTCCTCCGTACTTTCTTCCTCCATACTTTTTTTTCCTCCATTACTTTTTCCCCCGTACTTTTTCCTCCCTCTTTTTTTCCCCTCCGTCCCTTTTTCCTCCAGACTTTCTTCCTCCAGTACTTTCTTCCCCATCCCCTTTTCTTCCTCCGTATTTTCTTTCTACATACTTTCTTCTACTACTTTTTTCCTCCAGTATTTTCTCCTCCAAAATTTCTTCCCCATACTTTTTTCCTCCATCTTGTTCCTCCGGATTTCTCCTCGGGTACTTTTTTCCTATTACTTTTCCTCCAGTACTTTCTTCCCCCATACATTCTTCCTCCAGTACTTCTCCCATACTTTCTTCCTCCATACTTTTTACCCCCGGGTACTTTCTTCCAATATTTTTCTTCCTCCATACTTTCCTCCCGACTTCTTCCTCCAGTACTTCTTCCTCCAGTACTTTATTCCTCCGGACTTTCTTCCCGGTACTTTTTCCTATATACTTTTTTTTCCTCCAGACTTTTTTCCCCCAGCACATTTTTTCCTCCAGTATTTCTTCCTCCATCTACTTCCCCATACTTTATTCCCCCGGGGCTTTCTTCCTCGGGTATTTTTCTCCTAATACTTTCTTCCCCCTTTTCTTCATCCAGTACATTTTTTCCTCCAGTATTTTTCTTCCTCCAGTATTTTCTTCCTCCAGTATTTTCCCTCCAGTACTTTTTTCCTCCCGTATTTTCCCCTTCCTCCATATTTTCTTCATCCAGTATTTCTTCCCCCTACTTTTTTTCCCTCCATATTTTTCTTCCCCAGTACTTTCTCCCCATACTTTTTCCTCCAGTACTTTCTTCCTCCCTACTTTCTTCCCCCCTATTTTCTTCCTCCATACTTTTTCCCCCCCAGTCTTTCTTCCTCATACTTTATTCCTCCGGTACTTTTTTTCCTCGGGTATTTTTCTTCCCTTATATTTTTCATATCCAGTATTTTTTTCCACCAACTTTCTTCCCAGTACTTTCTTCCTCCAACTTTCTTCCCCGTACTTTATTCCTGGGGACTTTTTTTCCTAAAGTACTTTCTTCCTTATATTTTCTTCCACCAGTACTTTTTTCCTCCAAATTTTCTTCCCCATACTTTCCCTCCATACTTCTTCCTCGTATTTTCCCTTTTCCTCCCGTACTTTCTTCCTCCATACTTTTTTCCTCCCTATTTTTCTTCCTCCAAAACTTTATTCTTCCATATTTTATTCCCCCAAACTTTCTTCCTCGGGACTTTCTTCCTATATTATTCTTCCCTCCAATACTTTTTCCCCGTACTTTCTTCCTCCCGTACTTTCCTCCTCCAGTACTTTTTTCCCCCAACTTTCTTCCCCTATTTTCTTCCTCCAACTTTTTTCCTCCGGATTTCTTCCTCATTTACATTCTTTCTATTTACTTTCTTCCCCAGTATTTTCTTCCTCCAGTACTTTCTTCCTACATACTTTATTCCTCCGTACTTTCTTCCCATGTGTTTTCTTTCTACAGTACTTTTTTCCCCCAGTACTTTATTCCTCCATACTTTTTTTCCTCCATATTTTAAAATTCCTCCATACTGCTTCCCATGTTTTCTTCCTCCAGATTTTCTTTTTCCCATACTTTCTTCCCCCAGTATTTTCACTCCAACTTGAAAAATCAACTGTTTAGGGGATTTTAAATTGAAAGGGAAAACGATTCCGGACTGCCTCCGCTCCTCTTCACGCACCTCCTCCTGATTTGTAGACCTTGATATACCTGACTTGTGGCTTGGTTTTGTGACTGTTTTTTGGTATGTCTGCGCTGCTGCTGCTACTGCGCGCTGCTGCGCGCTGCTGTTTGTTTTCTGTTTTGGCGGTTTTCTGCTCTGCTCTGCTGCTGCAGCGTGCTGCGCTGCGCTCTCTCTACTGCTGCTGCTGCTGCTGCCGCTGCGGGCTGCTGCTGCTGCTACTGCTGCGGGGCCTGCTGCTCTGCTACTGCTTTTGGGTGTACGCTGCTGCCCGCTGCTGCTGCTACGCACTCTCTGCTCGCTGCTGCTGCGTTTGGTGCTGCTCTTCTGCTGCTGCTGCTGTTTGCTGCTCCTCTGCGGGCGCTCGTGCTGCGCTGCCCTGCTGCTGCGCGCGCGCTGCTGCTGCTGCTGCTGCTGCCTGCGCTACTGCTGCTGTTGCTGCGCTGCTCTGCTGCTGCTGCTGCGCTGCGCTGCTGCGAGCTGCTTCGCGCTGCTGCTGCGCTGCGCATCTGCTGTTTGCGGGTGCTCTTGCCTGCGGGCTGCTGCGCTACGCGGCTGTTGCTGCTGCGCTGCGCGCTGTTTGCTCTGCTGCCTGCTGCTGGCTGCTGCTCTGCTGCTGCTGTGCTGCGCTGTTGCTGCGTAGTTTTTTATAGTTTTTTACAATGTTTTTTTGTTGTTTTTTGTGTTCTTTTTAATTATGAAGTTTTGTTCACCACAAACACACACACACACACACACACACACATACACAACACATACACACACAAAACCACACACACACATACACACACACACACACACACACACACCACACACACACATACACACGAATAAACATGAGGAGTGGAATGAAAGAATCAGTGAAAAATCCCCAGACATCATAGCAGTCACAGAAAAAAAACCCTCGCTGAGACAATAACAGACACAATCTTCCCAACAGGATATCAGACCCTGAGGAAAGATAGAAGGAGTAGAGGGGGAGGAGGGTTGCACTGCTCATAAAACACCAATGGGATTTGGGGAATGGAAGGGCATGGACATGATTGGAGAAAGAGACTACATTGTAGGTACAATTCAGTCCGGAGAACATAAAGTAGTCATTGGAGTGATGTATAACCCACCCACAGAACTGCAGGGGGCCCAAGAGAGGAGAAACGAAGAAAAACAACAGGGTGATGGTGGACACACTGGCTGAGGTGGCAAGAAGAGCTCACCGAGCAGAGCAAAGTTACTGGTAAGGGGCGATTTCAACCACAGGGAGATCGACTGGGAAAACCTGGAGCCACATGGGGTCCCGAAACATGGAGAGCCAAGATGATGGATGTGGTACTTGAAAACCTCATGCATCAGTATGTCAGGGACACAACCAGAGAAGAGGGGAGGAGAGCCAGCAAGACGGGATCTTGTGTTAAACCCTGAGCAGTTCAACATTGAGGACATCACTTTACGAGAGGCCCCTTGGAGCTAGCGATCATGTGGTTCTGAGTTTTGACTATATAGTAAGAGTTACAAAGTGGAGAAGGAAAACAAACTGAAGGGGACAGGCCAAACTAAAAAAGGGGGGACTACACAGGTATGAGAAACTTCCTGCAGGAGGTTCGTGGGACAGAGAAATGGTAGGAAAATCAGTAAACGAGATGATGGAATATTGGCAACAAAGTGCAAGGAGGCAGAGGAAAGTTTTGTTCCCAAGGGAAACAGAAATAATAGGGAGACCAGAACGATCCTGGTTACCCGAAGGTGAGGGAGGCAAAAACTAAGTGCAACAGAGAAAGGGAAAAAGGTACAGGGCATAGGACCCAGGAAAACAAGGAGATTCGTAGAAGAGCCAGAAACGAGTATGCGCAGATAAGGAGGGAGGCCCAGCGACAGTATGAAAACGACATAGCATCGAAAGTCAAATCTGACCCGAAACTGCTGTATAGCCACATTAGGAGGAAGACAACAGTCAAGGACCCGGTGATAAGGCTGAGGAAAGAAGGTGGGGAACTCACAAGAAACGATTTAAGAGGTATGTGAGGACTCAACACGAGATTTAAGAAGTATTTACAGTAGAGACAGGAAGGACTCAGGGGACAGACCAGATGGGGACACCAACAAGGAATACACCAACAAGTGTTGGACGACATACATACAGATAGAGGAGGTGAAGAAACTGCTAAGGGACATCGATACCTCAAAGGCAATGGACCGGACAACATCTCTCCGTGGGGCCTTAGAGAGGGAGCAGATATGTTGTGCGTACCACTTAGCACAATCTTCAACACACCCTGGGAAATGGTCAAAATACCTGAGGTATGGAAGACGGCAAATGTAGTTCCCATTTTCGAAAAAGGAGACAGAAAAGAGCACTAAACTATAGACCTGTGTCATTGACGTTGTAATAAAGCAAAATTATGGAGAAATTATCAGGAGGAGAGTGGTGGAGCACCTGGAACGGAACAGGAGTATAAATGCCAACCAGCACGGATTCACGGAAGGCAAATCCTGTGTCACAAACCTTCTGGAGTTTTATGAAAAATAACAGAAGTAAGACAAGAGAGAGGGGTGGGTTGATTGCATCTTCTTGGACTGCAAGAAGGCCTTTGACACAGTTCCTCACAAGAGATTAGTGCAGAAAACTAGAGCATCAGGCGCATATAACAGGAAGGGCACTGCAATGGATCAAGAATACCTGACAGGGAGGCAACAACGAGTCATGGTACGTAATGATGTATCACAGTGGGCACCTGTGACGAGCGGGTCCCCCCAGGGTCGGTCCTAAGGGCCAGTGCTATTTTTGGGATATGTGAACAACATGACGGAAGGGTTAGACTCAGAAGTGTCCCTGTTTGCAGATGATGTGAAGTAATGAGAGAATTAAATCTGATGAGGACCAGGCAGGACTTCAAAGAGACCTGGACAGACGGACACCTGGGCCAGCAAATGGCTTCTCGAATTTAACCTGCAAATGCAAAGTCATGAAGATGGGGGAAAGGCCACAAAAGACCACAGACAGAGTATAGGCTAGGGGGCCAAAGACTCAAACCTCATCAAGGAGAAAATCTTTGGGTGAGTAAACCCCCGAGCATTCCCCGGAAGCAAATCAATCAGATAACTGCTGCAGCATTGGCGCCTGGCAAACTGAGAAACAGCTTTCCCAAAACCCTTGAAAGGGAATATTCAAGACCAGTACACCGTGTATGTCAGGCCCAAAGGGATTTTGCGGCACCTGTTTGGAACCCCACTTATAAACACGTCAAGAAACTAAAAAGTACAAAGGTTTGCAACAAGGCTATCCCAAGCTCAAGGAAGTCCTATGAAGAAAGATTAAGGGGAAATCGGCCTGACAACGGGGAGGACGGGAGGGTCGGGGAACATAAAAAACGACATATAAAAAATGCGGGGGTAGACAAGGTGGACAAGGACAGTTTTCCAGGGGGGGGGCACAGAAACAAAGGCCACTTTGGGAAGTTGAAGACACAAATGAGTCAAGAGATAGAGGAGGGATTTCTTCAGCATAGAGTTTTAGCAGTGGAATAGCCCAAAAATGACGATGGAGCAGGAAAACCCCACGTTTTAAGACGAGGTTGGAAAAGCTCAGGAGGGGGGAAAGAGGGCCTAACAACCGGGGGAAGGGCGGGGGCCGAGTAGGACCGTCCTGCAACCACAAATAGTGAGACAAACACCCACACATACAACACACACACACACAAAACCCCAAAACAAAACCCAAAAACACACACACACACCACAACATAAACACACTCAACCCTCACAACCACACACATACACACACACACAACCCAAAACACACCCCCATACACACACACACACAACACTTTAAAACCCCAACAAAACACACCCAACTCACCGGGGCCCCCGAACCTCAACTAGGGGAGAACATACACATACACACACACATACACACACACACCATACACACCACACAACCCTACAACACACACCACACATACCAACACAATACACACACCAATTACACAACCACACAATACACTAACACACACATACCCACCCCACACAACATACAACCACACACACAACACTACACACCACACACATAAAACCCCACACCCATACCACACACACACACATACCACACACACAACACAAAACACACACACACATACACACACACACTACACCAAACACATACACACACACACACACCACCACACCACACACACACACACATACACACACAATACACCAAACCCCCACACCATATTTTAGTATCGGCACCAGTTTGGAACCCCCACCTACCAAACAACGTAAAAAACAAAAGAAAGGCAAAGGTTTGCAACAAGAATAGTCCCAAGCAAAAAGGTATGTCCACAGGAAGGTTAAGGGAAATCAACCTCGACATGGAGGGGCAGGAGAGATAGGGGGGACATATAAAGCATACAAAAACAGAGGAATTGCAAGGTGGCAAAGACAAATTTTTTCCAAAATTGAAACAGTAACAAGGGACAAGTTGGGGGGCGGGGAAAAACACAGAGAATCACAGGGATGTTAGGAAGTATTTCCGCCACAGAGTAGCAGTAAGTGGAAAAGTTTTGGGGGAAACGATGTAGTGGAGGCAGGATCCATACATACTTTAAGCAAGGTATGATAAAGCCACCCGGGGGAGTGACCAGTAGCGACGGAAGGGGGGCCAGGAGCTCGGACTCGACCCCCCGCAACCTACTAGGTGAGTACCACAACATACACAACTCACACACATCACACACACACCACACAACAACACATACACACACCAACACATACACAACACCGCACATACAACAACACACACACAAAAACATACCACACACACACAAACACACACACACACAACACACAACACCAACACCAACACACACAGACACACACCACACATACACACAACCACATACACACACACACACAACACACAACCACACCCACAACACCACACACACACACCACCACACCCCACAACATTCAAAACACACACACACCACCACACACACGTACACACTACACCAAAAACACACACACACATCATTCACAAACACACAACACCACCACACACACACTAACGCGTACACCACACACACACACACACAAACACACACACCAGACTCACTCGAGCAAGCAAAGTTTGGTAAGGGCGATTTCACCCCCCGGGAGACGACTGGGAAAACCTGGAGCCAATGGGGGGTCCCGAAAAAGGAGACCCAAAAGGGATGTTACTTGAAAAAACCCCATGCATCAACATGTCAGGACACAACCAGAAGAGAGGGGAGGACGAGCCCCGCAAAACTGATTTGTGTTTACCCCAGCATTTCGACATCGAGGACTCACTTACAAGGCCCTTGGACTACGATTTGGTTTGGGTTTGATAAATTTAAATTACAAGTGGAAAGGAACAGGAAAGAAGGGGGCAGGCCAAACTTAAAAGGGGGATACACAGGATGAAAACTTCCCTGCAGGGTTCATGGGACAAAAAATGGAGGAAAAACTAAACGAGATGATGGGAAAAGGAAAAAAGTTCAAGGAGGCAGGGAAATTTTTTTCCCAAGGGAATCAGAAATAATAGGAGACCAAGACGAGGTCCTGGGTTTACACGAAGGTGTAGGGAGGCAATAAACTAAGTGCCAACAGAGAATGAAGGTTCAGGAGGCAGATAGGACCAGGAAAACAAGGAGACTTTGTTAGAAGAGCCAGAAAACGAGTAAGCGCAGATAACGGAGGGAGGCCCAGCGGACAGTATTGAAAACGAAATAGCATCGAAGTCAAATCTGACCCGAATGCTGTATAGCACATTAGGAGAAGGACAACTGTCAAGCGACCAGGTAGATATGTTGAGGGAAAGAAAGAAGGTGGGAGAACTCACAGAAAACGATCAAGAGGTATGGAAGGAGGCTCAACACGAGGTTTTAGGTAAGTTTTTACAGTAGAGACAGGAAGGACTCTGGGGGGACCAGACCAGATGGGGACACAAAACAAGATTACACCAAACAAGTGATGGACGACATACAAACAGAGATGAGGAGGAGGAGAAGAAACTGTAAGGGACATCGATACCTCAAAGGCAATGGGAACGGACAACATCTACTCCAATGGTAGTCCTTAGGAGGGAGCAGATATGTTGTGCGTACCACTTACCCACAATCTTCAACACACATCCTGAGAAACATGGGCAACTACCTGAGGTATGGAAGGACAGCAAATGTATTCCATTCAAAAAAAGGAGACAGAAATAGAGGCAACTAAAAACTATAGACCTGTGTTCATTGACCTGTATAGTATGCAAAATTATGGGAGAAGATTATCAGGAGGAGAGTGGTGGAGCACCTGGAACGGAACAGGAGTATAAATGCCAACCAGCACGGATTCACGGAAGGCAAATCCTGTGTCACAAACCTTCTGGAGTTTTATGATAAAATAACAGAAGTAAGACAAGAGAGAGAGGGGTGGGTTGATTGCATCTTCTTGGACTGCAAGAAGGCCTTTGACACAGTTCCTCACAAGAGATTAGTGCAGAAGCTAGAGCATCAGGCGCATATAACAGGAAGGGCACTGCAATGGATCAGAGAATACCTGACAGGGAGGCAACAACGAGTCATGGTACGTAATGATGTATCACAGTGGGCACCTGTGACGAGCGGGGTCCCACAGGGGTCGGTCCTAGGACCAGTGCTATTTTGGTATATGTGAACGACATGACGGAAGGTGTTTAGACTCAGAAGTGTCCCTGTTTGCAGATGATGTGAAGTTAATGAGGAGAATTAAATCTGATGAGGACCAGGCAGGACTTCAAAGAGACCTGGACAGACTGGACACCTGGTCCAGCAAATGGCTTCTCGAATTTAATCCTGCCAAATGCAAAGTCATGAAGATAGGGGAAGGGCACAGAAGACCACAGACAGAGTATAGGCTAGGTGGCCAAAGACTGCAAACCTCACCTCAAGGAGAAAGATCTTGGGGAGTATAACACCGAGCATGTCTCCGGAAGCACACATCAATCAGATAACTGCTGCAGCATATGGGCGCCTGGCAAACCTGAGAACAGCATTCCGACACCTTAGTAAGGAATCATTCAAGACACTGTACACCGTGTATGTCAGGCCCATACTGGAGTATGCAGCACCTGTTTTGGAACCCGCACTTGATAAAGCACGTCAAGAAACTAGAGAAAGTACAAAGGTTTGCAACAAGGTTAGTTCCAGAGCTAAGGGGAATGTCCTATGAAGAAAGATTAAGGGAAATCGGCCTGACGACACTGGAGGACAGGAGGGTCAGGGGAGACATGATAACGACATATAAAATACTGCGTGGAATAGACAAGGTGGACAAGGACAGGATGTTCCAGGGAGGGACACAGAAACAAGAGGCCACAATTGGAAGTTGAAGACACAAATGAGTCAGAGAGATAGTAGGAAGTATTTCTTCAGTCATAGAGTTGTAAGGCAGTGGAATAGCCTAGAAAATGACGTAGTGGAGGCAGGAACCATACACAGTTTTAAGACGAGGTTTGATAAGCTCATGGAGGGGGGAGAGATAGGGTCTAGTACAACCGGTGAAGAGGCGGGCCGGGAGCTAGGACTCGACCCCTGCAACCAAAAAAGGTGAGTACAAATAGGTGAGTACACACAAACACACACACACACGGGGTTGCAAAGTCATGGAGAAGATTATCAGGGGGAGAGGGTCGAACACCTGGAAAGGAACAAGATTATAAATGAAAACCAGCATGGGTTCATGGAAGGCAAATCTTGAAATCACAAAACCTCCTGGAGTTTATGACAAGGTAACAGAAGTAAGACACGAGAGAGAGGGGTTTGGTAATTGCGTTTTCCTAGACTGCAGGAAGGCCTTTGACACAGTTCCCCAAAAAGAATTAGTGCAGAAGCTGGAGGTCAGCACACGATGAAAGGGAGGGCACTGCAATGGAAAAGGGAATACCTGACAGGGGGGCAGCAACGAGTCATGGTACGGGGAAGAGGTATCACAGTGGGGGGCCTGTTACGAGCGGGTCCCCACAGGGGTCAGTTCTGGGACCAGTGCTATTTTGATATATGTGAACGACATGAGGAAGGAATAGACTCTTGAAGTGTCCCTGTTCGCAGATAAAGTGAATTTTGATGAGAAGAATTAAATCGGACGAGGATGAGGGCAGGACTGCAAAGAGACCTGGAGAGGCTGGACATGGGTCCATAACTTCTTCTCGAATTCAATCCAGCCAAATGCAAAGTCATGAAGATTGGGAGGGGCAAAGAAGACCGCAGACAGAGTATAGGCTAGGTGGACAAAGACTACAGACCTCACTCAGGGAGAAAGACCTTTGGGTACCATAACACCGAGCACATCACCGAGGCACACATCAACCAAATAACCGCTGCGCATACGGGCGCCTGGCAAAAACCCGAGAATAGCGTTCCGATACCTTAATAAGGAATCGATCAAGACACTGTACACTGTGTATGTTAGGCCCCATACTGGAGTATGCAGCACCAGTCTGGAACCCACACCTGGTCAAGCACGTCAAGAAGTTAGAGAAAGTACAAAGGTTTGCAAAAAGGCTAGCCCCCGAGCTCAAGGGAATGTCGTACGAGGAAAGGTTAAGGGAAATCGGACTGACGACACTGGAGGACAGAAGGGGGCAGGGAGACATGATAACGACATACAAGATACAGCGGGGAATAGACAAGTGGACAGAGATAGGATGTTCCAGAGAGGGGACAAAGGGACAAGGGGTCACAACTGGAAGCTGAAGACTCAGACGAGTCACAGGGACGTTTAGGAAGTATTTCATCAGTCATAGAGTTTGTCCACAATGAATCGCCTAGCAAGTGAAGTAGTGGAGGGCAGGAACCATACAATAGTTTTAAGAAGAGGTATGACAAAGCTCAGAAGCAAGAGGAGAGAGGATCCAGTAGCGATCATTGAAGAGGTGGGCCAGAGCTGAGTCACGACCCCTGCAGAACCACAATAAGGTGATTACAATTAGGTGATACACACACACACACACACACTAGGTTAGATCCAGAGCTCAGGGGGAAAGTCCCTATTAAGAAAGATTAAGGGAAACTCGGCCTTACGACTCGAGGACCTAGGAGGGTCAGGGAGACATGATAACGACAAAAAAAATACTTGCGTGTAATAGACAAGGTGGACAAAGACAGTAAGTTTCCAGTGGAGGGGACACAGAAACAAGAGGCTACAATTGGGAAGTTGAAGACACAAATGACATATAGATTATTAGAAGTATTTCTTCAGTCATAGAGTTGTAAGGCAGTGGAATATGCCTAGAAAACGACGTAATTGGAGGCCAGGAACCAAACACAGTTATTAAGACAGGTTTGATAAAGCCTCATGGATGGGAGAGAGAGGGCCCCAGTACAACCTGCTGAAGCGTGCGGGCCAGCGCTAAGACTCTACCCTGCAACCACAAATAGGTGAGTAACACGCCGCACACATACACCACACACACACGTACACACGAACCCACACACACACACACACACACACACACACACACAAACACAACTCACACACACAAAGGCAGAAGTCATGAGAGATCGTAGAAGGGCACAGAAGACCACAGACAGAGTATAGGCTAGTTGGCCCAAAGACTGCAAACCTCACTCAAGGAGAAAGATCTTGGGGTGAGTATAGCACCGAGCATGACTCCGGAAGCACACATCAATCATATAACTGCTGCAGCATATGGGCCGCCTGTCCAACAGATGAACAGCATTCGATACCTAAGTAAGAAACGTTCCAGACACTTGTACACCGTGTATGTCAGGCTCGTACTTGAGTATGCAGCACCTGTTTGGAACCCGCACTTGATAAAGCCACGTCAAGAAAGGAAGAAAGTACCAAAGTTTTGCCACAAGGTTAGTTTCCTGAGCTAAGGGGAATGTCCCTATAAGAAAGATTAAGGGAAATCGGCCTGACGACACTGGAGGACAGGAGGTCAGGGGATACATTATAACGACATATAAAATACGCGAGGAATTAGACAAGGTGAGACAAAGACAGGATGTTCCAGGAGGGGACACAGAAACAAGAGGCCAAATTGGCAGCTGAAGAAACAATTGAGTCAGAGAGATATTATGAAGATTTCTTCAGTCATAGAGTAGTAAATCAGTGGAATATCCTAGAAAATGTACGTATGAGGCAGGAACCATACTCAGTTTTAAAAGACGAAGGTTTTGATAAAGCTCATGGAGCGGAGAGAAGAGGGCCCAGTAGCAACCGATGAAGAGGCGGGGCCAGGAGCTAAGAATCGACCCTGCAACCAAAATATGTGAGTACAAATAGGTGAAGGCACCACACACACACACACACACACACACACACACACACACACACACACACACACACACACACACACACACACACACACACACACACACAAACAGACACACACACGATATGGGAACAGCGACACCATGTGATCAACTGTCAGAGTTATGATGCTTCCCAGGTCCAGGTCACAATGTTTTAGACAGGTCGCCGTTGTCCAGCGGTGAGAGTAGCGACTCTCATTGCTGAGGTCCAGGTAATAAACTCTGGACATTAACATAAAAAAATTTAGGGAAGAGTCATGTCCACTCTGTGAGATTCACCGTCGTGGTCCTCACCTTCCCCGGGTCACACACTGATCGTTTCTCTTCTTGGTAATTTTGATATGACATGACTGAAGGGACTAGACTCGATGTGTCCCTTGTTTGCAGATGACGTGAAGTTGATGAGAAAATCATTCGATCGAAAACCAGGAACAGCCAGGCGCAGACCTGGACCAGCAATGGCTTCGCTTGGAGTTCAATCCCACCAAGTGCAAAGTCAGAAGATTGTGAAGGTCAAAGAAGACCGCAGACGGAGTACAGTCTAGGTCCAGAGACTACAAACCTCACTCGAAAAAAAGGAAATAGATCTTGGGGTGAGTCATAACACCAGGCACATCATCCTGAAGCGCACATCATCCTAATAACTGCTGCAGCATATGGGCGCCTAGCAAACCTCAAAACAGCAATTCCCGAAATCTTAATTAGGAATCGTTCAGGACCCTATACACCGTGTCGTTAGGCCATATTGCAGTAAGCGGGCAACCATCTTGGGAACCCACATCTAGCCAGCACGTAAAGAAATTAGAGAAAGTGCAAAGATTTGCAACAAGACTAGTCCAGAGCTAAGGAGATATGTCCTACGAGGAGAGTTAAGGGAAAATCAACCTGACGACACTGAGGACAGAGAGGATATGGGAACATGATAACGACATACAAAATACTGAGAGAATTGACAGGTGGCCAAGTACAAGAATATTTCCAGAAATGGGGAGCACAACCACAAGGTGACACATTTGAAGCTGAAGACACAGATATCACAGGGATGTTAGGACGTCTATCTTCAACCACGAGTAGGTCAGGAGAAGTGGAATAGATGGGAAGCGATGCATTGAGGCAGGATCCATACAATACTTTAAAGCAGAGTATGATAAATCTCACGGTTCAGATAGTGACCTAGTAGCAACCAGTGTGAATAGGCAGTTCCATGAGCCTCGGACTAGTACTTCTGCAACCTCAACTAGTGAGTACAACCTATGTGAGTACACACACACACATAGCTTCAGGAGAATGAGGGTAAGGACACACACTGAAAGATGGGCAGGCAGAAAGTCAAAAGATTGAAAACATCATCAAAGAAAGGTGAAGAGGAAATTACTGAGACTGCAAATTTTTAGAGAATAGGGGGGTACTTGAAGGGTAGAAACACCGATCAAAGCTGATTTTAGGACAGAACCAATTTTAAACAGG
>NC_069399.1:96261251-96291467 GCF_026875155.1 Cherax quadricarinatus
TAAAAATTGTCATTTTTTGTGGAAATTGTGTCACGCCCCTTGTGCAGATATCCAAGAACTAAGCTACAAGCAGTATTAAAACAGGGAAGTGTTTTTGGGTATGCCCAAATGAGATAAATCTGTGGACTAAAATCACAAGGGTATTAAAAGAGGATAACATCAAAGCTGCTTTCATAAACAACTGGAAGCTTTCTAAAACAGATGGAAACATAAAAGTCTGGGCTGAATGGTACTGCCCTTGATACTGGCCATGTAGTCAGAAACTGTAAGGCTGGAGGTGATGTCCTGGTAGTCATAAATGTGGGCTGATAGTGCTGTCCTGAGAGACAGTAATGGTGAAGCTGGAGGTGTTGTCCTGGGAGACAGTAATGGTGAAGCTGGAGATTTTGTCCAGGTAGTCGGGAATTATACGCAGGAAGAATACATATAAATGACCTCATAGGGGACAGGAGCCGTAGTGGGAAACAAGTGTAGTTAAAGATAAGATAAAACCAATATTGCAAACTAGAAATACCACAGGAAATAGCAAACAAGAGGACTCCACTAGCAATAGTGAGGATATATTACCAAAAACAACTGGTGGAGCTCCATTGCTGGTGCTAGGGAGGATAGGAATAAGACAGGAAACATGTACCAACAGGGAATACAGTCACAGAAACCCAGGCAAACGAAACCAAGCCTGTGCACATACTATGCACTTGGTATCGCAGACATGGGAAATCTGGAAAAACATACGGGACGTGCATCTATGACCACCCTAGAAAATGCCATGCCCATATGACAACAGGAAAATGCAAACTCCCTTCCTGTAAGCTTTTTCACCCTGAAATGTGTACCTCTTCAGTACAAGAAAGACTGTGCTATAACTCAAATTGCCAGGCACACCATCTAAAGAGGACAATAAGATACAAAACATCCAGGCCATGTGAAAACCTGGGTAGCCACAGCCACTCAAGAGGGAGAGGATTTTTAGTGCCAGGAAGGAAAAAAAACTGGCAGGAAATGGCAGAAATCGTAACACCAAATCCAGTCATCCTGGAGTGGAACCACAGTCGATGGCCTCCACTCCAAACCAACAGATACAGATACTAATGCCGGAAAAAAAATCCCCCCCCCCCAGTACCAACAATACCACCAGTCCGATGACATTCTTCTTTGCAAATATACAGGGTCAAAAGCCAGCAACAAACAACAAAATGCCTTTCATCCGTGGACTGCTTGCAGAGGCAAAGGCAATGTTCGCGGCTTTCACTGAGACCCACATAAAGGATCACTTGGACAACGAAATATGGATCCCAGGTTACAACCTATACAGATGTGACAAAGTGAACAGGCAAAAGGGGGGGTTGGCCTGTACATTGCAGAGTCACTTGTTTGCACAGAACTGCTTAATGCCTCAAATGATGTAGTGGAAGTTTTAGCAGTAAAGGTCGAGAACCAAAACCTAGTCATTGTGGTAGTCTACAAGCCTCCGGATACAACATCCCAGCAATTCCAGGAACAGCTGTTAAAAATTGACCACTGTCTGGAAAATCTTCCAGCTCCTGCACCCAACATCTTGCTCCTGGGGGATTTCAACTTAAAGCACCTAAAATGGAAGAATATAGCAAATAATATTGTTGAAGTAATAACACCAGGAGGCAGCTCTGATGAAAACTCACACTCACACGAGCTTTTAAATCTCTGCACAAAATTCAATTTAAACCAGCAAATAATAGAGCCTACTAGACTGGGGGAATACACTAGACCTCATCTTCACTAACAATGATGATCTGATAAGAAATGTCACCATATCAAAAACAATATACTCAGATCACAACACAATTGAGGTTCAGACATGTATGCGTGGAGCCCCAGACCGACATAATGAGACTAGTCACGAGGGAGCATTCACCAAATTCAACTTCAATAAAAAAACATAAAGGGGGACCAAGTAAATCAAGTCCTAACCGATATAAGCTGGGAAGATATACTAAGCAACACAGACCCCAACTTATGCCTAGAACAGATTAACTTGGTGGCACTCGATGTTTGCACAAGGCTTATTCCTCTAAGAAAAAGGAGGAGTAGATGTAAAATAGAAAGAGACAGGCGCTCCCTTTACAGGCGACGGAAAAGAATAACAGAGCGGCTAAAAGAGGTCAATATATCTGAAATGCGTAGGCAGACACTGGTCAGAGAATTAGCAAGCATCGAACTTAAGCTAAAGGAATCTTATAGGAGTCAGGAATCGCGGGAAGAACTAAAAGCCATAAATGAAATCGAAAGAAACCCAAAGTATTTCTTCTCCTATGCCAAATCAAAGTCGAGAACAACGTCCAGAACTGGGCGACTACTTAAACAAGATGGGTCCTACACAGATGACAGCAAGGAAATGAGTGAGCTACTCAAGTCCCAATATGACTCAGTTTTTAGCAAGCCGCTAACCAGACTGAGAGTCGAAGATCAAAGTGATTTTTTTATGAGAGAGCCACAAAATTTAGTTAACACAAGCCTATCCGATGTTATCCTGACGCCAAATGACTTCGAACAGGCGATAAATGACATGCCCATGCACTCTGCCCCAGGGCCAGACTCATGGAACTCCGTGTTCATCAAGAACTGCAAGAAGCCCCTATCACGAGCCTTTACCATCCTATGGAGAGGGAGCATGGACACGGGGGTCGTCCCACAGTTACTAAAAACAACAGACATAGCCCCACTCCACAAAGGGGGCAGTAAAGCAACAGCAAAGAACTACAGACCGATAGCACTAACATCCCATATCATAAAAATCTTTGAAAGAGTCCTAAGAAGCAAGATCACCACCCATCTAGAAACTCATCAGTTACACAACCCAGGGCAACATGGGTTTAGAACAGGTCGCTCCTGTCTGTCTCAACTATTGGATCACTACGACAAGGTCCTAAATGCACTAGAAGACAAAAAGAATGCAGATGTAATATATACAGACTTTGCAAAATCCTTCGACAAGTGTGACCATGGCGTAATAGCGCACAAAATGCGTGCTAAAGGAATAACAGGAAAAGTCGGTCGATGGATCTATAATTTCTTCACTAACAGAACACAGAGAATAGTAGTCAACAGAGTAAAGTCCAAGGCAGGCACGGTGAAAAGCTCTGTTCCACAAGGCACAGTACTCGCTCCCAATTGTTCCTCATCCTCAATTATCTGACATAGACAAGGATGTCAGCCACAGCACCGTGTCTTCCTTTGCAGATGACACCCGAATCTGCATGACAGTGTCTTCCATTGCAGACACTGCAAGGCTCCAGGCGGACATCAACCAAATCTTTCAGTGGGCTGCAGAAAACAATATGAAGTTCAACGATGAGAAATTTCAATTACTCAGACATGGTAAACACGAGGAAATTAAATCTTCATCAGAGTACAAAACAAATTCTGGCCACAAAATAGAGCGAAACACCAACGTCAAAGACCTGGGAGTGATCATGTCGGAGGATCTCACCTTCAAGGACCATAACATTGTATCGATCGCATCTGCTAGAAAAATGACAGGATGGATAATGAGAACCTTCAAAACTAGGGATGCCAAGCTCATGATGACACTCTTCAGGTCACTTGTTTTATCTAGGCTGGAATATTGGTGCACACTAACAGCACCTTTCAAGGCAGGTGAAATTGCTGACCTAGAAAATGTACAGAGAGCCTTCACGACACGAATAACGGAGATAAAACACCGCAATTACTGGGAGCGCTTGAGGTTCCTGAACCTGTATTCCCTGGAACGCAGGCGGGAGAGATACATGATTATATACACCAGGAAAATCCTAGAGGGACTAGTACCGAACTTGCACACGAAAATCACTCACTACGAAAGCAAAAGACTTGGCAGACGATGCAACATCCCCCCAGTGAAAAGCAGGGGTGTCACTAGCACGTTAAGAGACCATACAATAAGTGTCAGGGGCCCGAGACTGTTCAACTGCCTCCCAGCATACATAAGGGGGATTACCAACAGACCCCTGGCAGTCTTCAAGCTGGCACTGGACAAGCACATAAAGTCGGTTCCTGATCAGCCGGGCTGTGGCTCGTACGTTGGTTTGCGTGCAGCCAGCAGTAACAGCCTGGTTGATCAGGCTCTGATCCACCAGGAGGCCTGGTCACAGACCGGGCCGCGGGGGCGTTGACCCCCAGAACTCTCTCCAGGTAAACTCCAGGTATGAGTGCTGAAATTTAGGTTGTTGTCGAGGTATAGGCCAAGGAATTTGCCCTCATTATGTCTGGTAATTGGTGTTGTCGATCTTAATTTTAAGTTGCTCAACACCTGCTCTGCTACCAAACATAATATAGTAGGTTTTGCCAGTGTTAAGTGTAAGTTTATTGGCTGTCATCCAAGTCGATATTTTGAGCAGCTCCTCGTTAACAATGGTGTTGAGGGTGGCAAGATTAGGGTGGGAGATGACATAAGTCATGTTGTCAGCAAAGAGAATGGGTTTCAGGTGTTGGGATTCGTTGGACAATAAAGCAGACTGTAAACGGATGGGGTTGTAGGTGCCCTTATCAAACACAAACAATAAATATAAATTAGGAACGTACACGGTAAGCTGTCCAATATACAAGTACAGTTAGAAATAGAAATACAAATAGCTAGAGCTTCATTTAAGGAGGTTATTAATAGAGTACTCAAGAGGTTGCTAGTAGAATTACAGTAAATCAACCATTCAAATCATTATGAAGCTCTGTATAGTCTGCAGTCAATCAAACAAACGGGCTTCCACATGGATAAATTGTCATTTTTGTGGAAATTTGTGTCACGCCCCTTGTGCAGGTATCCAAGAACTAGCTACAAGCAGTATTAAAACAGAGAAGTGTTTTTGGGTATGCCCAAATGAGGAAAATCTGTGGACTAAAATCACAAGGGTATCAAAAGAGGATAACATCAAAGGTGCTTTCATAGACAACCTGGAAGCTTTCTACAACAGATGGGAACATAAAAAGTCTGGGCTGAATGGTACTGCCCTTGATACTGGCCATGTAGTCAGAAACTGTAAGGCTGGAGGTGATGTCCTGGTAGTCAGTAAATGTGGGGCTGATAGTGCTGTCCTGGGAGACAGTAATGGTGAAGCTGGAGGTGCTGTCCTGGGAGACAGTAATGGTGAAGCTGGAGGTGCTGTCCTGGGAGACAGTAATGGTGAAGCTGGAGGTGCTGTCCTGGAAAACAGTAATGGTGAAGCTGGAGATTTTGTCCAGGTAGTCGGGAATTATATGCAGGAAGGAATACATATAAATGACCTCATAGGGTACAGGAGCCGTAGTGGGGAAACCAGTGTAGTCAATGATAAGATAAAACCAATATTGCAAACTAGAAATACAACAGGAAATAGCAAACAAGAGGACTCCACTAGCAATAGTGAGGATATATTACCAAAAACAACTGGTGGGAGCTCCATTGTTGGTGCTAGGGAGGATAGGAATAAGACAGGGAAACATGCACCAACAGGGAATACAGTCACAGAAACCCAAGGCAAACGGAAATCAAGCCTGTGCACATACTATGCACTTGGTATCTGCAGACATGGGAAATCTGGAAAAACAGACGGGACGTGCAACTCTGACCACCCTAGAAAATGCCATGCCCATATGACAACAGGAAAATGCAAACTCCCTTCCTGTAAGCTTTTCACCCTGAAATGTGTACCTCTTCAGTACAGGAAAGATTGTGCTATAACTTAAATTGCCAGGCACACCATCTAAAGGGGACAAAAAGATACAAAACATCAAGGCCATGGGAAAGCCTGGGTAGCCACAGCCACTCAAGAGGGAGAGGTTTTTTAGTGCCAGGAAGGAAAAAAAACTGGAGAAATGGCAGAAATTGTACACCAAATCCATCATTCCTGGAGTGGAACCACAGTCGATGGCCTCCACTCCAAACCAACAGATACAGATACTAATGCCGGAAAAAATCCCCCCCCAGTACCAACAATACCACCAGTCCGATGACATTCTTCTTTGCAAATATACAGGGTCTAAAGCCAGCAACAAACAACAAAATACCTTTCATCCGTGAACTGCTTGCAGAGGCAATGGCAATGTTCGCGGCTTTCACTGAGACCCACATAAAGGATCACTTGGACAACAAAATATGGATCCCAGGTTACAACCTATACAGATGTGACAGAATGAACAGGCAAAAGGGGGGGTTGGCCTGTACATTGCAGAGTCACTTGTTTGCACAGAACTGCTTAATGCCTCAAATGATGTAGTGGAAGTTTTAGCAGTAAAGGTCGAGAACCAAAACCTAGTCATTGTGGTAGTCTACAAGCCTCCGGATGCAACATCCCAGCAATTCCAGGAACAGCTGTTAAAAATTGACCACTGTCTGGAAAATCTTCCAGCTCCTGCACCCAACATCTTGCTCCTAGGGGATTTCAACTTAAGGCACCTAAAATGGAGGAATATAGCAAATAATATTGTTGCAGTAATAATACCAGGAGACAGCTCTGATGAAAACTCACACTCACACGAGCTTTTAAATCTCTGCACAAAATTCAATTTAAACCAGCAAATAATAGAGCCTACTAGAATGGATAATACACTAGACCTCATCTTCACTAACAATGATGATCTGATAAGAAATGTCACCATATCAAAAACAATATACTCAGATCACAACATAATTGAGGTTCAGACATGTATGCGCAGAGCCACAGACCGACATAATGAGACTAGTCCACGAGGGAGCATTCACCAAATCAACTTCAATAACAAAAACATAAAGTGGGACCAAGTAAACCAAGTCCTAACCGATATAAGCTGGGAAGATATACTAAGCAACACAGACCCCAACTTATGCCTAGAACAGATTAACTTGGTGGCACTCGATGTATGCACAAGGCTTATTCCTCTAAGAAAAAGGAGGAGTAGATGTAAAATATAAAGAGACAGGCGCTCCCTTTACAGGCGACGGAAAAGAATAACAGAGCGGCTAAAAGAGGTCAATATATCTGAAATGCGTAGGAAGACACTGGTCAGAGAAATAGCAAGCATCGAAATTAAGCTAAAGGAATCTTATAGGAGTTAGGAATCGCGGGAAGAACTAAAAGACATAAATGAAATCGAAAGAAACCCAAAGTATTTCTTCTCCTATGCCAAATCAAAGTCGAGAACAACGTCCAGTATTGGGCCCCTACTTAAACAAGATGGGTCCTACACAGATGACAGCAAGGAAATGAGTGAGCTACTCAAGTCCCAATATGACTCAGTTTTTAGCAAGCCGCTAACCAGACTGAGAGTCGAAGATCAAAATGAATTTTTTATGAGAGAGCCACAAAATTTGGTTAACACAAGCCTATCCGATATTATCCTGACGCCAAATGACTTCGAACAGGCGATAAATGACATGCCCATGCACTCTGCCCCAGGGCCAGACTCGTGGAACTCCATGTTCTTCAAGAACTGCAAGAAGCCCCTATCACGAGCCTTTTCCATCCTATGGAGAGGGAGCATGGACACGGGGGTCGTCCCACAGTTACTAAAAACAACAGACATAGCCCCACTCCACAAAGGGGGCAGTAAAGCAACAGCAAAGAACTACAGACTGATAGCACTAACATCCCATATCATAAAAATCTTTGAAAGGTCCTAACAAGCAAGATCACCACCCATCTAGAAACCCATCAGTTACACAACCCAGGGCAACATGGGTTTAGAACAGGTCGCTCCTGTCTGTCTCAACTATTGGATCACTATGACAAGGTCCTAAATGCACTAGAAGACAAAAAGAATGCAGATGTAATATATACAGACTTTGCAAAATCCTTCGACAAGTGTGACCATGGCGTAATAGCGCACAAAATGCGTGCTAAAGGAATAACAGGAAAAGTCGGTCGATGGATCTATAATTTCTTCACTAACAGAACACCGAGAGTAGTCGTCAACAGAGTAAAGTCCGAGGCAGCTACGGTGAAAAGCTCTGTTCCACAAGGCACAGTACTCGCTCCCATCTTGTTCCTCATCCTCATATCTGACATAGACAAGGATGTCAGCCACAGCACCGTGTCTTCCTTTGCAGATGACACCCGAATCTGCATGACAGTGTCTTCCATTGCAGACACTGCAAGGCTCCAGGCGCACATCAACCAAATCTTTCAGTGGGCTGCAGAAAACAATATGAAGTTCAACGATGAGAAATTTCAATTACTCAGACATGGTAAACACGAGGAAATTAAATCTTCATCAGAGTACAAAACAAATTCTGGCCACAAAATAGAGCGAAACACCAACGTCAAAGACCTGGGAGTGATCATGTCGGAGGATCTCACCTTCAAGGACCATAACATTGTATCAATCGCATCTGCTAGAAAAATGACAGGATGGATAATGAGAACCTTCAAAACTAGGGAGGCCAAGCCCATTATGACACTCTTCAGGTCACTTGTTCTATCAAGGCTGGAATATTGGTGCACACTAACAGCACCTTTCAAGGCAGGTGAAATTGCTGACCTAGAAAATGTACAGTGAACCTTCATGGCGCGCATAACGGAGATAAAACACCTCAATTACTGGGAGCGCTTGAGGTTCCTAAAACTGTATTCCCTGGAACGCAGGCAGGAGAGATACATGATTATATACACCTGGAAAATCCTAGAGGGACTAGTACCGAACTTGCACACGAAAATCACTCACTACGAAGGCAAAAGACTTGGCAGACGATGCAACATCCCCCCAATGAAAAGCAGGGGTGTCACTAGCATGTTAAGAGACCATACAATAAGTGTCAGGGGCCCGAGACTGTTCAACTGCCTCCCAGCATACATAAGGGGGATTACCAACAGACCCCTGGCAGTCTTCAAGCTGGCACTGGACAAGCACCTAAAGTCGGTTCCTGACCAGCCGGGCTGTGGCTCGTACGTTGGTTTGCGTGCAGCCAGCAGTAACAGCCTGGTTGATCAGGCTCTGATCCACCAGGAGGCCTGGTCACAGACCGGGCCGCGGGGGCGTTGATCCCCGGAACTCTCTCCAGGTAAACTCCAGGTAATATGTTTGGAAGATCATTGATGTAAATGAGGAAGAGCAGGAGTCCAAGGACACTTTCCTACAGAACTCCAGTATCAAGTGGCCGTATTGATGAGGCTGTGTCTTTAATGGTGACATACTGATACCTATTAGAAAGTTAGGATTTAAAATATGCAAGCGCATGGCCTCTTATACCATAGTGATCAAGTTTGTGGAGTAGGATGCCATGGTCTTCTGTGTCAAACGCTTTTCTTAGGTCAATAAAAATTCCTAGCGGATATTCCTTATTTTCCAATGCTGTGTAAAGCAGGTCTAGCATTTTTATAATTGCATCATTAGTGCTTTTATTTTTCCTGAATCCAAATTGGCTGTTGGAACTTATTCGGTCCGAGAAGTCCCAATGGGGGAAAAACACACTGTTCGAGGGCCCTTACACCCACCCAAAAACACAAACACACTCACCCAGGTTGACAAAGGTGGTTGGAAGGTACTTAATTTATAGATTTACCCTTCAGGGAAGAAGTAGGTAGTTTATACTGTTAGTACACTAATATTAGGATTATTGAGGCAACTGTAGATAATAATAATGTAGACCTAAGACCTTAACATAGGTAGTAATAGGCCGATAATGTAGGCAAACACTAGGTTAAGTTAGCCATGGAGAACTGGCAGCCCAAGTTTGAATGCTGGGGCACTGGGTTTTGAGACCGCCGTGCTTTCTTCTTAGACTAGACACCATCTGAGCAACACGTGCCGTGATCAGCAGGCGGCGCCCCCCACGTGTCTTCACATATGAGACCTGGGGAAATCTGGTGGAGGCACCTCGATGTACCGTAGATGACCTCCTCCGTCAGGCACATACAGTAAGACAAGGCCTCCCTTTTTTCTTAGGATCCTGGCCAGCGTCTGGGGAAAATTGCGAGTGAGTTGAGCTGTGGCCTTTGTGCAGCCGGCAGTTCATGACAAGTACGTGATTTTGTCTCTTGTCTACCTAGAAGCTAGTGTCCGTTTCTGGGGATACACACCCTCTTGAATACAGGAATTTCTGAGGTGCAGGCAGGTCACTAATATCGACTGAATATTGCAGGAACTAAGGCTCCCGGTTGCACGTGGTTTCTGAGGGGAAGTCCAAAGGGGCTAAGCTTAGGGAGGTTGAAGACCAGAATAGACTTCACATCACCAAGTAAGTTAGTCCTTTAAACGTACATGCAGGCGAGATTTCTTGCAACATCAGTCATTTATATAAATCAGTCCTATAAGCCACTTGTGAGGCTGAGGTACCGACCTCAGAGCTCGGTGTCAACAGAGCTTGCCAGGGTAGGTGACTCACTTGGAGGCAGTACAGACAAATTTTCACATTGGCAGGGGTTGAGTATGTTTTGTCATTTTGTCCCAGGATGCGACCCATACCAGTCGGCTAACTCCCAGGCTCCCATTTTACTGATGGGTGAACATAGACAACTGGTATAAGGATCAAACCCGGACCTCGCCGTGTGAAGCAAGAGCTTTAGCCACCAGGCCATGGTAAAGGTCGTCAGGAAACAGGACAAGCGATTCCTGACGCAGGTCTTAATCATTCAAATTCAAATTCAAATTCAAAGTTTATTCTCTATAAAGATTACAATGTTGAATTTACAGAATTTGGTTGTTGTGTGGTTTACATGTAGTTAAATAATGATTACAGTGTACCACTAGAACGCCTAGCATGGCTAGGCATTTCGGGCAGACTTAGTTTAATTCTTAATTTTAAAATATTTCAAATTATGAGGTAAGTCAAACGGAAACCAAGCCTGTGCACATACTATGCACTTGGTATCTGCAGACATGGGAAATCTGGAAAAACAGATGGGACGTGCAACTATGATCACCCTAGAAAATGCCGTGCCCATATGACAACAGGAAAATGCAAACTCCCTTCCTGTAAGCTTTTTCACCCTGAAATGTGTACCTCTTCAGTACAGGAAAGACTGTGCTATAACTTAAATTGCCAGGCACACCATCTAAAGGGGACAAAAAGATACAAAACATCCAGGCCATGGGAAAACCTGGGTAGCCACAGCCACTCAAGAGTTAGTTTAATATGTTTATTATGCACCCCATACCCATCCTGTGGGCGGTAGTCAAAAGATTACAGAGGTACATAATTGGTCCAGGGACTGGACTCCAAAGTTTTGATAGCTGAGCAAGTTACAGAGGTAATGAACTCACAATTTACAAAGGTAATGAACTCACAATTTACAAAGGTAATGAACTCACAATTTACAAAGGTAATGAACTCCAGGTAGGTCTGATCACAATCATAACAAGTTACAAAGGTATTTACAGATTACAGAGGTACGTAATGGGTCCAGGGACTGGGCCCCCAAAGTTTTGATAGCTGAACTAGGTACAAAGGTAATGAGCTCACAAGTTACAAAGGTAATGAATTCTGTAGAATGATTACTTACGTTTATACATGGCTACAATCATGAACAAATTATAGAGTAATGAGCAATTCACACTTCCACACCGGTCACAACTGTAATGAGTTATTGGTGCAAATATTGATTGTTGAGTCACACACACCACACACACACACACACACACACACACACACACACACACACACACACACACACACACACACACACAAACCACACACACACACACACACACACACACACACACACAACACACGCACACACAGACACACCACACACACACACACACACACACACACACACACACAACACACACACACACACACACACACACACACACACACACACACACACACTCGAGACAATAATTTACCCTACTTAGGTCTCCATTATAATGTACACTTTCTCACTATACTGTCACAGTACACCATCCAGGGTCACTTCACAGTTCTTAAGCAATGTCTCCTGAAGAAACTAACTCAGACTTTGCCATACTGGTTATGTAATGAATCTTCTCCAAAGTTCGCAACACTCTCCACTGAGCATTATTATTAAGCACAATCGTCAAGTCTCTCATGGGTCATACAGTATGACTCTCTGGTCTTGTGTTTCTTCCACACTCACATAACACTATATTATCATCATCAATAATATTATTACTATCTACAATATTATCTATAATATCACTATCTACAATATTATCTACAACAGGTCAAGATAAAAACTGTTATATTCCACATCTTCCTCAATGTTCACTCAGCAAGACAAAATATTCTTCTCAGTTATCACAATATTTAAAATAACATCAAGTCGTTGTCAATATTCTTGAAATGATTCACAAAATTAAAATAATTCCGCCAATCCAATATAAAATAAAAAGTTCATTCTTAATAATATTCCTCATAATATAAAATAAAAAGTTCATTCTTAATAATATTCCTCATAATATAAAATAAAAAGTTCATTCTTAATAATATTCCTCATAATTTAAAATAAAAAGTTCGCTGCCAAAATTCCTCAAAAAAAGTCTCATAAAAAAATAATGTTGAATATTCCTCAGTCTGCGTCATACAAATAAAATAAAACGTTTATACTGGGTGAAGCTCTTCACACCTTGTGAGAGCTGGGTTGGCAGGTGGAGCTTCAGTGGGCACTCGGCGAAGCTCTTCACACCATTTGGAGAGCTGAGTTGGCAGGTGGAGCTTCAGTGGGCACTGGGGAGGCGAAAGCTTGTAGTAATGTAGAGTGATGTCCCAACTGGTCTGGTAATGCGGACTGATGTCCCAACTGGTCTGGTAATGCGGACTGATGTCCCAATTGGTCTGGTAATATAGAGGGTTGTAGTGTAAGGTTGTTAGGAGCCTGACTTCTACTTAAGCGCGTTAACAGGTGGGCAACGAATCGTCGATATTGTAAAAGCAGGTTCAGCAGGGCCCTGGTGTTGAAGTAACGGGTCCTGTCACCATCCTGTGCACGGGGCACTCCATGTCTTGAGGTATCACACTAAGTTCCTCATTATCGTGAGTAACGCCACTCTCCACGTCTCGTGGAGTACTGGAGTCAAGACTCCTACGACAGTAACAATACAGTGAACATGCACAAGCGGCGTAGATCAAAGCCACCTTTACTTCCCACCACCAGAATAATGGTCCCTCAGACCATACCAGATCTTCAGGCTCCAAGGATTTGAGGGAGTAAAGTGGCAGGCGAACCTGAATGTACTGTAGGACCATCATGGCTTTACCTATATAATTATCACCCCAAAAACCAGCATACAAAACCCAGATTTGCATCAAGACAAAACTTAACTTTGGAGCAACGAAGCCAAATATCCATATCACGACTGCGGAGGAAAGTATGATACCACAAGTTTCCAACGAAGCCTGAACTTCCTTGGTTTCATCTACTGTTAATTCATTTCCAAATATTACATTGTCTATAGGTATAAATTTATCGCTGTCTTCAAGGAACTTAAAGAATTTATTCTTGGTTTTAATAACAGTGGGGTCTTTTTGCCTGTCATCCAATGGTTGATCCAGGTTGTATTTTCCATACATAAGGCTAGCTAAGTCAGTAAGGACGACCAGCAGGAAGACGACCTCAGCAACCCAAACCCACCATCGCTTCCTAGAGTAACTCATTTTCTGAATCTTTGATTACAAACTTTTGATAAGAGTATATAACTAAATTATAATGAACACTTGCCACTGCTCAATTATAACTTACACAATAACAATGCAGACACACCTAATAACTTCCACTAATATATATGGTTTGCTAGTGAAAATTAGTTAGGATCGAACAGTGAAAATTATTGGTGTAGTGAAAATCAGTTAAGTTGTGAAGTAAATGTTACTACAGTGTTGTGTAGTGAATGTTACTACAGTGTTGTGTAGTGAATGTTACTACAGTGTTGTGTAGTGAATGTTACTACAGTGTTGTAGTGAATGTTACTACAGTGTTGTGTAGTGAATGTTACTACAGTGTTGTAGTGAATGTTACTACAGTGTTGTGTAGTGAATGTTACTACAGTGTTGTGTAGTGAATGTTACTACAGTGTTGTAGTGAATGTTACTACAGTGTTGTGTAGTGAATGTTACTACAGTGTTGTAGTGAATGTTACTACAGTGTTGTGTAGTGAATGTTACTACAGTGTTGTGTAGTGAATGTTACTACAGTGTTGTGTAGTGAATGTTACTACAGTGTTGTGTAGTGAATGTTTCTACAGTGTTGTGTAGTGAATGTTACTACAGTGTTGTGTAGTGAATGTTACTACAGTGTTGTGTAGTGAATGTTACTACAGTGTTGTGTAGTGAATGTTACTACAGTGTTGTAGTGAATGTTACTACAGTGTTGTGTAGTGAATGTTACTACAGTGTTGTAGTGAATGTTACTACAGTGTTGTGTAGTGAATGTTACTACAGTGTTGTGTAGTGAATGTTACTACAGTGTTGTAGTGAATGTTACTACAGTGTTGTGTAGTGAATGTTACTACAGTGTTGTGTAGTGAATGTTACTACAGTGTTGTGTAGTGAATGTTACTACAGTGTTGTAGTGAATGTTACTACAGTGTTGTGTAGTGAATGTTACTACAGTGTTGTAGTGAATGTTACTACAGTGTTGTGTAGTGAATGTTACTACAGTGTTGTGTAGTGAATGTTACTACAGAGTTCTGTAGTGAATGGTACTATAGTGTTGCGTAGTGAATGTTACTACAGTGTTGTAGTGAATGTTACTACAGTGTTGTAGTGAATGTTACTACAGTGTTGTAGTGAATGTTACTACAGTGTTGTGTAGTGAATGTTACTACAGTGTTGTAGTGAATGTTACTACAGTGTTGTGTAGTGAATGTTACTACAGTGTTGTGTAGTGAATGTTACTACAGAGTTCTGTAGTGAATGGTACTATAGTGTTGCGTAGTGAATGTTACTACAGTGTTGTAGTGAATGTTACTACAGTGTTGTGTAGTGAATGTTACTACAGTGTTGTGTAGTGAATGTTACTACAGTGTTGTGAAGTAAATGTTACTACAGTGTTGTAGTGAATGTTACTACAGTGTTGTAGTGAATGTTACTACAGTGTTGTAGTGAATGTTACTACAGTGTTGTGTAGTGAATGTTACTACAGTGTTGTGTAGTGAATGTTACTACAGTGTTGTGAAGTGAATGTTACTACAGTGTTGTAGTGAATGTTACTACAGTGTTGTGTAGTGAATGTTACTACAGTGTTGTAGTGAATGTTACTACAGTGTTGTGTAGTGAATGTTACTACAGTGTTGTGTAGTGAATGTTACTACAGTGTTGTGTAGTGAATGTTACTACAGTGTTGTGTAGTGAATGTTACTACAGTGTTGTAGTGAATGTTACTACAGTGTTGTGTAGTGAATGTTACTACAGTGTTGTGTAGTGAATGTTACTACAGTGTTGTGTAGTGAATGTTACTACAGTGTTGTGTAGTGAATGTTACCACAGTGTTGTGTAGTGAATGTTACCACAGTGTTGTGTAGTGAATGTTACTACAGTGTTGTGTAGTGAATGTTACCACAGTGTTGTGTAGTGAATGTTACCACAGTGTTGTGTAGTGAATGTTACTACAGTGTTGTGTAGTGAATGTTACTACAGTGTTGTGTAGTGAATGTTACTACAGTGTTGTAGTGAATGTTACTACAGTGTGTGTAGTGAATGTTACTACAGTGTTGTGTAGTGAATGTTACTACAGTGTTGTGTAGTGAATGGTACTATAGTGTTGTGTAGTGAATGTTACTACAGTGTTGTGTAGTGAATGTTACTACAGAGTTCTGTAGTGAATGTTACTACAGTGTTGTGTAGTGAATGTTACTACAGTGTTGTGTAGTGAATGTTACTACAGTGTTGTAGTGAATGTTACTACAGTGTTGTGTAGTGAATGTTACTACAGTGTTGTGTAGTGAATGTTACTACAGAGTTCTGTAGTGAATGTTACCACAGTGTTGTGTAGTGAATGGTACTATAGTGTTGTGTAGTGAATGTTACTACAGAGTTCTGTAGTGAATGTTACTACAGAGTTCTGTAGTGAATGGTACTATAGTGTTGTGTAGTGAATGTTACTACTATGTTAGGTAAAAGGACGCAAGTGCAACTAATGTGACATTATATTGTGGGAACGTTTCGCTCTCCAGGAGCTTTGTCAAGCCGTTACAACCAGTATATGGACACACAGGGTATATATAGGCTTAGAGTGAGGTGTAATACTAGTGGTAGTAGTAGTAGTATTATTTGTTGTAGTAGTAATACAATATGGATATTATCAGGTCCAAGTCACCTACTGGCCTAAGCTAGTCAGGTCCAAGTCACATCCACTTAAGAAGGAAGGAGCAATGCATCAGACAGGTCATCGCAAGATTGAGACCCGTGCCAGGACTACGGCCTTGGCGAACATTATACATACATCAGACTCACTGGCTCAAGCCAGTCAGGTCCAACTCACACAAACCCACACCTACTTATGTATTGGTCTTACCTATTTTTAAAACTACTCAAGGTAATTTTTGGCTTCAATAACGCTACTTGGGAGTTAAAAGACGGGTCCAAGAGCTGAAGTTCAACACTCGCAAATTAAACTAGGTATTTATTTCCACAGTCCTCCTTCCCTTCTCGTCCTCATCCTCCCCCTACTCCATCACCCCGTCAGCACATACCCCACCTCCTCCCACTCAGAAGCCAAGCCACGGCTTGTTCCGTCTGTGTCTGTGTGATAAGCAACACCAACAACAAAAACAGGAGGAGGAGGAGATTAGGAGATAAATTGAGAAGGAAGAGGAAGAACTGGACAACGATGAAAAAAAATAGCGAAAAAGACAAAGATAAGACAAAGAGGAAAAGGAGATGAGATGAGGAAGTACCCAGAAACATCACCTACGCCCGCCTTTGTTTTAATAAAGGCACGCCCCGACCGCCCCTCCCCCCACCACTAGTTCTCTCTCTTCGTACCGTACGCTACCACTCATCTTTGGTCCACACGCACGCACGCACGCACGCACACACGCACACACACACACACACACACACACACACACACACACACACCTCTAGACACACACACACCTACACACAACACACCTACACACACACACACAAACACACACACACACACACACACGCACACGCATATACAACAGGCCTAGTGTCTAATCGACATGTGCCTAGGACAAAATGGTAACAAACAAACACCCACACACACACACCTAGCCAAGCACGTAAAGAAACTAGAGAAAGTGCAAAGGTTTGCAACAAGACTAGTCCCAGAGCTAAGAGGTATGTCCTACGAGGAGAGGTTAAGGGAAATCAACCTGACGACACTGGAGGACAGGAGAGATAGGGGGGACATGACAACGACATACAAAATACTGAGAGGAATTGACAAGGTGGACAAAGACAGGATGTTTCCAGAGATTGGACACAGTAACAAGGGGACACAGTTGGAAGCTGAAGACACAGATGAATCACAGGGATGTTAGGAAGTATTTCTTCAGCCACAGAGTAGTCAGTAAGTGGAATAGTTTGGGAAGTGATGTAGTGGAGGCAGGATCCATACATAGCTTTAAGCAGAGGTATGATAAAGCTCACGGCTCAGGGAGGTGACCTAGTAGCGATCAGTGAAGAGGCGGGGCCAGGAGCTCGGACTCGACCCCCGCAACCTCAACTAGGTGAGTACAACTAGGTGAGTACACACACCAACACCCACACACACACACCCTCACACACACCCACACACACACCCTCACACACATCCACACACACACACCCACACACACACACACACATACCCACACACGCACACACACACACACGCACACACACACACACACACACACACACACACACGCACACACACACTCATGCATGCAGGGCAAAGCTCCTGATCATGGGTGACTTTAACCACAAGGAGATCGATTGGGAGAACTTGGACCCACATGGGGGCCAAGATACATGGAGGGCTAAGATGATCGAGGTGGGGTACTGGAAAACTTCATGTGCCAACACGTAAGGGACACTACAAGAGAGAGAGGAGAGGATGAACCAGCAAGGCTGGACTTAGTATTCACCTTGAGTAGTGCAGATATCGAGGACATCACATATGAAAGACCCCTTGGGGCCAGTGACCATGTGGTTTTAAGCTTCGAATACACAGTAGAGCTACAAGTGGAGGGAGAAGCAGGAAGGCCAGGACGAATGAAGCCAACCTACAAGAAAGGGGACTACACAGGAATGAGGAACTTCCTGAACGGGGTTCAGTGGGACAGAGAACTGGCAGGGAAGCCAGTTAATGAGATGATGGAATATGTAGCAACAAATGCAAGGAGGCTGAGGAGAGGTTTGTACCCAAGGGTAACAGGAATAATGAAAAAGCCAGGATGAGCCCATGGTTTACCCAAAGGTGCAGGGAGGCAAAAACCAAGTGTGCTAGGGAATGGAAGAAATATAGAAGGCAAAGGACCCAGGAGAATAAGGAGAGCAGTCATAGAGCCAGAAACGAATATGCACAGATAAGAAGGGAGGCCCAAAGACAATATGAAAACGACATAGCAGCGAAAGCCAAATCTGACCAGAAACTGTTGTACAGCCACATCAGGAGGAAAACAACAGTCAAGGACCAGGTAATCAGGCTAAGGAAGGAAGGAGGAGAGACAACAAGAAATGACCGTGAAGTATGTGAAGAACTCAACAAGAGATTCAAAGAAGTGTTCACAGAGGAGACAGAAGGAGCTCCAGAAAGACGGAGAGGTGGAGCACATCACCATGTGCTGGACACAGTGCACACAACCGAGGAAGAAGTGAAGAGGCTTCTGAGTGAGCTAGATACCTCAAAGGCAATGGGGTCAGATAACATCTCCCCATGGGTATTGAGAGAGGGAGCAGAGGCGCTATGTGTACCCCTAACAACAATATTCAATACATCTATCGAAACAGGGAGATTGCCTGAGGCATGGAAGACAGCAAATGTAGTCCCAATCTTTAAAAAAGGAGACAGACATGAAGCATTAAACTACAGACCAGTGTCACTGACATGTATAGTATGCAAAATCATGGAGAAGATTATCAGGAGAAGAGTGGTGGAACACCTAGAAAGCAACGATCTCATCAACAGCAGCCACTCAAGAGGGAGAGGTTTTTTAGTGCCAGGAAGGAAAAAAAACTGGCAGGAAATGGCAGAAATTGTACACCAAATCCAGTCATTCCTGGAGTGGAACCACAGTCGATGGCCTCCACTCCAAACCAACGATACAGATACTAATGCCGGAAAAAAAATCCCCCCAGTACCAACAATACCACCAGTCCGATGACATTCTTCTTTGCAAATATACAGGGTCTAAAGCCAGCAACAAACAACAAAATACCTTTCATCCGTGGACTGCTTGCAGAGGCAAAGGCAATGTTCGCGGCTTTCACTGAGACCCACATAAAGGATCACTTAGACAACGAAATATGGATCCCAGGTTACAACCTATACAGATGTGACAGAGTGAACAGGCAAAAGGGGGGGGGGTTGGCCTGTACATTGCAGAGTCACTTGTTTGCACAGAACTGCTTAATGCCTCAAATGATGTAGTGGAAGTTTTAGCAGTAAAGGTCGAGAACCAAAACCTAGTCATTGTGGTAGTCTACAAGCCTCCGGATGCAACATCCAGCAATTCCAGGAACAGCTGTTAAAACTTGACCACTGTCTGGAAAATCTTCCAGCTCCTGCACCCAACATCTTGCTCCTAGGGGATTTCAACTTAAGGCACCTAAAATGGAGGAATATAGCAACTAATATTGTTGCAGTAATAACACCAGGAGGCAGCTCTGATGAAAACTCACACTCACACGAGCTTTTAAATCTCTGCACAAAATTCAATTTAAACCAGCAAATAATAGAGCCTACTAGAATGGAGAATACACTAGACCTCATCTTCACTAACAATGATGATCTGATAAGAAATGTCACCATATCAAAAACAATATACTCAGATCACAACATAATTGAGGTTCAGACATGTATGCGCAGAGCCCCAGACCGACAAAATGAGATTAGTCACGAGGGAGCATTCACCAAATTCAACTTCAATAAAAACATAAAGTGGGACCAAGTAAACCAAGTCCTAACCGATATAAGCTGGGAAGATATACTAAGCAACACAGACCCCAACTTATGCCTAGAACAGATTAACTTGGTGGCACTCGATGTATGCACAAGACTTATTCCTCTAAGAAAAAGGAGTAGATGTAAAATAGAAAGAGACAGGCGCTCTCTTTACAGGCGACGGAAAAGAATAACAGAGCGGCTAAAAGAATGATAATAAGACCTATACTCGAATACCCTTGTGTCCCAATGTCATTAACAACAAAGACCAACATGCTACGGTTACAAAGGGTCCAGAATAGAGCTCTTCGCTTTATTACCGATACCAGGAGGAGAGACAGAGTTAAAATGGCAGATTTACACACACAACAAGATATTACTGCCATAAATGTACGCCTTGACACCCTAAAAAAGAAACATCTTTATACAATGCAAGAACTATACATGCCAGATAGAGAACATCCTATACAAGTGATAAATACCACCGATTACACCATCAATACTCCACCTCACAGGACTCAAAGAATGACTCTCCCACAGAGGGTTCGTCGTTTTATTCATAAAGATGATTACCCTCGACCCATGATTTTGAGCAACTTACCTGATGAAGAAGATTGGATACCACCAGAACCCTTCTATGTATACTGAGAAAATCATCGCCCCCAATTAGGGAGACATCTTAAATAACTTTTTAATGTAAAATTATGCTATTGACTATTGTTGGACACCACCATTAAGAAGCTATTGTCACGAACTTATAAACTGGCCAGAAAATTATTGCCTTTTTTGTCGTATAAATACCCGTTGTGCAATCGCGAAAAAAAAAAAAAAAAAAAAAAAAAAAAAAAAAAAAAAAAAAAGCAATTGCAATTTGTTAATACTCCCAATCAGAGCATGTAGTATATCCTATTATTCTATGAACTTGTGGGTTAGATTAACCCTTTTTAAAGAATATTTATCATTCACAAAAAATTTTTAAATTGCCCCAAAAGGGTTGGGCCCATTTACCTTTATATCCACCTCCCCCCCCTCCCCCCTTTTCCCATTTTTCCATCCTTCCCCATTTCCCCAAAGTTTTGGTCATCAGAACGAAGAAGCGAAGTCTAAAAGGGGTCAATCTATCTAAAATGCGTAGGGAGCATGGTCAGAGAAATAGCAAACTCGAACAAAAGCTAAAGGAATTTAAGGAGTCAGGAAACGGGGGGAAGAACTAAAAGCCAAAAATGAAACGAAAAAACCCAAAAGTATTTCCTCTCCTAGCCAAATAAATGGAACAACACCCCGTTTTAAGAACATAAGAACTAAGAACAAAGGGAACATGCAAAAGGCCTCGGCCATGCGGGGCAGGCCCAAGTCTCCTACCGCCTTAAGCCAATGCCCCCACCTGTCAGGAGGTCACATTACTTAAAGGGGAGGAACCGGCAACGATGGGGAAAGCATCGGGTTTAAATCCACCCCCCCACTCCATTGTTTTTATCAACTTTTTTTAAAAGTACAAAGTTCGGGCCCCTCTAAAACGGTATTGGGGTTTTTGTTCACCACCCACAACTCTATTACCAAACCGTATTTCCCTTTCCCTTCCTAAATTGAATTTTTTTCCATTAAAACCATTGCTGCGGCCCTGTCTAGGTAGATATTTTCGCCACTATTTACCCCCCTTTATTATTCCTGTTTTCCATTTATACCCCCTAAAATTAAACCCCCCCAAAATTCTACGTCTTTCTAGAGAGTGCAGATTGGGGCCCTTAGTTTCCCTCATGGGGAAGGGTTTTGATACATGGGATCAATTTTGTCTCCCCCTTTTGTACTTTTTTCCAGAGAATTTTACCCATTCTGTAATAAGGTGCCCAAAAACTGTGAGCATAACAAAAAGGGGGGCCAAAACCAAGGATGTATAAGTTAAAAGAAAAAACCTGAGGCCCCTATTTTTATGCTTTTGATATGAAAGAAGGATTCTATTAGCTTTATTGCGAACACTTATGCACTGTTGTTTGGTTTCGATTATGCAACCAGAACTCCTAAATCTTTTTCGCAATCCGAAATTTTTAAAGATTAATTATTAGTTTATATGTGGCATGGTTTTGTCCTGCCCCAACTTTAGACTTTGATTTTTATTTTAAAACTGTCTGCACTTCCCCGACCACTGCATCAGTCTTTAAAATCTTCCTGGGTGCTAAATGTCCTGTAAAATGAATTCGAGGGCCCTTTTTTGGGTTTGTCATCGGCAAACTTGCCGATGTCGTTTTTCCCCTATTATGTGTTTATGTGATTGTGAACAGGGGGGGCCCCCAACACTGCCCCCTGTGGAACACGCCCTGACATTCCCCACCGATTTCCCCATTTATCCCCAAACTCTCTGCTGCCTTTTTGTAAAACCATGCTTATCGGGGAAAAAAATTTCCCCTCTTTCCATGTGCTTTTTTTTCCCCTCAATAGTTTATTGGGCCCCTGTCAAAAGCCTTATAAAGTCCATATAACTTATTATTCTTTACTATTCCCCCTCAAATACCTTAGTGAAAAAAGTTAATAAATTCGAAAGGGCGGGAAACCCCCCTTTGTAAAACCATGCTGAGATTTTTGTTAATTTATGTTTTCAAGGTGGTTGAACTCCCTCGGCAATTCTGATTCCATAATTTTCCCCACTAGGAGGTTAGGTTATTGGTCTATAGTTCGAACAAGGACCTGCCCCCTGTTTTGAAAATAGGTATCATTGCTTTTTTCCATTATCTGGCACCATCCCAGTTGTAGTGATATGTAAAAAAGATTAGAAAGGTGGCAAAGTCTTTTTAAAATTTCCTTTAAAACCCTTGCATACAGTTCATCGGGGCCCTGGGGTTTTGTTAGGTTTTATTATCTATTTGCTAAGGACCATGTCATTGTGACCAAATTGGAAGTTATTATGTCCTGTTCTAATTATTTATCTTTTACTAAAATTCGTGGTTCCTCCTGTGTAAAAACTGGGGAAAGTATGTGTTAAAATTTAATTTTTCCCTTTATGTCAGTGAGCTACCGAGGACTTTTGAGTGGGCCTATTTGTCCCTATTTTACTTCTGATACCTAAAAGAATCTTTTGGGTTGTCTTCGATTCTCTTGCAACTTAAACCTCATAATTTTTTTTTGCTTTTCTAATTCCTTTTTTTTTTCTTCTTTAAATGATTTTTTTTCGATTTCTCATTGCCCCTTTCTTTTGTTTGCCTATAAGCCTCTTTTTTGCCCAAAATAGTATTTAATCTATTGTTCCCCTTTTAGGATCTTTTTGTTTTGATCTGATTTCCCTTTTTGGAAAACTTAATTTGATGAGCAGCAGACATGCCTGGAAAGCATCATATCGGAACCATCACACCTCCCTGCCCCTTAGCAGGTCATCCGTTCAGCCCCCCTAAGAAATTTTTCAGTCCTTGAAATCAGAAGCGAAAGTGGGGAGGAGATTAAAAGCCATTATTAGGGGAATTCCATGTTTTTTAAAAACTGAGGATTTGTGATCATTTCCCCCAAGTCATCTTAACCTAAAGTTATTAATTAGTGTTTCCCACGGGCAAAAAAACCAGTCAAGGAGGTTATTTCCCTAGTTGGCTCTGTCAAAAAATGTTTTAAAAAACAATCCTGGTGTATCAAGAAAGTCCCCTGATCTAAATTTCCTGTAAATTTGCCCCACAATTGTCTTAGTTAAAATTCCCCTTTAGCAAAAATTTTTGTATGTAGATGCCTTACGTTTCGTCCATAGAAGTTTACGCACTCCCTATAGTTTTGGGGGCCCTGTAAATCCCCAAAATTTTTTTTCTCGGCCCTCGAGAAGCTGAAACCCAAAACAGATTCAGTGGCTGACGCTTCTAATTTAATTCTTTCTAAACAACAATTTAAATTGTCTCTGAATACATCGCTACTCCACCCCCCTTTCCTGTTGACCCTGTCAGTGTGAAAAATTTTATACCCTTGTATGTGAATTCGAGGGCTCCTCTATCTTTCAGATTGCCCCCCGGTCTTGTTATAGCAATAATATCATTTTTCCTGCACTTGAAATTAATTTGTCTATCTTATTTCTTCCCTTTGTATTAGTATAGTAAACTTAAGGGAGCTAGCCCTTGCTGCCTCTGCTGTCCCCTTTTTTGGCTGACCTGATCTTTGTTTATTTTTAATTATGCGAATGCTTTTATAATTTACGTTTCCAAAAGTGTTGAACCCTGCTTGTTTCCCCCACACCCATACCTCTATCTTCATCAGTTTTTTAAATATAGGATTTCACCAAGGCCTTTCAAAGAGTTGCAAGTGCTTACCACCCCCCCCCCCGAGAGATTACCCCATCCCTTTCTTTCATTCATGTTGCCTAAAAATTGTTCCCGTTTTCAAGATGGATTGCAAAATTTCTTGCGATCTGTCTAGCCGAATTTTCACCCAATTTCCCTAGAAAACCCTTCATTTCCTAATCCCCCTTTTGGCAAAATGCTACATAGATGGGAAACCTCCCCTTTGACTTAAAGAAAATTTTGTGACTGTACTTTTTTAGCTTTTCTCTCTCCCCTTCCAAACATTTCCCAAAACCGCACTGGACAGTAATGGGCTTGTTCCCATTACTGAATGATTATCCAGCTGTTGACAAGTCCCCAACCCAGCTCCAGGAAGCCCCCTTATCTCTCTTTCTTATTTCCCATTTTAAAAAGCACGGGCAATATTCTTACCCGAGGTACAACACAAGGGGTGCGTTACCCCCTTAGCAGGGGCAGTAGTACCCTTTCCCTTCAGGGCCCTGGAAATACATTCATCCGAAGACAGGAAGCGATTTCCTACCTTCAGTCTTCACTCTTACTTTCCCTTCTCTGTTTCGCCTTCCCTTATGGAACCCCTCGCCATTGTAGGGTGCGGACTGACCTCCCTGTGGTAGCCGTTGCTACTCCAACCGGCTCCTCCAGCGAGAGACAGACGCACCCCACTTGAAGCCTCTTCCCCCCCTCCAGCCACCTCACCTCTCTCCCAGACCCCCTTTAGGGGGACCCTTTAGTCCTAATTCCCCCTGGGAAGCAAAAAACTCCTCCTTAATTCCAACCTCAATTTTTAAAACACTGCAGGAAAAACAAGCCTGTTTGAACGTCCACCTAATCCCCAAAAAAGGGTCAGGGGCTGTGACCCCACGTGACGACTGACCATGACGGGCTGAGCAGGGGCCCCAAGGACTTTCCCCGCGGAACTCCAGTATCAAGTGGCTGTTTGTTGATGCTGTGTCTTTAAAGGTAAAAAATTTTGTAATATTAGAAGGTAAGATTTGAAAAAGCAAGGCATGGCCCCCTTTCGTAAGGGGAAGTTTTTGGAGTTGGATGTCATGGTCTACTGTGTCAAAAACTTTTTTTAGGTCAATAAAAAATTTTAAATGGATTTTCTTATTTTTATGCTGGTAAAGCAGATCTAGCATTTTTTTGTTTAATCATTGTTTCCTGGGTTTACCTGGGGAGAGTTCCGGGGGTCAACGCCCCCCCCCCGGTCTGGACCAGGCCTCCTGGTGGTCAGGGCCCGATCACCCGGGTTCTGCTGGCTGCAGCAAACCAAATCGGCCAAGCCGGGTGATCCGGAAGACTTTGGTGCTTGTCCAGTGCCAGCTTTAAGTGCCCCCCCCCGGGGGCTGTTGGTAATCCCCTTAGTGGCTGGGGGGCAGTTTTAACAGTTTGGGCCCCCGAATTTTTGTATGGTCTTTAAAGGCTGTGAACCCCCGCTTTTCATTGGGGGGTGGTGCACGTCTGCAAGCTTTTGCTTTCGTAGTGGGTGATTTTCGTGTGCAAGTTCGGTTTGCCCCCAGGATTTTATGTATATTTTGTATCTCCCTCTGCGTTCCAGGGAATAAGGTTTAGGAACCTCAAACGTCCCCAAAAATTGAGGGTTTTATCTCCCTTATGGCGCCGTGAAAGTTCCTGTACATTTTCTGGTCGGCAATTTCCCTGCCTTTAAAAAAGGTGTGTTAGTGGCAGGGAAATTCCAGCCCGATAGAACAAGTACCTGAAGAGTGTCTCATGGGTTGGCCCCCCTGTTTTGAGGTTCCATTATCCATCCTGTTTTTTTTAGCAATGTGATTGTCAATGTTTGGTCCCTTTAAGGTGAGATCCTCCGACATGTCATCCCGGTCTTTGACGTTGGTGTTTCGCTCATTTTGTGGCCCGAAATTTTTTTTGTTTCTGATGAAGATTTAATTTCCCAGTTTCCCCATCGGTAATTGAAAATTTTCTCGTTTAACTTCATATTGTTTCTGCAGCCCACTGAAAGATTGGTTGTGTCTGCCCGGAGCTTTTCAGTGTGCAATGGAAGACATGTCGCAGATTGGGTGTCCTTTCAAAAGGGGACACGGGGCTGTGGCTGACATCCTTGTCTTTTCGGATATAAGGTGAGGAACAAGATGGGACAACTCCTTTTAAACGATTTTCACCCACTCCCGGTTAAATTTCTGGTTGACGAAAACTTCTGTGTTTTTTAGTGGGAAATTATAGATCCTTTACCCACTTTTCTGTTATTTCCCTTTTGCCGCTTTGTGCGCTATTCCCATGGGCACACTTGTCGAAGGCTTTTGCAAAATCTGTATATATTAATTGCATTCTTTTTGTTTTCGTGCATTTAGGACCTTGTCGTGTGGTCCATAGTTGAGAAGAAAGGGCGACCTGTTCTAAACCCGTTGCCCTGGGTTGTTAACTGAGGGGGTTTTTAGATGCGTGGTTTATCTTTCTTTTTAGGCCCCTTTTAAAGATTTTTATGATATGGGGGTGTTAGTGTATTGGGCTGTGTTCTTTGCGTTGCTTTTTCTGCCCCCTTTTGGGTGGGGGTATGCTGTTTTTTTTTAGTTAAATGTGGGAGACCCCGTGTCCCTGTCCCTCTCCATAGGATGGAAAAAAAGGCTCGTGATAGGGCTTCTTCAGTTTTGATGAACACGAGTTCCTGGTTGGGCCCTGGGGCAGGGCATGGGCATGTCATTTATCGCCTGTTCGAAGTCATTTGGCGTCGGATAACATCGGTAGGCTTGGTTTTTTAAATTTTGTGGCTCTCTCATAAAAAATTCTTTTTATCTTGATCTAGTCTGGTTGCCCTTGCTAAAAACTGGTCATATTGGGGGCTTGAGTAGCTCACTCATTTCCTGTTTCTCTTGTGGACCCCATCTTGTTTAAGTAGGGGCCCCAAAATGGAGTTTTTTCTCGATTTGATTTGGGATGGAGAAGAAATACTTTGGGTTTTTTTCGATTTCATTTATGGCTTTTTTGTTCTTCCGCGTTCCTGTCCTAAAGGATCTTTTAGCTTAAGTTCGATGTTGCTTTTCCTGACCAGGTCTCCTAGCATTTCAGATTATTTACCCCTTTTTTGCCCCCATGTTTTTTCTTTTGCCGCCTGTAAAGGGGGCGCCTGTTCTTTTGTTTTAATCTATCCTCCTTTTTTTTAGAGGAAAAGCTTGTGATACATCGGTGCTACCGAGTTAATCTGTTTAGGTAAGTTGGGGTCCCGTGTTGTTGTATATTTTCCAGCTTTATCGGTTGGCTGGTTTTCTTGGTCCCCCTTTATGTTTTTTTTATTGAAGTTGAATTTGGTGAATGCTCCCTCGGATCATTATTTTATGGTTGGGGCTCCCCGCATCATGGATGAACCTCTTTGTTGTGATTGAGTATATTGTTTTTGATATGGTGTATTTCTTATCGATCTCTTTGTTAGTGAAGTGGGGTTAGTGTATTCTCCAGTCTGTAGGCTCTATTATTTGGGGTTTAAAATTGAATTTTGTGCAGAGATTTAAAAGCTCGCGTGAGTGGATTTTTCATCAGGTGCCTCTGGTGTTATTACTGCAACAATATTATTTGCTTATTCCCCCATTTTAGGTCCCTTAAGTTGAAACCCCCCAGGGCAAGAGTGGGGGAGGGCTGGAGGTTTTCCAGACGTGGAAATTTTTAACAGCTTTTCCCTGGAATTGCTGGGATGTTGCCCGGGAGGTTGTAATATCACAATGACTAGGTTTGGTTTCTCAAATTTTTCTGCAAAAACTTCCACTACTCTTTTGGGGGCTTTTAGCAGTTCTGTGCAAAAAAAGGACTCTGCAATGTAAGGCCAATTTCCCCTTTTCCCTGTTCACTCTGTCAATCTTTTGGGTTGTAACTGGGCCCTATTTCGTTGTCCAGTGACCTTTATGTGGGTCTCGGGGAAAGCGCGAACATTGCCTTTCCCTCTGCAAGCAGTCAGGTTTAAAAGGTATTTTGTTGTTTGTTGCGGCTTTGGGGACCCTGTATATTTGAAAGAAGTTTTGTTATCGGACTGGTGGTTTTTTGGTACGGGGGGGGGGTTTTTTTTCCGGCATTAGTATCGTATCTTTTGGGTTTGGGTGTTTTTTTTTCCAAAACCCAAAAATGGCGGGGTTTTGAGTTGTTTTGTGCTGTTATAAATGAATACAGTCTCTGGCACGAGTTTCTAAAAGATTTTGGATAGCTGGTAAGTTTGATATTGGCCTATGGGTTGTTTAAGTTGTAGGGTCCCCACCTTTATGTTTTGGTGTAACCTTGCCTCTTGAGTAGTTTCGGGGAAGGTGCTAGTTTCTGTGACTTGTTTAAAAAAGTAATGAAAAGCAGCGAAAGGAAAGGGCCCCGCTCGTTGTACAGTAATGGTGGGACTTTAGAGAGTTCCCTGAGTTGTTTTTCCCTGGGTTTCCCTGGAGGAGTTCCGGGGGGTCAAACGCCCCCGCGGCCGGTCCGGACAGGCCTCCTGGGGATCGGCCGATCAACCAGGCTGTTGGTGGCTGCATGCAAACCAAGTACGAGCCCCAGCCTGGTGGTCGGAACCGACTTTGGGTGTTGTGCAGTCCCAGCTTGAAGACCCCCGGGGTCTGTTGGTACCCCCTTATGATGTGGGGGCAGTTGAACGTCTGGGGCCCCCTGACACTTTTTGTATGGTTTTACCGTGCTAGGCCCCCCCTGCTTTTCATTGGGGGGTTTTTTGCATGTTGCCAAGTTTTTGCTTTCGTGTGGTGATTTTCGTGTGCAAAATTCGGTATGTCCCTCTAGGTTTTCCCCGGTTTTATATAATCATGTATCCTCCCCCCCTCGTCCCGGGGATAAGGGTTTAGGAACCTCAGGCTCCCCGTAATTGGGTGTTTTATCTCTGTTATGCGTTGCCCGGAGGTTTTTGTACTTTTTTGGTCAGCAATTTCACCCCCGCCTTTAAAAAATGCTGTTTGTGTGGCGCAATATTCGGCCCCAGTTGAACAATGATGAAGGGGTCATCTGGGCGGGGCCCCCGTTTTTGGGGTTTTCATTATCCATCTGTCTTTTTTTTAGCAGAGATTGAGGGCCAGTTGGTGCAGATGAAAGGGAAATTTGGGGGAAATTCCCATCTGGGAGTCCCCCCGGGATGGGGGTTTGGTATGTGGGGTTTTTTGGGCGAGAAATTGATCCTAATTTTAAATTCAAATTCAAATTCAATTCAAAGTTTTTTTAGAAAACATTTTCTCCTGTACACCCGTCAACTAACTACCGATACCCCCTGGGGGTTCCCCTTCATCACTCCTCTTTGCCATAAACAGAAAAAAAATTAATCTAATCTTAAAAAAAATGATCCTTGATACTCCAAAACTGAAAAACTATTTACGTGCCAAAAAAAGCATTTCCTTGCTAAAATCATAAATGTATTTTGTCACTTAGCCATATACCAAATTTCCTCATAATTTTTAACATTTTTCAATTAAAATAAAACTAAGTCTCCCGAAAACCTAGCCCTGTAAAGGGTTTGGGTACACTCTGTAATCACAATTTTACTACATGTAAACCAAACAATAACCAAAAATTTTTGTAAATCGCATTGTAACCTTAAGGAATAACTTTGAAAATTTTAATTTGAATTTGAATATAAGGATTCAATGCTGAGTTTACAGAATTTGGATATTGTGTGGGTTTTCTGTAGTAAAATTTTGGGTTACGAGTGTACCCCTAGAAAAGCTTGCATGGCTAGGCTTTCGGGCAGACTTAGTTTTATTTTTAATTGAAAAAAATTTCAAAAAATGAGGTGTTGGTATTAGGCTAAATGATAAATACTAGTTTATGATTTAGCAAGTGAAGCTTTTGTTTTGGCACAGTACTAGTTTCGTTTGGAGTATCATAGGATTCATTATTTTAAGATTGGATTAATTTTCTGTTTATGGGAAAATGAGTGAGTGAGTGTAAGTGGGAAAAAACCAGGTGGTATTCGTTTTTGTTATTGACGGGGTGTTCGGGGAAAA
>NC_069399.1:96291967-96379467 GCF_026875155.1 Cherax quadricarinatus
GTTAGGTTAGGTTAGGTAAAGTTAGGTTAGGTTAGGGTAGGTTATGTTAGGTAAGGTTAGGTTAGGGTAGGTTCGGTAAGGTTAGGATAGGTTAGGTTAGGTTAAGTTAGGTTAGGGTAGGTTCGGTAAGGTTAGGTTAGGTTAAATTAGGTTAGGGTAGGTTCGGTTAGGTTAGGTTAGGTTAGGTTAGGACAGGTTAGGTTAGGTTAGGTTAGGTTAGGTTAGGTAGGTTAGGTTAGGTTAGGCTAGGTTAGGTTAGGTTAGGTTAGGTTAGGTTAGGTAAGGTGTGTGTGTGTGAATATCTTGGTTACAGTGATTTTAGTGGATTTGAGATGCATTTGTGGATGTGAAATGTGATTTTTTTGTGTGTGTGTTCAGAAGAGGTATGTTGGGAGATGGGTGAGTGGATGTGAAGAATGCGGGTGAGATGGAGAGGGGTATGGGGAGGGTTGTAATTAGAAATATGGAGAGATTTTACTGAATATAAAGGTAATGTGTGAATATTTTAAAAAGAAATTATAGAATTGAAAAGTTATGATATATTGGAAAAAGAATGGAGGGGGTGTTGAAAACATGTCGCAATAGTTGGGTATGGAAGTGTTTCAGTGTTGATTGGAAATGTTCGAAGGTGTTTTCTGAAGGTGTTCAAGAGTGTTTTGAAGGTGTCAAAGGTGTTTTGAAGGTGTTCAAAGGTGTTTTGAAGGTGTTGAAGGGTGTTTTGATTGAATTCAGCGGTGTTTTAGTAGTATTCAGTGGTGTAATTGGGAGTACTCAAATTGTGTTTTTGGAAGTGTTTCAGTGTTGATTGGAAATGTTCAAAGGTGTTTTTGAAAGTGTTCAAGAGTGTTTTGAAGGTGTTCAAGGGAGTTTGAAGGTGTTGAAGGGCGTTTTGATTGAATTCAGCGGTGTTTTAGTAGTAATCAGTGGTGTAATTGGGAGTACTCAAATAGTGTTTTGGAAATGTTCATGGGTGTTGTGGGATGTGGGTGTTGTGGGTGTTGTTGTCGAATTAGAGTTACCGAAAAAGATGATATAAGTGGGTTGTGATGAAATTAGTTTAAAAACGATATTCAAAGGTGTTTTGAAGGTGTTCAAGGGTGTTTATGTGAGTATTCAAATGATTATGAGAGTGTTTTTGGGGGTGTTCAAAGTAAAGTGTTTGAGTTAGTTTTTGTGACTTTTTTCTGATGTATTGTGTCCCCTTAATAACTTTAATGAACTAAAAGGGTAAAAAACGAGAAAATGCCTAGTCTGGAGACTGAGGGATGAGTTGTAATTTAAAGAAATGTGAAAGTGCAGATAAATTAGAGATGTCAAATTCTTTATTTGGGAGTACTCAAATAGTGTTTTGGAAATGTTCAATACAGGTGTTTTGAGTGTGTTCAAATGTTGTTTTTGAAGGTGTTCAAGGTGTTTTGAAGGTGTTCAAAAGGTGTTTTGAGTTAATTCAAAGGTGTTTTTGATAGGTGGTTCAAGGGTGTTTGAAGTGTTCCAAAGTAGTGTTTTTGAGGTATTCAAAGGTGTTTGAAAGGTGTTCAAGGGTGTTTATGTGAGTATTCCAAAGGTGTTCAAAGGTGGTTTTGAAGGTGTTTGAAGGGTGTTTTGGATTGAATTCATCGGTGTTTTGTAAGTATTCAGTGGTGTAATTGGGAGTACTCAAATAGTGTTTTGGAATGTTCAAAGGTGTTTTTGAAGGTGTTCAAGGAGTGTTTGAAGGTGTTTCAGGCTGTTTGGAAGGTGTTGAAGGGTGTTTTGATTGAATTCAGCGGTGTTTTTAGTAGTAATCAGTGGTGTAAATGGGAGACTCAAATTGGTGGTTTTTTTGGAGTGTTTCAGTGTTTGTATGAATGTTCCCCCCCCAAAGGTGTTCCAAAGGTTTTGAGTGTACGTTCAAATGTTGTTTTGAGAGTGTTCAAGGGTGTTTTGAAGGTGTCAAGGGTGTTTTGAAGTGTTCAAATGATATGGAGTGCTTTGAAGGTGTTTTGAAGGTGTTCAGGTGTTTATTGATATTCAAAGGTGTTTGAATGGTGTACAAATGATTTATGAGAAGTACTTATGAGGTGTTCAAGATGTGGCAAGATTACTTATGAAGGTGTTCTGGGAGTATTCCAGAGGTGTTTTGGGGGTGTTCCGAATGATTTTTTTTGGAGTAATTCAGTGTTGTTTTGGAATGTATAAAGGTATTTTTTGTGAGTATTCAAATGATTTAATGAGAGTGTTTTTGAAGATGTTCAAAAGTATAAAAGAGCGTAATTTAACTTCGTAATATGTAAAATTGTGAGTAAGAATTAACGAAAGTGGATGTAAGCGATGTGGTGACTTTCTGATGCATGTGTCCCACTTTAAATGACTAAAAGGGTTAAAACGAGAAAAATTGGGGGTTATGAGTGAAAAATTGTGAGGTGATGTTTGGAGGTGAGGGTTTGGGAGGGTGGTAAAAGGGTAGACAAGATCAACCTGTGTGCGCGTGACGTCCTACTATGTCCCTTTATATCTTGAATGAACTAAAAGGACCGACCTGATTCAACCTGTGTGCGCGTGACGTCACTGACCGCCGAGTAAACGCTTTTTTTAGTTCATTTTAACTTAATTGAGAAACTTTTAGTTCATTTGACTTAATGAGAGGAAACTTTAGTTCATTTTAAAATAATAATGGGAAAGATGTTTTTGACCTGTAGTAAGCATGCCCCCATAGAGGATATCATTTGAATGATTACGCCCCAGGAGGGGGATTCCAAAAACTTGAATCCAAGGAGATGAGAATTTCGAAAACCCCATAGGGGGGGGAATCCAAACACTTTGTATATCGAGAAATTTGGGGTGGGATGTGAAAGTGAGAGGGTTAATCAAAAATTTGATCCAAGGAGATGGAGAAATTACGAAAACCCATAGGGAGGATCCAAAAAACTCGATCCGAAGGAGATTGAGTCTTGGTATTGTCGAGAAATTTGAGTGGGAGTGAAAGTGGGAGGGGGATCCGAGGAAGTGAGACGTTTGATATTGAGAACCTCATAGGGGTGGGAGTATTCCAAAACTTATTATCAGAAAATTGGGGATGGGGGGTGAAAGGGAGGGTACCCAAAAAACTTGATCCGAGGAAATTGGAGAAGTTCGAAAACCCCAGTAGGGGGGAATCCAAAACCTTGTATTATCGAGAAAAAAATTGAGTGGGGGGTGGGTGAAAGTGGGAGGGGTAATCCAAAAATTTGATCCAGGTGATCATAAAAATTCAAAAACCCCCATAGGTGGGGGATCCAAAACTGTATTATCGAGAAATTTTGGGATTGTGGGTGAACGTGGGAGGTGGAACCTTAAAAATTTGATCTGAGGAGATGGAGAATTTCGAAAAACCCATAGGGGGGATCCAAAAACTTGGTAATATTGAGAAATTTTGGGATGGGGGTGAAAGTGAGAGGGGGAACCTCAAAAAAATTGACCGAGGATATGAGAAACCCCCATAGGGGGGAATGCAAAAACCTTGGTAATATTTGAGAAATTTTTTGGGGAGGGGGGGGAAGGAGGGGCAATCCAAAAAACCTTGATCCAAGGAGATGGAGAGCACAAGAAAATGAAATTCAAAAAAAAATTCGAAAAAAAATCGGAAAAAAAATACGAGCGCGGGGGCATCCGGACTACGCTGCAGAGGGCGGCAGCAGAAAATTCGCGAAGGGGCGCGGCGGGGCGGCGCGGGCGGGCGGGCGCGCGAAGGCGGCTCGGGCGGGCGTCGCCGCCGGGCGGGCGCGCGGGCTGCGGCGGGCGCGCGGGCGGGCGGCGCGCGCGCCGGCGCATGGTGGGGGTCAGTCGAGGCGGGGGGTCGTGGTGGGTGGGGTAGTGGATGGGGGGTCATAGGGTGAGGTAGTCTCGAGGGCAGGTCATGGTCAAAACGCGGAAGTAACACCTAGGTGTGAAAAGGTGACCCTCCAGCTGCTGGTCCTAGACCGGATACACCGCTCAGCCGCACCCCTAAAACCGGAATACACCGCTCAGCGCATGCCTAAAAACGCGGATACACCGCTCAGCCGCTTTCTCACTCTTATATATATATATAACAGTATAAATATAAATATATATATAATAATATATATATATATATATATAATATATATTGTGAATTTCCCAAGCACTTTCGTGACTTCTCACAAATCCCAACAGTTCACTGGTAATGTGAGAAGTCACGAAAGTGCTTGAAAATTACACAATTATTTCACAGTGGTTGATCTGCATATTGTGATATCTCCTTTTTAGCTGTGATGGTTTTTGCATATACCACCATCACACACCACCAACACCACCACCACACCATACTAACCACCACCACAACAACAACAACAACAAAACAACAACAACACTACACAACCACCACCACCAACAATACCAACACAACACTAGCACCACCCTACCACAACCACCACCACAGCATTAGAATCAACCACTACCACCATCACGCAACACCATCACAACCACCACCAACAGACTACCACCAACCAACACCATCATCAACACCAACATTAATCGCGAAAAGGACTTGAGGTTAGGTGCAGCAACCTTAAACCAAGACAGCAATGCCTAAGCGATCGTAATAAGGCAAATAGATTATCGGGATTTTATATCAAGAAGTGTAAAGGCAACAGAAGTTCCAGAGGTCACTACTGGCAGCTTTATACATCATCAGTAAGGCTCACCTAGATATGCGCTCAGTTCTGTCTCCATATACAGAATGGCATAAAATCGTTAGAAAACATTCACGTAGAATGAAACATAAGAACATAAGAACATAAGAATGGAAGGCACACTGCAAAGGAGGCCTGTTGTCCCATACTAGCAGGTCCTTACAATTCATTCCCACTAACAAAACATTTGCCCAACCCAATTTTCAATGCCACCCAAGAAATAAGCTCTGATTTGAAAGTCCCACTCAAATCCAACCTCTCCCACTCATGTACTTATCCAACCTAAATTTGAACTACCCAAAGTCCCAGCCTCAACAACCCAACTAGGTAGACTGTTTCCACTCATCAACTACCCTATTTCCAAACCAATACTTTCCTATGTCCTATCCTAAATCAAAACTTAATTTTTATTTATTATCACACTGGCCGATTCCCACCCAGTCAGGGGGCCCGAAAAAAGAAAAACTTCACATCATTCACTCCATCACTGTCTTGCCAAAAGGGTGCTTTACACAACAGTATTTAAAGTCCAACATTAACACCCCTCCTTCAGAGTGCAGGCACTGTACTTCCCATCTCCAGGGATTCAAGTCCGGCTTGCCGTTCCTGAATCCCTTCATTAATGTTATTTGCTCACACTCACCATGCACGTCAAGTATTAAAAACCAATTGTCTCCATTCACTCCTATCAAACACGCTCATCATGCCGCTGGAAGTCCAACCCCTCGCACACAAAACCTACCTTTACCCCTTCCCTTCCAACCTTTCCTAGACCGACCCCTACCCCGCCTTCCTTCCACTACAGACTGATACACTCTTGAAGTCATTCTGTTTTCGCTCCATTCACTCTACATGTCCGAACCTCCTCAACAAACCCTTCCTCAGGGGCCCTCTGGACAACAGTTTTTGGGCAAACCCGCAACCTCCCTCTCTAACTTCCAAACTACGAATTCCTCTGCTATTATATTCACACCACACATTGCCCTCATACATGACATCTCCCACTGCCTCCAGCCTTCTTCCTCGCGCAACATTGCATCACCCACGCTTCACACCCTATAAGAGCGTTGGTTAAAACTATACTCTCATCAGACATTCCCCTCTTTGCCTCCAAGGAAAAGTTCTTTGTCTCCTACAGACCCTAATGCACCGGATTTGAGGGGGACTTTCACTCATCAGAGCGTATATCTGGGTAGCATTGAAAATTGGGTTGGGTAAATGTTTGTTCGTGGGATGAATTGTAAAGGACTGCCTAGTATGGGCCAGCAGGGCCTCCTGCAGTGTTCCTCTTTCTTTTGTTCTTATGTTCTTATGATGTGCTCGGATTATAATCACTCCAAGATCCATTTCCTCATTTCCTTGAGTGAGGATTTTGGCCCTTATATTGTACTCTTGTCTCGGTCTATTTGACCTTCCCCGATCTTCATGTCATCGCAATTGGTAGGGGGTTCAACTCCAGGGAGCAGTTGCGGACCATCCAGACCTGCAACCCGTCCATATTCATTTGATCCTGCCTGTTCATCCTCCGATTTGAATTCTCCTGTGTGTGTACTCACTTTTTTGTACTCCATATTTGTGGTTGCAGGGATAGAGTCATAGCTCCTGGCCCCGCCTCTTTACTGATTGCTACATAGGCCTTTTCCGTGCCCCATGAGCTTTACCAAACCTTGTCTTAAAACTATTATGGTTCCGCCTCCACTACGTCACTTTAGGCTATTCCACTGCTGAAACTTGATGACTGACGAAATACTTCCTAAACATCCCGTTGACTCATCTGAATCTTCAATCTTCCAATTGTTATCTGTTTCTGTGTCCCATCTATGGGATCAATTCCTGTCTTTGTCACCTTGTCTATTCCTTGCAGTATTTTATATGTCGTTATTCATGTCTCCTCTGACCTCCTGTCCTCCAGTGTGTTTGTGTGTTTACTCCCTAATTCACCCTAATTTGTGTTGCAGGGGTCGAGACTCTGCTCCTGGCCCAGCTCTTTCACGACCGCTACTAGGTTCCGTCTCTCCCCTGCTCCATGAGCTTTTCATACCTTGTTTTAAAACTATGTATAGTTCCTGCCTCCCCACTCTCACATCGGATGCCAGTCTATTGCACTTCCTAAAATACTCTATGACTGAAGAAATACTTCTAACATCCCTTTAACTCATCGGAGTCTTCAGCTTCCAATTGTGACGCCTTGTTTCTGTGTCTAATTCTATGGAACATCCTGGTCTCTGTCCACTTGTCTATTCCACGCAGTATTTTGTATGTGTTATCATGTCTCTCCTGACCCACCTGTCCTCAGTGTTGTCAGACGATTTTCCTTAACCTGTCTTCATAGGACATTCCCCTTATGCTATGGAAACTAGCCTTGTTGCCATTCCTTTGCACTTTCTCTAATTTCTTGACGTGTTTGACCAGGGGTGGGTTCCAAAACCTGGTGCTGCGTACTACAGTATGGGCCAGGACGTACGCAGTGTTTAAAGTCTTGAACGATTCCTTACTGAGGTTCGGAACGCTATTCTAGGTTTGCCACGCGCCCCGTATGCCGCAGCAGTTATCTGGTTAACTGTGTGCTTCTGGGGCGATGTACTCGGTTATTATACTAACTCCTAGGTCTTTCTTCTTCAGCGAGGTTTGCAGCCTTTGGCCTCCTAGCTATACTCTGTCTGCAGTCTTCTTTGCCTGTTCTCCGATCTTCGTGGACTTTGCCATTGGCTGGGTCTAAATTCTAGGAGCTGTTTCTGGTCCACGCATCAAAGCCTGTCCAGGTCTATTTGTAGACCCGTCTGGTCCACGTCTGATTAATTCTCTCATTAATTTCACGTCATCGCAAAACATGGACACTTCTGAGTCTATCCCTTCCGTCATGTAGTTCACATATACCAAGAATAGCACTGCCAGGACTGACCTGTGGGACCCCGCTCGTCACTGGCTCCCACTGTGATACTCATCACGGACCATGACTCGCTGTTGCATCTCGTTAGGTATTCTCTGATACATGCAGTGCCCTTCTCTGTTATAGTGCCTGTTCTTTTGCTTCTGTATATCTCTTTTGAGGAATAACTGTGTCGAAGGCCTTCTTGCAGTCCAATAAAATGCAATTATCCACCCCTCCCTCTCATTTCTTACTTCAGTTACCTTGTCATAAAACTCTAGGTAGGTTTGTGACACAGGATTGCCTTCCATGAATCCGTGCTGAGCTGTCAATTTATAATTTGTTCCGCTCCAGGTGCTCACCATCTCCTCCTGATTACCTTTTTCCAAGACTTTGCTTACTAACATGTCAGTGACACTGGTCATATTTAGCTGCCTTCATTCCTGTCTCCTTCTTAAAGATGGGGACTACATTGGCCTTCTTCCATACTTCAGAGTAGTTGCCCAGTTTCTAGGGAAGTGTTGAAGATTTTTGGTTAGTGGAATATGTAGTGTCCCTGTTCCTACTCTAAGGACCCACAGGTGAGATGTTGTCCGGTCCCACCGCCTTTGAGGTATCCAAGGTCACTTAGGAGCTTCCTCCAGCATCCTCCTCTGTGTGTGTAATCATCGCAACACTTGTGGTATTCCCTTTTGCTGCTATGGCCCTGTTTTGTTCTTCCATTGTCCCTTCAGCCTCACTGTAAATACTTCCTGAAATCTCATGTTGAGCTCCTCACATACCTCCTGGTCGTTTCATGTAAGCTCCCCACCTTGTTTCCTCAGCCTGATTTACTGGTCTTGACTGTATGTCTTCCTCCTGATGTGGCTGTAGGGTAGTTCTGGGTCAGATTTGATCATTCGATGCTATGCCATTTTCATACTGCGTTGTGCCTCCCTTCTTTTCTAGTGCATACTTGTTCTGGCTCGTCAACTAATTTTCGTAATTCTCCTGAGCCTTTGCCTTCTGTAATTTTTCCATTCTCTTGAGCATTAGAACCTTTGCCTGCTGCACTTCGTGTAAACCAAGGCTCGTTCTGTACTTTCCCTTTATTTCTGTTACCCATGGAAGGAAACCTTTCTCTGCCTCCTTGCTTTTGTTGTTACAAAGTCCTTCATTTCGTTTACTGATTTTCTCCTACCAACTCTGTCCCACTTGAACCTCCTGTAGGAAGGTCCTCATTCCTGTGTAGTCCCCCCTTTTATAGATTAGTTTTTCCTTTCTACTCCTGTTACCCTCTCCATTTAAGCTCACGACTGTATTCCAAGCTCATAACGACGTGGTCCACTAGCTCCAAGGGGCCTTTCTATGTGATGTGCTCAATATCTGAGTACTCAGGGTGAACACAAGGTCCAGTTCTTGCTGGTTCATCCTTCCCTCTCTCTTAATGGTAGTATCCCTAACATGTTGGCTGCATGAAGATTTACCAGCACCAAATCCTTCATTTTGGCTATCATGTTTCGGGACCCCCATGTGGCTCCTGGTTTTCCCAGTCAATCTACCTGTGATGAGTCGCCATGACCAGGTAAACTTCGCTTATTTGAGTGAGCTCTTCTTAGCCACACTCAGTAGTGTGTCCACCCATGCTCTGTTGAACTCATCATATTAATTCTCTTTGGACTCCTGCGTTTCTGTAGTGGATTGACATCACTGCAATGTACATACCTTGTGTTACCCTGACCTGAACTGCACCTACTATTGTAATCTCTTTCTACCAAATCTCGTCCATACCTTTCATTTCTTGATAACACCACCGGTATTTTATTAGTAGTGCATAGCCCTTCTTCCCCTGCTCCTTTTATCCTTCCTCGCGGATCTGGATTTCCGGGTGGGAAAGATTGCATCTGTTATTATCCAGTGAGTTTTTGTGTTTTGTGCGTGTGTGTTGTGTGTATCACCTATTGGTTACTCACCTATTTGTGGTTGCCAGGGGTCGAGTCCTAGCTCCTGGCTTCCGCCTCTTCACCGGTTGCTACTAGGCCCTCTCTATCCCCGCTCCATGAGTCTTTATCAAACCTCTTCATAAAATTGTGTATGGCTTCTGTACACTACGTCATTTTCTTTTTTAGGGGTGGGCTACTTCCGCTGCCTTTCACTCTATGACTGAAGAAATATTCCTACTATCTCTCTGATCATTTGTGTCTTCAACTTCCAATTGTGGGCTCTTGTTGCTGTGTCCCCTCCTGGAACAACCTGTTCTTAGTCACCTTGTCTATTCCACGCAGTGTGGTGTGTGTGTGGTGTGGGTGTGGTGTGTGGTGTGTGTGTGTGTGTGTGTGTGTGTGTGTGTGTGTGTGTGATGTGTGTGTGTGTGTGTGTGTGTGTGGTGTGTGTACTCACCTATTTGTGGTTGCGGGTGTCAGAGTCTTAGCTCCTGGCCCCCCCCACCTCTTCAACGGTTGCTACTTGGTCCTCTCCCTGCTCCGAGCTTTATCAACCTCGTCTTTAAACTATGTATGGTTCTGCCTCCACTACGTCACTTTCTAGGCTATTCCACTGCCTGACAACTCTTTGACTGAAGAAATACTTTACTAACATCCATTGATTCATCTGAGTCTCAATTCAATTGTGAACCTCGTGGTTTCTGCGTTTTTCTTTTCCCCTCTCTGGAACATCCTGTCTCTGTCCACCGTTGTCAATTCCTCGCAGTATTTGAATGTCGTTTTCATGTCTCCCAACACTCTTTCATCCAGTTGTCGTTAGCGATTTCCCTTAACCTTTGTTCATAGGCTTTCCCTTTAGCTCTGGAACTAGTCTTGTTTGCAAACTTTGCAAGTCTCTCTAATTTCTTGTTCGTGCTTGCCAGTGTGGGTGCCAATGGTGCTGCATACCCCAATATGGTGACCTGACGTAACGGTGTACAGAGAACTTGAACGATTCCCAACTTTAGGTATCGGAAACGCATTTTCGGGTTGCCAGGTTCCCTATATGCTGCAGCAATTTATTTGGGTGATCTGCGCCTACTAGGAGATTTGCTCGGGTTTAAACTCCACCTTAGAGACTTGTTCTTGGTGTGGTTTGTAGTCTTTGGCCACATAGCCTGTTACTCTGTCTGCTGTTTCTGTGCCCTTCCCGATCTTCATGACTTTGCATTTTGGTTGGGGAATCGGGACACGGACCAAGACTGATCCCTGTGGACACCACTTTGTTACAGATCCCCACTCGGATTTAAAACCATTTATGGATCTCTCTGCTTCCTGTCTGTGAGCCATGATTTGATCCACGAGAGCACCCTCCCCCAATGCCATGAGCTTGCTACTTTTCTTCAACAGTCTTTGGTGCGAACTCTATCAAATGCCTTACTAAAATATATGTAAATAATATCCATAATTCTTTATCGGTGGTCTACAGCTCAAATGCTTTACAGAAGAAAGTTAATAAATTAGTTTGACACGAACGGCCTCTTGTGAATCCATGACGAGTATCATTAGCAAGCTATGCTTATCGAGATGGCTTCTTTTAATCTCAGCTATAATTGACTCTAGTAATTTGCCTTACCATTGAGGTCAGGCTTATGGGCGGTAATTTGACAGGTAACGAATTGTCCCCTGTTTTAAAAATAGGAATTTCATTAGCCATTCATCCACATATCAGACACTACACTGTTTGAAGAAGATAAATTAAAAATATTAGTTATGGTCACAGCGGTTTCATTTCTGCATTCCTAAGAAACCCTGAAAAACCTCATTCTGGACCCGGCGACTTATTTGCTTCAGTCGATTTATCTGCTTCACAACCATTTCACTAGTGACCGTGATGTATCTTAATTTATTTCTTCTAGCCCAATATATATATTTTTACTGGTATATTGTTAGTGTCTTCTCTGTAATAACTGAGAGGAAAATAATTATTTAAAATCGAGCACATTTCATTCTCTAGTCAGTAGATGCCCTTCTGTTACTTTTTAAGGGACCTTTCTAGCTCTAACTTTTGTTCTATAGACTGGAGAAAAATACTATTTTGGGTTTGTTTTAGAATCCCTAGCAACTTTAATTTCATTAGTCCCTTTTAGCTTTTCTTATCCCCTTTTTAATGTCCCTTCTATGTCATTATATGATTAATAAGATGTCCCTCACTCTTTTGATAAGCCTATAAATTCCTTTCTTATGCACATAGTAGATATTTGAGCTTTTATTCATCCATTTGGGGTCATTTCTATTTGATCTAATTTTTTATATGAGGAAAATAACGTTCTTTGTGCAGCTTGTATTGTGCTCAGAAAACTGTCATATTGATGGCTCACTTAGTTACCCCAGTCAACAGTGTTAAGGTTCTCTAAAGGCCCATCGTAATCGTAGAAAAAATCTGGACTGTTACTGGAGTTATCGCTACTATCGTACTTCCATTCAATGATAAATGTATTGATTTGTCGGTCGCTAGCACCTGTTCCTCTTGAAAACTCTAAATTATTAACCAAGGGATTCGTTTGTTTGCCAGAAACTAAGTCAAGAAGGTTATTACCCTTGTAGGTTCTGTCACAAAATGCTTCAAAAAAAACAATCCTGAACTACATTCTAAGATGTCGTATGGTTTCTAATTTCCCAGTCAAGAAATGCCTAAATCAATATGACTAAAGTTAAAGTCTCCTAGATTACTACATTATCGTGCCTTGTGGCCCTAACAATTTCTCCCATAGTAGTATCCCCTGGTTCCCTATCTATATTTGGGGGACGGTACTATACACCTAAATTAATTTTTCATGCCCCTCTGAAAATTCTATCAAACAGGGACTCTGTTGTGTTTACTTCAGACTTTAATACCCGTTTTTATGCAACAGTTCAATCGATCTCGGACATACAATGCCACACCACCCCCTTTTGACCTTCTATTACTTTGGAACAATTTAAACACTGGATGTGACATTCTGCAGGGCATGTCCCGAATTTTATTAAATAAACCACGTCTCAGTAATGGCAAAGGCATCTATGTTACCTGCACTCAGCAACTAGTCTCAACTCGTCCATATTATTCCTAGCACTGCGGATATTTGTGTAATAAATATTTAAAGACCTCTCTCTCCTTTACCCTTCCTGATCCTTTCTGTTATTTACACTAATCCTATTTACTGTCCTTGTCAATTAGTTGCCACTGGCTTTCCAATGTCCACTCATTTTGCCTTATCACTTTTTAAACTAGTACTCATATTACTACCTGCGACTTCACAGTTTTCCCGCAAAAACCCCATACCACTAACTATTCCTAGTTTAAAGTCCTAACAGCTCCCTCCACTGCGTTGTGCCAGTGCTTCCAACCCCACACCTAGATAATGTGATCCCAGTCCTGGCATAACCATGTCATTTCTGCCATAGAAAGCATGGGTCCCGGTTTCAATGAATGTTACCGCATTTTCCTTACAGTATTTGTCCAGCCAGCAATTGACAGCAAGTGCTCTGGACACATGCATTTCCAATTTCTTCTTGGCAAAATGCCACATTTGACTGGTTTCCCACCTTCCTCCTAATTATCTCTATTGCTGATCGATACTGCTAATCTGGGTCCTCACCAATCAAACTAGCACCTCCACTCATATATTTGTTCCGTCTCTTCTTAAGATACTCAAGGTCCTAGCCTATTTCACCCCAATGGAAAAGACGGTTCCACGCATCTACAACTCTGTTAGAAACAAGTACTTACCAATGTCTTTCTAAATCTAAATTTATCAACTTAAATCCATTATTCCTGGTTTTACTGGTTCGACACAGTACTTTATTAATGTCTCCCTAGTTTATGCCCGTCATCATTTATACACTTCATATGATATCTCCCCTCATTTACGCCTCTCAGAGAGTGGAGATTTAGGCTTTAAGTCTATCTTCATACGGTGGTTTCCTACTCAGAAAATCATTTTTTAGTCATTCTTCTCTGTATGTTCTCTAATGAGTCTATGTTCCATCATGTGTAAGGGGACCAAAAACTGAGCAGCCATATCTAATGAGGCATCATAGTGATGTATAGAGCTTGTAAATTAACTTTTGGACTTATTGTTACTTATCTCTTGTGATAAATCCAAAGTAATCTGTTGGCCGTGTTGTGCTCACTAAGGCACTGTTGTCTTGCTTTTTTGATTCTTGCTTACCATGACTCCCAAAGTCTTTTTCACATTATGTTTGATCAAGCTCTACCTTCACCTTGATTATAGCTTAGAGGGTTTTTTCATTCCGAGGGCAAGATACCTTACACTTATTCCACATTGAACTTCTTCTGCCATTTTTCAGACCAAGACATATTTGTTCAAATCGTCCTGGTGTTAATTTGCTATCCCCTCAGAGTGATTTATATAGCCTATCTTTGTATCTCCAGCAACACTTACTCTTGTCACTAGTAATCCCTCATCAAGGTCATTAATGTAAATTTTGAAGAGGAGAGGGCTAAAAATGATCCTTGGGACGCACTAGTGACTAATCCCCATTATGATTTCCACTCCATTAATGGTAACTCTTATGCTTTATGTGATGGATAACATTAAGACCATGTGCAAATCTGGGTTTCTTTATTGAGAACGTTTCGCCTCACAAGAGGCTTCATCAGTCCATTCTTCAGGAGAAATTGAACAGGAGGAGAATGAGGTAATCTGTCCCTCAACCTTGAGTCGATGTGTTACGTCCATCAATTCTTGAGTGGCACATGTGTCTAATTTATCAACTTGTCGTTTCTCTGAACATTCATCTCTGTTTCTATTGGTAAGCCTGCCTCAATCCATGCTAGAACTTTACCTCCGCTGGATACCATGGTGCCTTTTTCTTAAGAGTCTCTTGTGAAGGTACTCTGTCGAAGGCTTTACTAAAATCCAAATAAACAAAATCATATTCCTTATCACTGTCATACTGCCTCAAACTGTTCTATTGAAGGAATGTCAGTATGTTTGTCAGGCAGGAACGACCTTCGTGAATCATGCTGAGATTCATATATCAAGTTATGCTCTTATAGGAAAGTATTGGTTTGGAAATAAGGTTAGTGATGAGTGGAACAGTCTACTAGTTGGGTAGGTATTTTTATTTCTTTCTTGCAAACCGAGTGGGTTATGAGGCTGAGACTTTGGGTATGATCAAATTAGGTTGGATTAAATCTTATGTGTGAGAAGGGTTGGATTTGAGTGGGACTTTCAAATGAGTGGATAGAGTTATCAGAACTTATTTCTTGGTGGTAGCATTGAAAATTAGTTGGGCTAAGTGTTTGTTAGTGGTGGATTTGTAAAGACTGCCCTTAGTATGGGCCAACAGGCCTGCTGCTGCAGTGTGGAGTAGAAAATTTTCTCTAGGGGGGGGTATACAGCCCCCTTCAGCCTTTAGCCCTCAGCCCCTTCAGCACGGACGGAGGCCAAGCCCTCCTCAGAAGGGGCGAGCTGTCTGTTTTCTGCTAGAGTGAGATATTGATCCCAGATGGCTATGCACGTGTCAAGTGACCTCTGCTCCTTGCAAGCGGTGTGTTGCAAAGGTATTTTTATAAGGAGATAGTACTTCTCTTATTTAGAAAGGAAAATTAAGGAATAATCCTGTCCCCACTTTTTACCTATAGTAAAAATAGTGTACATTGTTGTCTATGCTTAAGACAGCAGGAAAACAAACATTCTGCTTTGCTTCCATCGAGGAGGTGACAAGGAATGCAAGTAACTAGGTCTCTGCGTTTTTTTTTTTTGGGTGGAAACGCTGGGTGAGCGCCCGTTTTCTGTGGTTTTAGGTGAACGACCCCCACTGGGTGAGTCGCCGTTTTTCTTTTGGTGCCCATTCTCTGTGATTGAGTATGGAGGGACTCATTTTATCTGATTTTTATATTGTAAAACACTAGTTTTACTGCTTTTTTCGAAAAGGGGATGACCTGGCCTCATAGGTTATGTGTACTCTGTAGTACAAACATATTGGAACACAGTGTGGTCTTTATCCGGGTTCGAAGGACCCTCAAAAAAAACAAATTCTGTTGAAGATTTTGGCTATTACCTGCTGTGGGTAATTTTAACTATATATAATGAACACTTTGCTGTTACATGACAGAAATCGTCTACACAGCCGCCCCTGCAGGACGAGGTCTAGAAGCTGTCGGATACATCCAACAACAATTGGGCTGTCAAGAAGATACAATTTGTAAGATAATTTACCCTAGGGGGTGTTATGTCAGCATATTTCATTCGATGATGGCTGACGAAATACCTACTTGTTTGGACTCAGAAGTCCACACCTTTACTGCGATTATAGGTTGGGGGGGGGAATTACAAAACTCCTTGTGGACTCAGATTGCGCATCCCCCCCGATCTACAAGAAATTCGTATCATTACCTTGCTCTTTGTAACGTGAGCTACAGGCATGCTGCAGTGTTCCTCTTTCTTATGTTCTTATGTTCTTACACACCACTACCTCCTCCACTCACCCCATCACACCTACACCACCACTAAACAACTCACCTCCACTACTATTACTACTTCACCCCCACCACTCCGCACGACTACCAACACACCGTCACCAAACACCACTACAACCACGCCAACTCCATCACACCACCCACCACCACACCAACACCACCACCACCAACCACACCACCACCACCACTACCACCCCACCACACACCTACACCCCGCACCACTACTACCATTCACCCCCAACCACCACCACCCATCACCTCAACCACCACCACACCTCCACCACCACACCACCAACCACCAACACCTCACCACCACCACCCACCACCACCACCCACCACCATCACCATCACCACCCACCAACCACACACCACCACCGCCCACCCACCACCACCACCACACCACCACACAAACCATCACACACTACACCACCATACCACACCACCACCACCACCACCACCACCACCAACAACCACCACCACCATCCACCACCACTACCGCACTACTACCAACACCATACAACCACATCCAACACCACAACACCACCACCACCACCACCACACACACCACGGACCACCATCACCACCACCACCACATCACCCCACCACCACCACCACCTCCACCACCAACACTCCACCATCACCACCACCACCAACCACCACCTCCACCACCCCACCATACCACCACCACCACACCACCATCACCACCACCACCACCACCACCACCACCACCACACTCCACAACCACCACCCCACACACCACCACCACCACAACCCCACCACCACCACCACCAGCACAACCACCACCACCACTTTCCACACCACCACCACCACACCACTCTATCCCACCACCACACCACTACACCACCACCACCCTCCACCCACCACACCACCACAACATATCCATCACCACCACCACACCACCACACCTCCACCACCACCACCACCACCACCTCCACACCACACCACCACCACCACCATCACCACCACCACCACAACCACCACACACCACACCACCACAACATACACCACCACCACCACCACCATCACCACCCACCAGCACCACCACCCCCCACCGCCACCAGCACCACCACCACCACCACCACCACCATCACCACCACCACCCCAACCACCACCACTACCACAACCACCAACACATGGTAATATCAAACCAACAGGCAGAAACACAAGCTGAACATTAAGGTCGAGGTGGTGGCCAGAAATGCTAGAACCGTTTTGTCTCATGGCCAAATCAACAAACTCATTTAGACGGAATTGGACCTGAGCTCTCAGAGGTGAGGTGGGAAAGGGGGAAGGGTGGGAGTGATGGGGGAGGGTGTGATGACAGGAAGGTGGGAGGGATGAAGGCGAGGGGAGGGAGGGATGAAGCGGGGGAGGGAGGGATGAAGGGAAGGAGGGAGGGATGATAGTGAGGGAGGAGGGATGAAGGAGGGATGAAAAAAGGGAGGGGGACAGACAAAAGGAGGGGAATGTGCTTGGTATGAAATCGTGAAGGAATAATGTGGTGGTTTTGTGGCTTCTGTATGTTGGTGGCTTTCTGAGAAGGAAGCCTGGACGTTTGTGTGTACTCATCTAACTGTTACTCACGTATCTGTGGTAGCAGGGGTCGATCCGTAGCCTGTCCCCCACCCCCCCACCTTCCTCTGCAATGGTCGTATAGTCACTCTTCTCCCTGCTCCGTGAGCTTTATCGTACCTCTCTGAAAGCTATGTATGGATCCTGCCTCCACTGCATACTTTTTCCAGATGTACCACTTTCTGCGAACTAGGACTAATGGATAATTACTTCCTAACATCCTGTGACTCATTGTGTGCTATGAACTTCCAATTTGTTGACCTTGGTGCTGTGTGTCCATATCTGGAACATCCCTGGTCTTGTCACCTGTCGATTCCTCTCAGGATTTTATGTGTTGTTTTCATGTCTCCCTATCCCTCCAGTCATCCAGAGTTGTTTTTTTTTTCAGGTAGATTTCCTTAAACATATCTAGTAGGATCAAGCCTTTACCTCCGGGACTTGTCTTGTTGCTAAACCACTGCACTTTCTCTAATTTCCTGACGTGCTTGGCCAGGTATGGCTATCCAAACGGTGCTGTATTCTTCGATATGGAAACTGACCGTTACACGGTATACAAAGTCTTGAACGATTCCTTACTAGATATCGGAATGATATTCTTAGGTTAGCTAGGTGTCAAGTGCTGCAACAAATTATTTGGATGAGATGTTCTGTTGCATCGCTATTGGGCCGTGCGGACGTGCTGCGCAGTAGTAGCTCCTGATTGAGTTGAGCATTTGCGGCAGTTGTTGACGTTACTTGGTCTCTGTGAATGGACCTGTTTTGCGGCCCTCTCTAGAATAGAAGCAAGATTGCCTCCATCGAGCACACTGTACCAACAGCTTAAGAGTAAGGAATTGAGGGTTGGCGGAATTTGGGAAATTCGGGGATTGACCGAGGAGAACAAGAAGATTCGTAGTAGTCACTCCTCGTTTTGAGTCCTCAGGTCAAGAAGGGAAATGGTCAGTGGCTGGACTGCAGGAAGAAGTTGACGATCAAGAAGACGAATGTTAGGTAAGATAACGATGAAGAAGAAAGAGACTGCCGTGGGAAAACTGTTGTGGAACATCCAATACATTCTCAGTGCTACCCCGACGGACGAATGTGAGTTGGACTTTCTGGTAACGAACGAGAAAGGACATTAAGGATAGGTAAGAAATATTGTTGTTGTTGGGATAGCAAGTTAGGTATATGGATAGGGGCGTTCTCGCTTGAAGGCCAGGAGTAGGAGACAGGAGAGTTTGCTTTCCTGGGGCTGGGATGGAGGATATGTTAGCCGTCTGGTTGACATCATGAGTGGTAATGGGAGCAATCCTTTATCTGTCTCAGTGCTGGAGGCAACGTGTGGCAGAGTAGAGTGAGGACTGATTAGCAGTATAGGGTCAGAGCAATTGAAATAATTAGATTTATAAGGGTGGGAACCCTCTCATATGTGGGTATTTTTCCAAGGAGGGGAGTTGGGAAGTTGTAATGGTTGTCCTGGGCAATGGTGTCAATTGCTGGCTGGACAAATACTGTAAGGAAAATGCGGTTATATTCATTGTCAAATGGGACCTCTTCTATGGTCAGAAATGACATGTGGCTAGGGAAGGGTTCACTTATTAGGTGGGGTGGGAGCACTGGCAAACTGCAGTGAGGGATCATGTTAGACTTTTTACTAGGAATAGTTAGTGGTATGGTTTTTGGCAGGACACGTTGAAGTCCCAGTGTAGTAATATACGGTTCTAGGGGAACTAGTAATAATAGAACGAGATAGATAGTGAAAAGGCCAGGACCTTGGGTGATAAGACCGGTAATAGGTTTTGTAGAAAAATAGAAATGAGCAGGAAGGGTAAAGGTAAGGAGGAGTCTTTCAATGTTTATTATGCTAATTGCAGTTAGTGCTGAATAAGATGGGACGAGTGAGATAAGTTGCTTGTGTAGGTACATTGATGTATTTGCCTTAACTGAGACGTGGTTTAATTCAAAACGTGGGACATGCTGCGGAATGTCCATATTCCGGTTTTAAATTGTTCCAAGAAAAGATAGAAGTATTGGGAGGGGGGGTTGGAGGTGGCATATGTACGTCCGAGAATCGCTTGAAACTGCTTGCATTTAAAACGGGTATTAAGTTGAAGTAACACATACAGAGTCTGTTTGGATAGATTTTCCGAGGGGCATGAAAAACTGATTTTAGGAGTGATATACCGTCCCCCTAACTTAGATTAGGGACCAAGGGAAACTACTATGGGAGGAAATTGTTAAGGCCAACAGGCACGATAATTGTAGTAATTCTAGGAGACTTTAACTTTAGTCATGTTGATTGGGAATTTCTTGATGGGAATATTAGAATCGTTACGACTCTTAGAAGTATTTCAGGATTTGTTTTTTGAAGCTGTTTTGTGACAGAACATACAAGGGAAATAACCTGCTTGACTTAGGTTATGGCAAACATGAATCCCTTGTTAATAATTTAGAAATTTCAGAGGAACTGGGTGCTAGCGACCACAAATCTAATTAATTTAGCATTGAATGGAAGTACGATAGTAGCGATAAAAAAAAAAAAAAAAAATTTAAAAAAAAAAATCTCAGTAACAGTCCCAAGATTTTCGCTTAGCAGATTTCGATGGGCTTAAGAATAACACTTATTCATCTGGTTGAATGGGTAACGTAGAGAGCTATCAATTTGACAGGTTTTCTGAACACTATACATTGCTGCTCAAAAGAGCGTTTATCCCATATAAAGAAATTAGATCAAATAGAAAATGACCCAAGATGGATGAATAATAGGCTCAAAATTTTCTACTAGGGCCATAAGAAAGGAATTTATAGGCGTATCAAAAGTGGTGAGGATCATCTTATGATATCAGGTTATATTGACATTAAGAGGGACATTAAATGGGGATAGAAATGCTATATGGGACTATGAAATTAAAGGTTGCTAGGGATGTTTCTAAAACTAAACCAAAAAGTTTTTTCCAGGTCTATAGAACAAAAGTTAGAGATAAGATAGGTCCCTTATAAAATAAAACTAGGGGCACCTTACTGACAATCGGTGGGAGAAAAAATAAAAAAAAAAAAATGAATGTGCTTATGATTTTAATAATGATGTTCTCTAGTTTTTACACAGGGGAAGACACTAACAATATTCAGTATTAATTTTTACAGTGGGCTAGATGAAGATAAATAAATTATGTAACATCGCAGTCACTAGTGAGGTGGTTGATGAGGCAGATAGACAGACTGAAGCAAAAATAAGTCGCGGGGTCCTGATGAGTTTTTTCAAGGGTTCTTAAGGAATGCAAAAATGGAACTCTGTGATCCATTAAACTAATATTTTTAATTTATCTCTTCAAACAGGTTGAAGTGTCTGATATGTGGAAAGATGGCTAAAGTAGCTCATTTTTTTTAAAACAGGGGACAACGTCGTTACCGTCAAATTACCGGGCCCCTAATAAGCCTGACCCAATCAATTGTAGGCAAAATTACTAGAGTCAAATATAGCTGAGATTATAAGTAGCAATCTCGATTATGCATAGCTTGATTTAATGATTCTCAGCTTGGATCTCAAAGAGCCGAGTTTTGTGCCTAACTAAATTTATTACTAACTTTATTCTGTAAAGCTTTTGAGGCTAGTGACCACAATAAAGAATTTGATATTATTTACTTAGATTTTTGTACGGCTTTTGATAGAGTTCCGCACCACTGCTGTTAAAGAAGTGGCACCCTTGGCATTGGGGGGAATAAGTGCTCTCGTGGATCGAGTCATGGACTCACTGACAGGAAGCAGAGAGTGTCATAAATGGGTGTTAAATCCGAGGTGGGGATCGTAACAAGTGGCGTTTCACAGGGATCAGTCTTGGGGCCCGTTGTGTTATAATATATATCCAATGATCTTGATGAGGGAATACTAGTGATATGAGAAATTCGCCGTTGACACAAAGACTTGGTAGGATAATGATCAAAACGTAGATGTTAGGGAACTTCTGGAGGACGTAAACAAACTCTATTCTTGGTCAGAAAAAGTGGAAGATGCAGTTCATGTTGAAAGTGCAAGGTTCTGAAGCTTGGGAGTGCCATAAACCCTTAGTACTTATAATTAAATTGATGTAGAACTAGCCATACAAGATTGGAAAAGGACTTGGGGGTTATGGTGAGCAGCAACCTTAACCAAGACAGCAATGCTAAAGCGTACGTAATAAGGCAATAGATTATGCGGTTTTATAACATGACGTGTAAGCACAGAGTCCACGAGGTCATACTGCAGCTTTATACATCATAGTTAAGTCCTCACTGATATATGCAGCTCAGTTCTAGGTCTCAGTATTACAAAATGGACAAAATTCGTTAGAAAACATTAGCGTAGGATGACTAAACTTAATACATAAAAGCATCAGGAAATCGTCCTTATGAAGAAGATTGAAGACTCTTAAGTTACATTCACTTGTTAGACGAAGAATGAGGGGAGACTGATCGAAGTGTCTAAGTGGAAGATAGGGTATTATAAAGGGGGATATTAATAGGTCTTGAGGATGTCTCTCCAAGAGAGAACACCGCAGTAATGGATTTAAATTAGAAAGTTTAGATTTAGAAAGGGACATAGGAAATATTGTTTTGGAAATAGGGTTGTTGATGAGTTGGAACAGTCTACCTAGTTGGGTTATTGAGGCTAGGACTATGGGTTGTTTCAAATCTAGGTTGGTTAAGTACATGAGTGGGAAAGGGTTTGGATTTGAGGGGGACTTTCACTCATCAGAGCGTATATCTGGGTAGCATTGAAAATTGGGTTGGGTAAATGTTTGTTCGTGGGATGAATTGTAAAGGACTGCCTAGTATGGGCCAGCAGGGCCTCCTGCAGTGTTCCTCTTTCTTTTGTTCTTATGTTCTTATGATGTGCTCGGATTATAATCACTCCAAGATCCATTTCCTCATTTCCTTGAGTGAGGATTTTGGCCCTTATATTGTACTCTTGTCTCGGTCTATTTGACCTTCCCCGATCTTCATGTCATCGCAATTGGTAGGGGGTTCAACTCCAGGGAGCAGTTGCGGACCATCCAGACCTGCAACCCGTCCATATTCATTTGATCCTGCCTGTTCATCCTCCGATTTGAATTCTCCTGTGTGTGTACTCACTTTTTTGTACTCCATATTTGTGGTTGCAGGGATAGAGTCATAGCTCCTGGCCCCGCCTCTTTACTGATTGCTACATAGGCCTTTTCCGTGCCCCATGAGCTTTACCAAACCTTGTCTTAAAACTATTATGGTTCCGCCTCCACTACGTCACTTTAGGCTATTCCACTGCTGAAACTTGATGACTGACGAAATACTTCCTAAACATCCCGTTGACTCATCTGAATCTTCAATCTTCCAATTGTTATCTGTTTCTGTGTCCCATCTATGGGATCAATTCCTGTCTTTGTCACCTTGTCTATTCCTTGCAGTATTTTATATGTCGTTATTCATGTCTCCTCTGACCTCCTGTCCTCCAGTGTGTTTGTGTGTTTACTCCCTAATTCACCCTAATTTGTGTTGCAGGGGTCGAGACTCTGCTCCTGGCCCAGCTCTTTCACGACCGCTACTAGGTTCCGTCTCTCCCCTGCTCCATGAGCTTTTCATACCTTGTTTTAAAACTATGTATAGTTCCTGCCTCCCCACTCTCACATCGGATGCCAGTCTATTGCACTTCCTAAAATACTCTATGACTGAAGAAATACTTCTAACATCCCTTTAACTCATCGGAGTCTTCAGCTTCCAATTGTGACGCCTTGTTTCTGTGTCTAATTCTATGGAACATCCTGGTCTCTGTCCACTTGTCTATTCCACGCAGTATTTTGTATGTGTTATCATGTCTCTCCTGACCCACCTGTCCTCAGTGTTGTCAGACGATTTTCCTTAACCTGTCTTCATAGGACATTCCCCTTATGCTATGGAAACTAGCCTTGTTGCCATTCCTTTGCACTTTCTCTAATTTCTTGACGTGTTTGACCAGGGGTGGGTTCCAAAACCTGGTGCTGCGTACTACAGTATGGGCCAGGACGTACGCAGTGTTTAAAGTCTTGAACGATTCCTTACTGAGGTTCGGAACGCTATTCTAGGTTTGCCACGCGCCCCGTATGCCGCAGCAGTTATCTGGTTAACTGTGTGCTTCTGGGGCGATGTACTCGGTTATTATACTAACTCCTAGGTCTTTCTTCTTCAGCGAGGTTTGCAGCCTTTGGCCTCCTAGCTATACTCTGTCTGCAGTCTTCTTTGCCTGTTCTCCGATCTTCGTGGACTTTGCCATTGGCTGGGTCTAAATTCTAGGAGCTGTTTCTGGTCCACGCATCAAAGCCTGTCCAGGTCTATTTGTAGACCCGTCTGGTCCACGTCTGATTAATTCTCTCATTAATTTCACGTCATCGCAAAACATGGACACTTCTGAGTCTATCCCTTCCGTCATGTAGTTCACATATACCAAGAATAGCACTGCCAGGACTGACCTGTGGGACCCCGCTCGTCACTGGCTCCCACTGTGATACTCATCACGGACCATGACTCGCTGTTGCATCTCGTTAGGTATTCTCTGATACATGCAGTGCCCTTCTCTGTTATAGTGCCTGTTCTTTTGCTTCTGTATATCTCTTTTGAGGAATAACTGTGTCGAAGGCCTTCTTGCAGTCCAATAAAATGCAATTATCCACCCCTCCCTCTCATTTCTTACTTCAGTTACCTTGTCATAAAACTCTAGGTAGGTTTGTGACACAGGATTGCCTTCCATGAATCCGTGCTGAGCTGTCAATTTATAATTTGTTCCGCTCCAGGTGCTCACCATCTCCTCCTGATTACCTTTTTCCAAGACTTTGCTTACTAACATGTCAGTGACACTGGTCATATTTAGCTGCCTTCATTCCTGTCTCCTTCTTAAAGATGGGGACTACATTGGCCTTCTTCCATACTTCAGAGTAGTTGCCCAGTTTCTAGGGAAGTGTTGAAGATTTTTGGTTAGTGGAATATGTAGTGTCCCTGTTCCTACTCTAAGGACCCACAGGTGAGATGTTGTCCGGTCCCACCGCCTTTGAGGTATCCAAGGTCACTTAGGAGCTTCCTCCAGCATCCTCCTCTGTGTGTGTAATCATCGCAACACTTGTGGTATTCCCTTTTGCTGCTATGGCCCTGTTTTGTTCTTCCATTGTCCCTTCAGCCTCACTGTAAATACTTCCTGAAATCTCATGTTGAGCTCCTCACATACCTCCTGGTCGTTTCATGTAAGCTCCCCACCTTGTTTCCTCAGCCTGATTTACTGGTCTTGACTGTATGTCTTCCTCCTGATGTGGCTGTAGGGTAGTTCTGGGTCAGATTTGATCATTCGATGCTATGCCATTTTCATACTGCGTTGTGCCTCCCTTCTTTTCTAGTGCATACTTGTTCTGGCTCGTCAACTAATTTTCGTAATTCTCCTGAGCCTTTGCCTTCTGTAATTTTTCCATTCTCTTGAGCATTAGAACCTTTGCCTGCTGCACTTCGTGTAAACCAAGGCTCGTTCTGTACTTTCCCTTTATTTCTGTTACCCATGGAAGGAAACCTTTCTCTGCCTCCTTGCTTTTGTTGTTACAAAGTCCTTCATTTCGTTTACTGATTTTCTCCTACCAACTCTGTCCCACTTGAACCTCCTGTAGGAAGGTCCTCATTCCTGTGTAGTCCCCCCTTTTATAGATTAGTTTTTCCTTTCTACTCCTGTTACCCTCTCCATTTAAGCTCACGACTGTATTCCAAGCTCATAACGACGTGGTCCACTAGCTCCAAGGGGCCTTTCTATGTGATGTGCTCAATATCTGAGTACTCAGGGTGAACACAAGGTCCAGTTCTTGCTGGTTCATCCTTCCCTCTCTCTTAATGGTAGTATCCCTAACATGTTGGCTGCATGAAGATTTACCAGCACCAAATCCTTCATTTTGGCTATCATGTTTCGGGACCCCCATGTGGCTCCTGGTTTTCCCAGTCAATCTACCTGTGATGAGTCGCCATGACCAGGTAAACTTCGCTTATTTGAGTGAGCTCTTCTTAGCCACACTCAGTAGTGTGTCCACCCATGCTCTGTTGAACTCATCATATTAATTCTCTTTGGACTCCTGCGTTTCTGTAGTGGATTGACATCACTGCAATGTACATACCTTGTGTTACCCTGACCTGAACTGCACCTACTATTGTAATCTCTTTCTACCAAATCTCGTCCATACCTTTCATTTCTTGATAACACCACCGGTATTTTATTAGTAGTGCATAGCCCTTCTTCCCCTGCTCCTTTTATCCTTCCTCGCGGATCTGGATTTCCGGGTGGGAAAGATTGCATCTGTTATTATCCAGTGAGTTTTTGTGTTTTGTGCGTGTGTGTTGTGTGTATCACCTATTGGTTACTCACCTATTTGTGGTTGCCAGGGGTCGAGTCCTAGCTCCTGGCTTCCGCCTCTTCACCGGTTGCTACTAGGCCCTCTCTATCCCCGCTCCATGAGTCTTTATCAAACCTCTTCATAAAATTGTGTATGGCTTCTGTACACTACGTCATTTTCTTTTTTAGGGGTGGGCTACTTCCGCTGCCTTTCACTCTATGACTGAAGAAATATTCCTACTATCTCTCTGATCATTTGTGTCTTCAACTTCCAATTGTGGGCTCTTGTTGCTGTGTCCCCTCCTGGAACAACCTGTTCTTAGTCACCTTGTCTATTCCACGCAGTGTGGTGTGTGTGTGGTGTGGGTGTGGTGTGTGGTGTGTGTGTGTGTGTGTGTGTGTGTGTGTGTGTGTGTGTGATGTGTGTGTGTGTGTGTGTGTGTGTGGTGTGTGTACTCACCTATTTGTGGTTGCGGGTGTCAGAGTCTTAGCTCCTGGCCCCCCCCACCTCTTCAACGGTTGCTACTTGGTCCTCTCCCTGCTCCGAGCTTTATCAACCTCGTCTTTAAACTATGTATGGTTCTGCCTCCACTACGTCACTTTCTAGGCTATTCCACTGCCTGACAACTCTTTGACTGAAGAAATACTTTACTAACATCCATTGATTCATCTGAGTCTCAATTCAATTGTGAACCTCGTGGTTTCTGCGTTTTTCTTTTCCCCTCTCTGGAACATCCTGTCTCTGTCCACCGTTGTCAATTCCTCGCAGTATTTGAATGTCGTTTTCATGTCTCCCAACACTCTTTCATCCAGTTGTCGTTAGCGATTTCCCTTAACCTTTGTTCATAGGCTTTCCCTTTAGCTCTGGAACTAGTCTTGTTTGCAAACTTTGCAAGTCTCTCTAATTTCTTGTTCGTGCTTGCCAGTGTGGGTGCCAATGGTGCTGCATACCCCAATATGGTGACCTGACGTAACGGTGTACAGAGAACTTGAACGATTCCCAACTTTAGGTATCGGAAACGCATTTTCGGGTTGCCAGGTTCCCTATATGCTGCAGCAATTTATTTGGGTGATCTGCGCCTACTAGGAGATTTGCTCGGGTTTAAACTCCACCTTAGAGACTTGTTCTTGGTGTGGTTTGTAGTCTTTGGCCACATAGCCTGTTACTCTGTCTGCTGTTTCTGTGCCCTTCCCGATCTTCATGACTTTGCATTTTGGTTGGGGAATAACGGGCCCCTCAAATGTTCTATTGAAGAATGTCAGTTTTTGTCAGGCAGGAACGCCTCGTGAACCCAGCTGGATTCATTTATCAAGTTATGCTCTTCATAGGAAAGTATTGGTTTGGAAATAAGGTAGTTGATGAGTGGAACAGTCTACCTAGTTGGGTAGGTATTTTATTTCTTTCTTGCACACCTAGTTGGGTTATTGAGGCTAGGACTTTGGGTAGATTCAAATTTAGGTTGGATAAATATATGAGTGAGAGGGGTTGGATTTGAGTGGGACTTTCAAATGAGTGGATAGAGTTATCAGAACTTATTTCTTGGGTAGCATTGAAAATTAGGTTGGGCAAATGTTTGTTAGTGGGATGGATTGTAAAGGACCTGCCTAGTATGGGCCAACAGGCCTGCTGCTGCAGTGTGGAGAAATTTTCTCTAGGGGGGGGTATCAGCCCCCTTCAGCCCTTTCAGCCCCTTCAGCCCCTTTCAGCCCTGAGGGGCCAAGCCCTCTCAGAAGGGGCGAGCGTCTTGTTTACTGCTAGAGTGAGTAATTGATCACAGATGCTATGCCACGTAGTCAAGTGACCTCTGCTCCTTGCAGCGGTGTTGCAAAGTGTATTTTTATAAGAGATAGTACATCTCTTATTTAGAAAGGAAAATTAAGGAAAATCCTGCTCCCACTTTATTACCATAGTAAAAATAGTGTACATTGTTGTCTATGCTTAAGACAGCAGGAAACAAACATTCTGCTTTGCTTCATCGAGGAGGTGACAAGGATGCAAGGTACTAGGTCAGCGTTTTTTTTTTTTGGGTGAACGCTGGGTGAGCGCCCGTTTTCTTTTGGGTGAACGCTGGGTGAGCGCCCGTTTTCTTTTGGCTGCCCATTCTCTGTGATTGAGTCTGGAGGGACTCATTTATACTGATTTATATTGTAAAACACTAGTTTTACAGCTTTTTTCGAAGGACCTTGGCTCATAGGTTATTTGTACACTGTAGTACAACATATTTGGACCACAGTGTGGTCTTTATCCGGTTCGAAGGACCAAAAAACAAATTCTGTTGAAGATTTTGGCATTACCTGCTGTGTGTAATTATAACTATATATAATGAACACTTAGCTGATAAATGACAGCAAATCGTCTACACAGCCGCCCCTGCAGACGAGGTCTAGAAGCTGTCGAAACCATCACAACATTGGGCTGTCAAGAGATACAATTTGTAAGTATAAATTACCCCTAGGGGGTGTTATGTCAGCATATTTCATTCGATGATGGCTGACGAAATACCTACTTGTTTGGACTCAAAAGTCCACACCTTACTGCCGATTATAGGTTGATTACAAACTCCTTGTGACTCAAGAATTGCGCAATCCCCCGATCTACAAGAAATTCGTAACATACCTTGCTCTTTGTAACGTGAGCTACAGGCCTGCTGCAGTGTTCCTCCTTTCTTATGTTCTTATGTTCTTAACACCACCACTACCTCCTCCACCACCACCATCACCACCTACACCACCACTAACAACCACCTCCACTACTATTACTACTACCACCCCCACCACTACCGCCACGACTACCAACACCACCGTCACCAAAACCACTACCACCACCAAACACCCATCACCACCCACCACCACCACCCACCACCACCACCACCACCACCACCACCACCACCCCCACTACCACCACCACCACCACCCACCCACCACCACCCCACCACACCACCACCACCACCACCACCACCACACACCACACCACCACCACCATCCACACCACCACCACCACCACCACCACCTCCACCACCACACACCACCACCACCACCACCTCACCACACCCACCACCACCACCACCACCACCACCATCCACCCACCACCACACCCCACCACCACCACCACCACCACCACCACCACCACCACACACCACCACCACCACAACCACACCACCACCTACCACCCACCATCACCACCACCACCACCACCACCACCACCACCACCACCTCACACCACCACCACCACCACCACACCACACCACTCACCAACCACCACTACACCACCATCACCACACCACCACCACCACCACCACCACCACCACCACCACCACCACGACCACCATCACCACCACCACCACCATCACCACCACCACCACCACCACTACACCACCACCACCTCCACCATCACCACCCACCACCACCACCACCACCACCAAACCACCACCACTACCACCACCACCACCACCACCATCACCACCACCACCACCACCACCACCACACCACCACCACCACACACCACCACCACCATCACCACCACCACCACCACCAACCCCCACCACCACCACCACCAGCACAACCACCACCACCACCTCCACACCACCACACCACCACCCCACTATCACCACCACCACCACCACTACCACCACCACCACCTCCACCACCACCACCACCACCACCAAACCACCACCACCACCACCACCACCACCACCACCACCACCACCACCACACACCACCACCACTACCACACACCACCACCAGTCACACAACCACCAACCACCACCACACCACACCACCACAACACAACCACCACCACCCATACCACGCACCACACACCACGCCGCCAAACCACCAACCACCAACCACATACCACAAACCACCGCCACACACAGTCAAACATGGTAATATCAAAACCAACAGGCAGAAACACAAGCTGAACATTAAGGTCGAGGGTGGGGGCCAGAAATGCTAGAACCGTTTTTGTCTCATGGCCAAAACCAACAAACTCAATTTAGACGGAAATGACCTGGCTCTCAGAGGTGAGGTGGGAAAGGGGAGGGTGGGAGATGATGGGGGAGGGAGAGATGACAGGAGGGAGGGAGGATGAAGGGAGGGAGGGGGGGATGAAGGGAGGGGGGAGGGAGAAGGGAGGAGGGAGGGATGAAGTGAGGGATGGAGGGATGAAAGGGGGGGATGAAGGGAGGGGGACAGACAAAAGGAGGGGAATGTGCTAGGTAAGAATCGGAAGGAACTAATGTGGGTGGTTTTGTGGCTCTTATGTTGGTGGCTTTACTGAGGAAGCCGACGTTAGTGTGTACTCATCTAACTGTACTCACGTATCTGTGGTAGCAGGGGTCGATCCGTAGCCATGCCCCCACCCCCCACCCTTCCTCTGCAATGGTCGCTACTAGGTCACTCTCTCCCTGCTCCGTGAGCTTTATCGTACCTCTTCTGAAAGCTATGTATGGATCCTGCCTCCACTGCATAATTTTCCAGACTGTTCCACTTTCTGGCAACTCTATGACTAAAGAAATACTTCCTAACATCCCTGTGACTCATCTGAGTGCTAAACTTCCAATTGTGACCCCTTGGTGCTGTGTCCCATCTCTGGAACATCCTGTCTCTGTCCACCTTGTCGATTCCTCTCAGTATTTTATGTGTTGTTTTCATGTCCTCCCTATCCCTCCAGTCCTCCAGAGTCGTCAGGTAGATTTCCCTTAAACCTCTCCTAGTAGGACAAGCCCTTTACCTCCGGGACTTGTCTTGTTGCAAACCACTGCACTTTCTCTAATTTCCTGACGTGCTTGGCCAGGTATGGCTTCCAAACCGGTGCTGTATTCTTCGATATGGAACTGACGTACACGGTATACAAAGTCTTGAACGATTCCTTACTGAGATATCGGAATGCTATTCTTAGGTTAGCTAGGTGTCCAAGTGCTGCAACAATTATTTGGATGAGTGTTCGCATCGCTATTGGGCCGTGCGGACGTGCTGCGCAGTAGCTCCTGATTGAGTTGGCATTTGCGCAGTGTTGACGTGTACTTGGCTCTGTGAAGACCTGTTTGCGCGCTCTCTAGAATTGAAGCAAGATGCCCTCCATCGAGCAACTTTACCAACAGCTTAAGGAAGAATTGAGGTTGGCGAATTTGGAAATTCGGCGATTGACCGAGGAGAACAAGAAGATTCGTAGTAGTCCTCCTGTTTTGAGTCCTCAGGTCAAGAAGGGAAACTGGTCAGTGGCTGGACAGCAGGGAAAGAAGTTGACGATCAAGAAGACGAATGGAAAGGTAGAAACGATGAAGAAGAAAGAGACTGCCGTGGAAACTGTTGTGGAAACATCCAATACATTCTCAGTGCTACCCGACGAATGTGAGTTGACTACTGGGAACGACACGACGAAAGACATTAAGGAAGGTAAGAATATTGTTGTTGTTGGGGATAGCCAAGTTAGGTATATGGATAGGGCGTTCTGCTTGAAGGACAGGAGTAGGAGACAGAGAGTTTGCTTTCCTGGGGCTGGGATGGAGGATATTGTTAGCCGTCTGGATGACATCATGAGAGGTAATGGGAGCAATCCTATATCTGTCTCAGTGCTGGAGGCAACGATGTTGGCAGACGTAGGAGTGAGGACCTGATTAGCAGGTATAGGTCAGCAATAGAAATAATTAGAAGTAAGGGTGGGAACCCTCTCATATGTGGTATTTTGCCAAGGAGGGGAGTTGGAAGTGAATGGTTGTCCAGGGCAATTGGTGTCAATTGCTGGCTGGACAATACTGTAAGGAAAATGCGGTAACATTCATTGACAACTGGGACCTCTCTATGCAGAAATGACATGTATGCTAGGATGGGTTCACTTATCTAGGTGTGGGGTGGGAGCACTGGCAACTGCAGTGGAGGGAGCAGTAGGACTTTAAACTAGGAATAGTTAGTGGTATGGGTTTTGGCAGGAAAACAGTGAAGTCCCAGTGTAGTAATATTACGAGTTCTAGGGGAACTAGTAATAATAAGAACGAGATAGATAATTGAAAAGCCAGGGACCTTGGGTGATAAAGACGGTAATAGGTTTAGTAGAAAAATAGAAATGAGCAGGAAGGGTAAAGAGAAAGGAGAGTCTTTCAATGTTTATTATGCTAATTGCCGTAGTGCTAGGAATAAGATGGACGAGTTGAGATTAGTTGCTAGTGTAGGTAACATTGATGTATTTGCCTTAACTGAGACGTGGTTTAATTCAAAAAGTCGGGACATGCCTGCGGAATGTCATATTCAGGTTTTAAATTGTCCCAAGAAGATAGAAGTATGGGGGGGGGGGGGGGGTGGCATTGTACGTCCGAGATCGCTTGAACTGTTGCATAAAAACGGGTATTAAGTCTGAAGTAACACATACAGAGTCTGTTTGGATAGAATTTTCAGAGGGGCATGAAAAACTGATTTTAGGAGTGATATACCGTCCCCCTAACTTAGATAGGGACCAAGGGAAACTACTATGGGAGGAAATTGTTAAGGCCACAAGCACGATAATGTAGTAATTCTAGGAGACTTTAACTTTAGTCATGTTGATTGGAATTTCTTGACTGGGAATTTAGAATCGTACGACTTCTTAGAAGTATTTCAGGATTGTTTTTTGAAGCAGTTTGTGACAGAACCTACAAGGGGAAATAACCTGCTTGACTTAGTTATGGCAAACAATGAATCCCTTGTTAATAATTTAGAAATTTCAGAGGAACTGGGTGCAGCGACCACAAATCAATTACATTTAGCATTGAATGGAAGTACGATAGTAGCGATAACTCAGTAACAGTCCCAGATTTTCGCTTAGGCAGATTACGATGGGCTTAAAGAAACACTTATCATCTGTTGACTGGGTAACGAAGAGAGCTATCAATATGACAGTTTTCTGAACACTATACATGCTGCTCAAAGAGCGTTTATCCATATAAAGAAATTAGATCAAATAGAAATGACCCAAAATGGATGAATAATAGGCTCAAATATCTACTAGGGCATAAGAAAGGAATTTATAGGCGTATCAAAGAGGTGAGGGTCATCTTATGAATCAGTATATTGACATTAAGAGGGACATTAAAAAGGGGATAAGAAAAGCTAAAAGGGACTATGAAATTAAAGTTGCTAGGGATTCTAAAACTAACCCAAAATTTTTTCCAGGTCTATAGAACAAAAGTTAGAGATAAGATAGGTCCCCTTAAAAATAACTATGGGCACCTTACTGACAATGAGAATGAAATGTGCTTGATTTTAAATAATTATTTTCTCTCAGTTTTTACAACAGAAGACACTAACAATATTCCAGTAATTAATTTTTACAGTGGGCTAGAAGAAGATAAATTATGTAACATCACAGTCACTAGTGAGATGGTTGTGAGGCAGATAGACATGACTGAAGCAAAATAAGTCGCCGGGTCCTGATGAGGTTTTTTCAAGGGTTCTTAAGGAATGCAAAATGGAACTCTGTGAACCATTAACTAATATTTTTAATTTATCTCTTCAAACAGGTGTAGTGTCTGATATGTGGAAGATGGCTAATGTAACTCCTATTTTTAAAACAGGGGACAAGTCGTTACCGTCAAATTACCGCCCAATAAGCCTGACCATCAATTGTAGGCAAATTACTAGAGTCAATTATAGCTGAGATTATAAGAAGCCATCTCGATAAGCATAGCTTGATTAATGATACTCAGCATGGATTCACAAGAGGCCGGTCTTGTCTAACTAATTTATTAACTTTCTTCAGTAAAGCTTTGAGGCTGTTGACCACAATAAAGAATTTGATATTATTTACTTAGATTTTTAGTAAGGCTTTTGATAGAGTTCCGCACCATAGACTGTTAAAGAAAGTGGCAGCCCATGGCATTGGGGGAAAAGTGCTCTCGTGGATCGAGTCATGGCTCACTGACAGGAAGCAGAGAGTGTCCATAAATGGGGTTAAATCCGAGTGGGGATCTGTAACAAGTGGCGTTCCACAGGGATCAGTCTTGGGCCCGTTGTTGTTTTATAATATAATCAATGATCTTGATGAGGGAATTACTAGTGATATGAGCAAATTCGCCGATGACACAAAGATAGGTAGGATAATTGATTCAAACGTAGATGTTAGGGAACTTCAGGAGGACTTAAACAAACTCTATTCTTGGTCAGAAAAGTGGCAGATGCAGTTCAATGTAGATAAGTGCAAGGTTCTGAAGCTTGGGAGTGCCCATAACCCTAGTACTTATAAATTAAATGATGTAGAACTTAGCCATACAGATTGCGAAAAGGACTTGGGGGTTATGGTGAGCAGCAACCCTTAAACCAAGACAGCAATGCCTAAGCGTACGTAAAAAGGCAAATAGATTACTGGGATTTATATCAAGAAGTGTAAGCAACAGAAGTCCAGAGGTCATACTGCAGCTTTATACATCATTAGTAAGGCCTCACCTTGATTATGCAGCTCAGTTCTGGTCTCCGTATTACAAAATGGACATAAATTCGTTAGAAAACATTCAGCGTAGGATGACTAAATTAATACATAGCATCAGAAATCTTCCTTATGAAGAAAGATTGAAGACTCTTAAGTTACATTCACTTGTTAGACGAAGAATGAGGGGAGACCTGATCGAAGTGTATAAGTGGAAGATAGGTATTAATAAAGGGGATATTAATAAGGTCTTGAGGATGTCTCTCCAAGAGAGAACCCGCAGTAATGGATTTAAATTAGATAAGTTTAGATTTAGAAAGGACATAGGAAAGTATTGGTTTGGAAATAGGGTAGTTGATGAGTGGAACAGTCTACCTAGTTGGGTTATTGAGGCTAGGACTTTGGGTAGTTTCAAATCTAGGTTGGATAAGTACATGAGTGGGAAGGGTTGGATTTGAGTGGGACTTTCACATCAGAGCTTATTTCTTGGGTAGCATTGAAAATTGGGTTGGGTAAATGTTTTGTTAGTGGGATGAATTGTAAAGGACCTGCCTAGTATGGGCCAGCAGGCCTCCTGCAGTGTTCCTCCTTTCTTATGTTCTTATGTTCTTATGATGTGCTCGGTATTATAATCACTCCAAGATCCATTTCCTCATTTCCTTGAGTGAGATCTTTGGCCCTCTATATTGTACTCTGTCTCCGGTCTATTTGACCTTCCCCGATCTTCATGTCATCGCAATTGGTAGGGTTCAACTCCAGGAGCCAGTTGCTGGACCAGACCTGCAACCCGTCCATATTCATTTGTAATCCTGCCTGTTCCTCCTCCGATTGAATTCTCCTGTGTGTGTACTCACTTATTTGTACTCACCTATTTGTGGTTGCAGGGATCGAGTCATAGCTCCTGGCCCCGCCTCTTTACTGATTGCTACTAGGTCCTCTCTCCCCGTGCCCCATGAGCTTTACCAAACCTTGTCTTAAAACTATGTATGGTTCCCGCCTCCACTACGTCACTTTCTAGGCTATTCCACTGCCTGACAACTCTATGACTGAAGAAATACTTCCTAACATCCCTTTGACTCATCTGAATCTTCAACTTCCAATTGTGATCCCTTGTTTCTGTGTCCCATCTCTGGAACATCCTGTCTTTGTCCACCTTGTCTATTCCTTGCAGTATTTTATATGTCGTTATCATGTCTCCTCTGACCCTCCTGTCCTCCAGTGTGTATGTGTGTACTCACCTAATTCACCTAATTGTAGTTGCAGGGGTCGAGACTCAGCTCCTGGCCCAGCCTCTTCACCGACCGCTACTAGGTCCTCTCTCCCCCTGCTCCATGAGCTTTATCATACCTTGTTTTAAAACTATGTATAGTTCCTGCCTCCACTACATCGCTTGCCAGACTATTGCACTTCCTAACTACTCTATGACTGAAGAAATACTTCCTAACATCCCTTTAACTCATCTGAGTCTTCAGCTTCCAATTGTGACGCCTTGTTTCTGTGTCTCATCTCTGGAACATCCTGTCTCTGTCCACCTTGTCTATTCCACGCAGTATTTTGTATGTCGTTATCATGTCTCTCCTGACCCACCTGTCCTCCAGTGTTGTCAGACCGATTTTCCTTAACCTTTCTTCATAGGACATTCCCCTTAGCTCTGGAACTAGCCTTGTTGCATACCTTTGCACTTTCTCTAATTTCTTGACGTGTTTGACCAGGTGTGGGTTCCAAACTGGTGCTGCGTACTACAGTATGGGCCTGACGTACGCAGTGTTTAAAGTCTTGAACGATTCCTTACTGAGGTACCGGAACGCTATTCTCAGGTTTGCCAAGCGCCCGTATGCCGCAGCAGTTATCTGGTTAATGTGTGCTTCTGGCGATGTACTCGGTATTATACTCACTCCTAGGTCTTTCTTCTTCAGCGAGGTTTGCAGCCTTTGGCCTCCTAGCCTATACTCTGTCTGCAGTCTTCTTTGCCTTTCTCCGATCTTCGTGACTTTGCATTTGGCTGGGTTAAATTCTAGGAGCCAGTTTCTGGACCACGCATCCAGCCTGTCCAGGTCTCTTTGTAGACCCGTCTGGTCCACGTCTGATTTAATTCTCCTCATTAATTTCACGTCATCTGCAAACATGGACACTTCTGAGTCTATCCCTTCCGTCATGTCGTTCACATATACCAAGAATAGCACTGGTCCCAGGACTGACCCCTGTGGGACCCCGCTCGTCACTGGCTCCCACTGTGATACCTCATCACGGACCATGACTCGCTGTTGCATCTCCGTTAGGTATTCTCTGATACATTGCAGTGCCCTTCCTGTTATACGTGCCTGTTCCTCTAGCTTCTGTACTAATCTCTTTTGAGGAACTGTGTCGAAGGCCTTCTTGCAGTCCAATAAAATGCAATTAACCCACCCCTCCCTCTCATTTCTTACTTCAGTTACCTTGTCATAAAACTCTAGTAGGTTTGTGACACAGGATTTGCCTTCCATGAATCCGTGCTGGCTGTCATTTATAATCTTGTTCCGCTCCAGGTGCTCCACCACTCTCCTCCTGATAACCTTTTCCAAGACTTTGCATACTATACATGTCAGTGACACTGGTCTATAATTTAGTGCTTCATTCCTGTCTCCCTTCTTAAAGATGGGGACTACATTTGCCTTCTTCCATACTTCAGGTAGTTGCCCAGTTTCTAGGGAAGTGTTGAAGATTTTGGTTAGTGGCATATGTAGTGTCCCTGTTCCCTCTCTAAGGACCCACAGAGAGATGTTGTCCGGTCCCACCGCCTTTGAGGTATCAAGGTCACTTAGGAGCTTCTCCACCTCCTCCTCAGTTGTGTGTAATTCATGCAACACTTGTTCGTATATCCCTTTTGCTGTATGCCACTGTTTTGTCTTCCCATTGTCCCTTCAGCCTCCACTGTAAATACTTCCTGAAATCTCATGTTGAGCTCCTCACATACCTCCTGGTCGTTTCATGTAAGCTCCCCACCTTGTTTCCTCAGCCTGATTACCTGGTCCTTGACTGTTGTCTTCCTCCTGATGTGGCTGTAGAGTAGTTTTGGGTCAGATTTGACATTCGATGCTATGCCATTTTCATACTGCCGTTGTGCCTCCCTTCTTTTCTGTGCATACTTGTTTCTGGCTCGTCAACTAATTTCGTAATTCTCCTGAGTCCTTTGCCTTCTGTAATTTTTCCATTCTCTTGAGCACTTAGACTTTGCCTGGCTGCACCTTCGTGTAAACCAAGGGCTCGTTCTGTCCTTCCCATTATTTCTGTTACCCTTGGGAAGAAACCTTTCCTCTGCCTCCTTGCATTTTGTTGTTACAAAGTCCATCATTTCGTTTACTGATTTTCCTACCAACTCCTGTTCCCACTGAACCTCCTGTAGGAAGGTCCTCATTCCTGTGTAGTCCCCCCTTTTATAGTTTAGCTTTTTCCTTTCTACTCCTGTTACCCTCTCCACTTTAGCTCCACGATGTATTCAAAGCTCATAACTACGTGGTCACTAGCTCCAAGGGGCCTTTCATATGTGATGTGCTCAATATCTGAGCTACTCAGGGTGAACACAAGGTCCAGTCTTGCTGGTTCATCCTTCCCTCTCTCTCTGGTAGTATCCCTAACATGTTGGTGCATGAGATTTACCAGCACCACATCCATCATTTTGGCTCTCCATGTTTCGGGACCCCCATGTGGCTCCAGGTTTTCCCAGTCAATCTCCCTGTGATTGAAGTCGCCCATGACCAGTAACTTCGCTCTATTTGAGTGAGCTCTTCTTGCCACCTCAGCTAGTGTGTCCACCATTGCTCTGTTGCACTCATCATATTCCTCTCTTGGACTCCTGCAGTTCTGTAGTGGATTATACATCACTGCAATGACTACCTTGTGTTACCCTGACTGAACTGCACCTACTATGTAATCTCTTTCTCCAATCTCGTCCATACCTTCCATTTCTTGATAACCCCACCGGTTATTTATTAGTAGTGCAAGCCCTCCTTCCCCCCTGCTCCTTTTATCCTTCCTCAGGATCTGATATCCGGGTGGGAAGATTGCATCTGTTATTATCCCAGTGAGTTTTGTGTTTTGTGAGTGTGTGTGTGTGTACTCACCTATTTGTACTCACCTATTTGTGGTTGCAGGGGTCGAGTCCTAGCTCCTGGCTCCGCCTCTTCACCGGTTGCTACTAGGCCCTCTCTCTCCCCGCTCCATGAGCTTTATCAAACCTCGTCTTAAAACTGTGTATGGTTCCTGCCTCCACTACGTCATTTTCTAGGCTATTCCACTGCCTTACAACTCTATGACTGAAGAAATACTTCCTACTATCTCTCTGACTCATTTGTGTCTTCAACTTCCAATTGTGGCCTCTTGTTTCTGTGTCCCCTCCCTGGAACATCCTGTCTTTGTCCACCTTGTCTATTCCACGCAGTGTGGTGTGTGTGTGTGTGTGTGTGTGTGTGTGTGTGTGTGTGTGTGTGTGTGTGTGTGTGTGTGTGTGTGTGTATGTGTGTGTGTGTGTGTGTGTGTGTGTGTGTGTACTCACCTATTTGTGGTTGCAGGTGTCGAGTCTTAGCTCCTGGCCCCACCTCTTCACCGGTTGCTACTTGGTCCTCTCCCTGCTCCACGAGCTTTATCAAACCTCGTCTTAAAACTATGTATGGTTCCTGCCTCCACTACGTCACTTTCTAGGCTATTCCACTGCCTGACAACTCTATGACTGAAGAAATACTTCCTAACATCCCATTGATTCATCTGAGTCTCCAACTTCCAATTGTGACCTCTTGTTTCTGCGTCCCCTCTCTGGAACATCCTGTCTCTGTCCACCTTGTCAATTCCTCGCAGTATTTTGAATGTCGTTATCATGTCTCCCCAAACCCTCTTGTCATCCAGTGTCGTTAGGCCGATTTCCCTTAACCTTTGTTCATAGGGCATTCCCTTTAGCTCTGGAACTAGTCTTGTTGCAAACCTTTGCAGTCTCTCTAATTTCTTGTCGTGCTTGCCCAGGTGTGGGTTCCAAACTGGTGCTGCATACCCCAATATGACCCTGACGTACACGGTGTACAGAGACTTGAACGATTCCCAACTTAGGTATCGGAACGCTATTCTCGGGTTTGCCAGGTTCCCATATGCTGCAGCAATTATTTGGTTGATCTGCGCCTCAGGAGATATGCTCGGTATTAAACTCCCCCCTAGAGCCTTTTCCTTGAGTGAGGTTTGTAGTCTTTGGCCACCTAGCCTGTACTCTGTCTGCTGTCTTCTGTGCCCTTCCCCGATCTTCATGACTTTGCATTTGGTTGGGGAATCCAGTTGCTGGACAAGGCTTGCAGCCTGTCCAGGCCTCTTTGTAATCCTGCCTGATCCTCAACCGATTTAATTCTCCTCATGAACTTCACATCATCTGCGAACAGCGACACCTCTGAGTCCATATCTTCCATCATGTCATTCACATATACCAAAAATAGCACTGGTCCTAGGACTGACCCCTTTGGGACCCCGCTCGTCACATGCGCCCACTGTGATACCTCATCACGTACCATGACTCATTGTTGCCTCCCTATCAGGTATTCTCTGATCCATTGCAGTGCCGTTCCAGTTATACTTGCCTGGTCCTCTAGCTTCTGCACTAATCTCTTGTGAGGAAGTGTGTCGAAGGCCTTCTTACAGTCCAAGAATATGCAATCAACCGACCTTCTTGTGTCTTACTTCTGTTACCTTGTCATACAACTCCAGTAGGTTTGAGACACAGGATTTGCCTTTGCACGAATCCGTGCTGGTTGTCGTTTATATCTTTTTCCGTTCCATGACGTCAGTGACACTGGTCTATAGTTTAGTGTCTCGTTTCTGCTTCATGTCTTAAAAGTGGGGGCTACATTTGCAGTCTTACATGCCTCAGGTAGTTGCCCAGTTTCAAGGGATGTGTTGAAAATTGTGGTTAGTGGCACACATAGCGTCTCTGTTCACTCTCTAAGGATCCACGGAGAGACGTCATGCGGTCCCACCACCTTTGAGGTATCACCGTCACTTAGCAGTTTTTCACCTCCTCCTCGGTTGTGTGTATTTAATCCAACACTTGGAGGTATATTCCTTGTTGGCGTACCCCTCTGTTCTGTCTTCCCAAAGTCCTTGCTGTCTCTACTGTAAATACCGCCTTAAATCTCGTGTGGAGCTCATTTCTTGTGAGCTCCCCACCTTCTTACCTCAGCCTGATTACCTGGTCCTTCACTGTTGTCTTCCTCCTGATGTGGCTATACAACAGTTTCGGGTCAGACTTGATTTCGATGCTATGTAGTTTTCGTACTGTCCCTGGGCCTCCGTTTTATCTGTGCTTACTCGTTTCTGGCTCTTTGACTAATCTCTTTATTTTCCTGGGTCCTTTGCCTTCTGTGTTCTTTCCATTCTTAAGTGCACTTAGTTTTTGCCTCCCTACACCTTCGTGTAAACCAAGGGCTCGTTCTGGTCTTCTCATTATTTATGCTACACAACGCTGTAGTAACATTCACTACACAACACTGTAGTAACATTCACTACACAACACTGTGGTAACATTCACTACACAACACTGTAATAACATTCACTACACAACACTGTAGTAATATTCATTACACAACACTGTGGTAACATTCACTACACAACACTGTGGTAACATTCACTACAACACTGTAGTAACATTCACTACAACACTGTAGTAACATTCACTACAACACTGTAGTAACATTCACTACAACACTGTAGTAACATTCACTACACAACACTGTAGTAACATTCACTACAACACTGTAGTAACATTCACTACACAACACTGTAGTAACATTCACTACACAACACTGTAGTAACATTCACTACACAACACTGTAGTAACATTCACTACACAACACTGTAGTAACATTCACTACAGCACTGTAGTAACATTCACTACAACACTGTAGTAACATTCACTACACAACACTGTAGTAACATTCACTACACAACACTGTAGTAACATTCACTACAACACTGTAGTAACATTCACTACACAACACTGTAGTAACATTCACTACACAACACTGTAGTAACATTCACTAGACAACACTGTAGTAACATTCACTACACAACACTGTAGTAACATTCACTACACAACACTGTTGTAACATTCACTACACAACACTGTAGTAACATTCACTACACAACACTGTGGTAACATTCACTACACAACACTGTAGTAACATTCACTACACAACACTGTAGTAACATTCACTACAACACTGTAGTAACATTCACTACAACACTGTGGTAACATTCACTACACAACACTGTAGTAACATTCAATACAACACTGTAGTAACATTCACTACACAACACTGTAGTAACATTCACTACAACACTGTAGTAACATTCACTACAACACTGTAGTAACATTCAATACAACACTGTAGTAACATTCACTACAACACTGTAGTAACATTCACTACAACACTGTAGTAACATTCAATACAACACTGTAGTAACATTCACTACAACACTGTAGTAACATTCACTACAACACTGTAGTAACATTCACTACACAACACTGTAGTAACATTCACTACACAACACTGTAGTAACATTCACTACACAACACTGTAGTAACATTCACTACAGCACTGTAGTAACATTCACTACACAACACTGTAGTAACATTCACTACAACACTGTAGTAACATTCACTACAACACTGTAGTAACATTCACTACACAACACTGTAGTAACATTCACTACAACACTGTAGTAACATTCACTACAACACTGTAGTAACATTCACTACAACACTGTAGTAACATTCACTACACAACACTGTAGTAACATTCACTACAACACTGTAGTAACATTCACTACAACACTGTAGTAACATTCACTACAACACTGTGGTAACATTCACTACAACACTGTAGTAACATTCACTACACAACACTGTAGTAACATTCACTACACAACACTGTAGTAACATTCAATACAACACTGTAGTAACATTCACTACAACACTGTAGTAACATTCACTACAACACTGTGGTAACATTCACTACAACACTGTGGTAACATTCACTACACAACACTGTGGTAACATTCACTACAACACTGTAGTAACATTCACTACAACACTGTGGTAACATTCACTACACAACACTGTAGTAACATTCAATACAACACTGTAGTAACATTCACTACAACACTGTAGTAACATTCACTACAACACTGTAGTAACATTCACTACAACACTGTAGTAACATTCAATACAACACTGTAGTAACATTCACTACAACACTGTAGTAACATTCACTACAACACTGTAGTAACATTCACTACAACACTGTAGTAACATTCACTACAACACTGTAGTAACATTCACTACAACACTGTGGTAACATTCACTACACAACACTGTAGTAACATTCAATACAACACTGTAGTAACATTCACTACAACACTGTAGTAACATTCACTACAACACTGTGGTAACATTCACTACACAACACTGTAGTAACATTCACTACAACACTGTAGTAACATTCACTACAACACTGTAGTAACATTCACTACAACACTGTAGTAACATTCACTACAACACTGTAGTAACATTCACTACAACACTGTGGTAACATTCACTTACAACACTGTAGTAACATTCACTACAACACTGTAGTAACATTCACTACAACACTGTGGTAACATTCACTACACAACACTGTAGTAACATTCACTACAACACTGTAGTAACATTCACTACACAACACTGTAGTAACATTCACTACAACACTGTAGTAACATTCACTACAACACTGTAGTAACATTCACTACAACACTGTAGTAACATTCACTACAACACTGTGGTAACATTCACTACACAACACTGTAGTAACATTCAATACAACACTGTAGTAACATTCACTACACAACACTGTAGTAACATTCAATACAACACTGTAGTAACATTCACTACAACACTGTAGTAACATTCACTACAACACTGTAGTAACATTCACTACAACACTGTGGTAACATTCACTACACAACACTGTGGTAACATTCACTACAACACTGTAGTAACATTCACTACAACACTGTGGTAACATTCACTAGACAACACTGTGGTAACATTCACTACACAACACTGTGGTAACATTCACTACAACACTGTAGTAACATTCACTACAACACTGTAGTAACATTCACTAGACAACACTGTGGTAACATTCACTACACAACACTGTGGTAACATTCACTACACAACACTGTAGTAACATTCACTACAACACTGTAGTAACATTCACTACACAACACTGTGGTAACATTCACTAGACAACACTGTAGTAACATTCACTACACAACACTGTGGTAACATTCACTACACAACACTGTAGTAACATTCACTACACAACACTGTAGTAACATTCACTACACAACACTGTAGTAACATTCACTAGACAACACTGTAGTAACATTCACTAGACAACACTGTAGTAACATTCACTACACAACACTGTGGTAACATTCACTACAACACTGTAGTAACATTCACTACACAACACTGTAGTAACATTCACTAGACAACACTGTGGTAACATTCACTACACAACACTGTGGTAACATTCACTACAACACTGTAGTAACATTCAATACAACACTGTAGTAACATTCACTACACAACACTGTAGTAACATTCACTACACAACACTGTGGTAACATTCACTACAGCACTGTGGTAACATTCACTACAACACTGTAGTAACATTCACTACACAACACTGTAGTAACATTCACTACACAACACTGTGGTAACATTCACTACACAACACTGTAGTAACATTCACTACACAACACTGTAGTAACATTCACTAGACAACACTGTAGTAACATTCACTACACAACACTGTGGTAACATTCACTACAACACTGTAGTAACATTCAATACAACACTGTAGTAACATTCACTACAACACTGTAGTAACATTCACTACAACACTGTAGTAACATTCACTACAACACTGTAGTAACATTCACTACAACACTGTAGAAACATTCACTACAACACTGTAGTAACATTCACTACAACACTGTAGTAACATTCACTACAACACTGTAGTAACATTCACTACACAACACTGTAGTAACATTCACTACGCAACACTGTAGTAACATTCACTACACAACACTGTAGTAACATTCACTACACAACACTGTAGTAACATTCACTACACAACACTGTAGTAACATTCATACACAACACTGTAGTAACATTCACTACACAACACTGTAGTAACATTCACTACACAACACTGTAGTAACATTCACTACAACACTGTAGTAACATTCACTACAACACTGTAGTAACATTCACTACAACACTGTAGTAACATTCACTACAGCACTGTAGTAACATTCACTACAACACTGTAGTAACATTCACTACGCAACACTGTAGTAACATTCACTACACAACACTGTAGTAACATTCACTACAGCACTGTAGTAACATTCACTACAACACTGTAGTAACATTCACTACGCAATACTATAGTACTATTCACTACACAACACTGTAGTAACATTCACTACACAACACTGTAGTAACATTCACTACACAACACTGTGGTAACATTCACTACACAACACTGTGGTAACATTCACTACACAACACTGTGGTAACATTCACTACACAACACTGTGGTAACATTCACTACACAACACTGTAGTAACATTCACTACAACACTGTAGTAACATTCACTACACAACACTGTGGTAACATTCACTACACAACACTGTAGTAACATTCACTACAACACTGTAGTAACATTCACTACACAACACTGTGGTAACATTCACTACAACACTGTAGTAACATTCACTACACAACACTGTGGTAACATTCACTACACAACACTGTGGTAACATTCACTACACAACACTGTAGTAACATTCACTACAACACTGTGGTAACATTCACTACACAACACTGTGGTAACATTCACTACACAACACTGTAGTAACATTCACTACAACACTGTAGTAACATTCACTACACAACACTGTGGTAACATTCACTACACAACACTGTAGTAACATTCACTACAACACTGTAGTAACATTCACTACACAACACTGTGGTAACATTCACTACACAACACTGTAGTAACATTCACTACAACACTGTAGTAACATTCACTACAACACTGTAGTAACATTCACTACACAACACTGTGGTAACATTCACTACACAACACTGTGGTAACATTCACTACACAACACTGTGGTAACATTCACTACACAACACTGTAGTAACATTCACTACAACACTGTAGTAACATTCACTACACAACACTGTGGTAACATTCACTACACAACACTGTAGTAACATTCACTACAACACTGTAGTAACATTCACTACACAACACTGTAGTAACATTCACTACAACACTGTAGTAACATTCACTACAGCACTGTAGTAACATTCACTACAGCACTGTAGTAACATTCACTACAACACTGTAGTAACATTCACTACACAACACTGTGGTAACATTCACTACACAACACTGTAGTAACATTCACTACAACACTGTAGTAACATTCACTACAGCACTGTAGTAACATTCACTACAGCACTGTAGTAACATTCACTACAACACTGTAGTAACATTCACTACACAACACTGTGGTAACATTCACTACACAACACTGTAGTAACATTCACTACACAACACTGTGGTAACATTCACTACACAACACTGTGGTAACATTCACCACACAACACTGTAGTAACATTCACTACAACACTGTAGTAACATTCACTACACAACACTGTAGTAACATTCACTACACAACGCTGTGGTAACATTCACTACACAACACTGTGGTAACATTCACCACACAACACTGTAGTAACATTCACTACACAACACTGTGGTAACATTCACCACACAACACTGTAGTAACATTCACTACAACACTGTAGTAAACATTCACTACAACACTGTAGTAACATTCACTACACAACACTGTGGTAACTTCACTACAACACTGTAGTAACATTCACTACACAACACTGTGGTAACATTCACTACAACACTGTAGTAACATTCACTACACAACACTGTGGTAACATTCACTACAACACTGTAGTAACATTCACTACACAACACTGTGGTAACATTCACTACAACACTGTAGTAACATTCACTACACAACACTGTGGTAACATTCACCACACAACACTGTAGTAACATTCACTACAACACTGTAGTAACATTCACTACACAACACTGTAGTAACATTCACTACACAACGCTGTGGTAACATTCACCACACAACACTGTAGTAACATTCACTACAACACTGTAGTAACATTCACTACACAACACTGTAGTAACATTCACCACACAACACTGTAGTAACATTCACTACAACACTGTAGTAACATTCACTACAACACTGTAGTAACATTCACTACACAACACTGTGGTAACATTCACTACAACACTGTAGTAACATTCACTACACAACACTGTGGTAACATTCACTACAACACTGTAGTAACATTCACTACACAACACTGTGGTAACATTCACCACACAACACTGTAGTAACATTCACTACAACACTGTAGTAACATTCACTACACAACACTGTAGTAACATTCACTACACAACGCTGTGGTAACATTCACTACACAACACTGTGGTAACATTCACCACACAACACTGTAGTAACATTCACTACAACACTGTAGTAACATTCACTACAACACTGTAGTAACATTCACTACACAACACTGTGGTAACATTCACTACAACACTGTAGTAACATTCACTACACAACGCTGTGGTAACATTCACTACACAACACTGTAGTAACATTCACTACACAACACTGTAGTAACATTCACTACAACACTGTAGTAACATTCACTACACAACACTGTGGTAACATTCACTACAACACTGTAGTAACATTCACTACACAACGCTGTGGTAACATTCACTACACAACACTGTAGTAACATTCACTACACAACACTGTAGTAACATTCACTACACAACACTGTGGTAACATTCACTACACAACACTGTGGTAACATTCACCACACAACACTGTAGTAACATTCACTACACAACACTGTGGTAACATTCACTACACAACACTGTGGTAACATTCACTACACAACACTGTGGTAACATTCACTACACAACACTGTGGTAACATTCAACCACACAACACTGTAGTAACATTCACTACACAACACTGTGGTAACATTCACTACACAACACTGTGGTAACATTCACCACACAACACTGTAGTAACATTCACTACAACACTGTAGTAACATTCACTACACAACACTGTGGTAACATTCACCACACAACACTGTAGTAACATTCACTACAACACTGTAGTAACATTCACTACACAACGCTGTGGTAACATTCACCACACAACACTGTAGTAACATTCACTACAACACTGTAGTAACATTCACTACACAACACTGTAGTAACATTCACTACAACACTGTAGTAACATTCACTACACAACACTGTAGTAACATTCACTACAACACTGTAGTAACATTCACCACACAACACTGTAGTAACATTCACTACAACACTGTAGTAACATTCACTACACAACACTGTGGTAACATTCACTACACAACGCTGTAGTAACATTCACTACACAACACTGTGGTAACATTCACTACACAACACTGTAGTAACATTCACTACACAACACTGTAGTAACATTCACTACACAACACTGTGGTAACATTCACTACACAACACTGTAGTAACATTCACTACACAACACTGTAGTAACATTCACTACACAACACTGTGGTAACATTCACTACACAACACTGTAGTAACATTCACTACACAACGCTGTGGTAACATTCACTACACAACACTGTGGTAACATTCACCACACAACACTGTAGTAACATTCACTACAACACTGTAGTAACATTCACTACAACACTGTAGTAACATTCACTACACAACACTGTAGTAACATTCACTACACAACGCTGTGGTAACATTCACTACACAACACTGTGGTAACATTCACTACACAACACTGTAGTAACATTCACTACACAACACTGTAGTAACATTCACTACGCAACACTATAGTACCATTCACTACACAACACTGTAGTAACATTCACTACAACACTGTAGTAACATTCACTACGCAACACTATAGTACCATTCACTACACAACACTGTAGTAACATTCACTACACAACACTGTGGTAACATTCACTACACAACACTGTAGTAACATTCACTACAACACTGTAGTAACATTCACTACAACACTGTAGTAACATTCACTACACAACACTGTGGTAACATTCACTACACAACACTGTAGTAACATTCACTACAACACTGTAGTAACATTCACTACGCAACACTGTAGTAACATTCACTACACAACACTGTAGTAACATTCACTACAACACTGTAGTAACATTCACTACGCAACACTGTAGTAACATTCACTACGCAACACTGTAGTAACATTCACTACACAACACTGTGGTAACATTCACTACACAACACTGTAGTAACATTCACTACAACACTGTAGTAACATTCACTACACAACACTGTAGTAACATTCACTACGCAACACTGTAGTAACATTCACTACACAACACTGTGGTAACATTCACTACACAACACTGTAGTAACATTCACTACACAACACTGTGGTAACATTCACTACACAACACTGTAGTAACATTCACTACACAACACTGTAGTAACATTCACTACACAACACTGTAGTAACATTCACTACACAACACTGTAGTAACATTCACTACACAACACTGTAGTAACATTCACTACACAACACTGTAGTACCATTCACTACACAACACTGTGGTAACATTCACTACGCAACACTGTAGTAACATTCACTACGCAACACTGTAGTAACATTCACTACACAACACTGTGGTAACATTCACTACACAACACTGTAGTAACATTCACTACAACACTGTAGTAACATTCACTACACAACACTGTAGTAACATTCACTACGCAACACTGTAGTAACATTCACTACACAACACTGTGGTAACATTCACTACACAACACTGTAGTAACATTCACTACACAACACTGTGGTAACATTCACTACACAACACTGTAGTAAACATTCACTACACAACACTGTAGTAACATTCATACACAACACACTGTGGTAACATTCACTACACAACACTGTGGTAACATTCACTACACAACACTGTGGTAACATTCACTACACAACACTGTAGTAACATTCACTACACAACATGTGGTAACATTCACTACACAACACTGTGGTAACATTCACTACACAACACTGTAGTAACATTCACTACACAACACTGTGGTAACATTCACTACACAACACTGTGGTAACATTCACTACACAACACTGTGGTAACATTCACTACACAACACTGTAGTAACATTCACTACACAACACTGTGGTAACATTCACTACACAACACTGTGGTAACATTCACTACACAACACTGTAGTAACATTCACTACACAACACTGTGGTAACATTCACTACACAACACTGTAGTAACATTCACTACACAACACTGTGGTAACATTCACTACACAACACTGTAGTAACATTCACTACAACACTGTAGTAACATTTACTTCACAACTTAACTAATTTTCACTACACAAATAATTTTCACTATTCGATCCTAACTAATTTTCACTAGCAAACCATATATATTAGTGGAAGTTATTAGGCGTGTCTACATAGTTATTGTGTAAGTTATAAGTTATAATTGATTTTCACTACACAAATAATTTTCACTGTTCGATCCTAACTAATTTTCACTAGCAAACCATATATATTAGTGGAAGTTATTAGGTGTGTCTGCATTGTTATTGTGTAAGTTATAATTGAGCAGTGGCAAGTGTTCATTGTAATTTAATTATATACTCTTATCAAAAGTTTGTAATCAAAGATTCAGAAAATGAGTTACTCTAGGAAGCGATGGTGGGTTTGGGTTGCTGAGGTCGTCTTCCTGCTGGTCGTCCTTACTGACTTAGCTTGCCTTATGTATGGAAAATACAACCTGGATCAACCATTGGATGACAGGCAAAAAGACCCCACTGTTATTAAAACCAAGAATAAATTCTTTAAGTTCCTTGAAGACAGCGATAAATTTATACCCATAGACAAAGTAATATTTGGAAATGAATTAACAGTAGATGAAACCAAGGAAGTTCAGGCTTCGTTGGAAACTTGTGGTATCATACTTTTCTCCGCAGTCGTGATATGGATATTTGGCTTCGTTGCTCCAAAGTTAAGTTTTGTCTTGATGCAAATCTGGGTTTTGTATGCTGGTTTTTGGGGTGATAATTATATAGGTAAAGCCATGATGGTCCTACAGTACATTCAGGTTCGCCTGCCACTTTACTCCCTCAAATCCTTGGAGCCAGAAGATCTGGTATGGTCTGAGGGACCATTATTCTGGTGGTGGGAAGTAAAGGTGGCTTTGATCTACGCCGCTTGTGCATGTTCACTGTATTGTTACTGTCGTAGGAGTCTTGACTCCAGTACTCCACGAGACGTGGAGAGTGGCGTTACTCACGATAATGAGGAACTTAGTGTGATACCTCAAGACATGGAGTGCCCCCGTGCACAGGATGGTGACAGGACCCGTTACTTCAACACCAGGGCCCTGCTGAACCTGCTTTTACAATATCGACGATTCGTTGCCCACCTGTTAACGCGCTTAAGTAGAAGTCAGGCTCCTAACAACCTTACACTACAACCCTCTATATTACCAGACCAATTGGGACATCAGTCCTCATTACCAGACCAGTTGGGACATCAGTCCGCATTACCAGACCAGTTGGGACATCACTCTACATTACTACAAGCTTTAGCCTCCCCAGTGCCCACTGAAGCTCCACCTGCCAACTCAGCTCTCCAAATGGTGTGAAGAGCTTCGCCGAGTGCCCACTGAAGCTCCACCTGCCAACTCAGCTCTCCAAATGGTGTGAAGAGCTTCGCCGAGTGCCCACTGAAGCTCCACCTGCCAACCCAGCTCTCACAAGGTGTAAAGAGCTTCACCCAGGATAAACGTTTTATTTTATTTGTATGACGCAGACTGAGGAATATTCAACGTTATTTTTTTATGAGACTTTTTTTGAGGAATTTTGGCAGCGAACATTTTATTTTAAATTATGAGGAATATTATTAAGAATGAACTTTTTATTTTATATTATGAGGAGTGTGTGTGTGTGTGTGTGTGTGTGTGTGTGTGTGTGTGTGTGTGTGTGTACTCACCTAATTGTGGTTGCAGGGGTGGAGTCGAGTGAATGTATGTGCATATGTGTGTGTGTATATGTGCAAAGTCAGATAAAAAAAATAGTTATTGCTACAATGAAGAGGTAAACTTTATAGATAAACTGTAAGACAAATATACTAAAATTTGTATGCCTAAATAATCTGAGACTCAAAATGACAGATACTGAGACCTCTTTTAAAATGTACTGAGAGATGATGGAGAAAATGGATGCTGGAAGCTGACAGCTGAAGAGGGGAGATATGATGCTTCAGATGCCATCCCCATCACTGTAAAACAAAAAAAAAGAAGTATTTATCCCCAGGAAAGACCCATGTGTGTAATCCTTCTTCTGGTAGAGAACTGAGCTGTGGGGACACCCAGGAGGCACTAGGCAAACCCAGGCTAAATCCTCTCCTGGGAGATGAACACATTCTCTCTTTGCGTAGGGAGGGCGGGAGCAACGGTCAGAGGAGAATAGAAAGAAGGTTGCGAGGAAGGTACCAGCGAGATAGGGAGCTAGGAAGGGAGTAAGAGAGGAAAGGAAAAGAATGAAGGAATAGTTGGAGGATGGGAACGATGAAAACACACAAAACCATTCTTCGTTTAAGCATACATACCTAATATATAATAAACAGTAGAGAGGTGTACGATTTAGTGTTTGTGTACTAGGGTTATAACTTTTTTACAACGTAATATTCCTGTACCTTAATCAGATGAACTTTTGTCTAAAAACAAAGAAATGACCTTTCATTTCAATATCTTTTTAGAAAATGTCACCTCTAAATGAAAAAAACGAGTAACAAAAACTTGAATGCATATTGCATGTAATAATATTAATAACAAATAAAACAGCTTACAGCACCATTGTTATCATGTTTGTACATACATTACTACTTATTGCTTATAATAAACCAAAGTTGCAGTTTGTTTTTGTTTCTGCAGGCAGCATACAGCTCCTGCATAAATTTGATTGCACATTTAGCACACTGATTATTTCTTGGAATATTGAGTGCTGACGGCTCCTGCTTCCAGTGATATTTCAATGAGTTCAGTGCTTTTTCTAAGGTTTCAATATTTCTAACAAATTCTTGAAGTCATTGTCATCGTACATCTGATCAGTAAACCAGTAATCTGTCCAGGTGTATGAAATGAATCTGCATATCTTCTCCAAAGTCATCCGTCTTGTAGGTATAAGAATGAATGTAAGAACAGCTAGAATGGCTCTTGAATTCCACCTCGCATTGATGATGTTTGGAATTTTCTTAAAGTAAATCAAAGGAAAGTGACGTTTTTCTTCAAAGAATCTAAACGCTAGTGTTAGATGGTACAAAAAATCCATGTCATCTCTCCATCCTGATTTATTGAGGATCTCTTCTGTTCCATTAGCAAACTGTGCCTTTAGTTCCTCATAATTCTTCACCAGTTGGGATACAAATGGATACTCGATGTTTGGAGAACTGGTTTCAGCACCAAGATTTTCATCCATTACCAAACGGAGAATCCTGTCCAGAACGTGATGCTGACAACTGATAAATTGTGGTTTGCTAATCCCCTTCTCTGATTATTCTTATTATTAATATTTTTCATTAATTTGAGTTTCCAATTAGTACTTTCCTGAGTTGCTACTTATGAGTAGTAATGCAGATATTTGGTGATTCATAGTTTTTATTTAAGGGTGACTTTTTTTGAAAATGAGAGGAATTAGGGATTTTTTCATTGTTTTTAAACTAAAGCTCAACGATTTATGACATAGGAGATGTTTTATGTGGAAAAAAAGTAAAAAGTGTACTGTGTACTCACCTATTTGTACTCACCTATTTGTGGTTGTAGGGATCGATTCATAGCTCGTGGCCCCGCCTCTTCGCCGTTTGCTACTAGGTCCTCTCTCTGCCTGCTCCATGAGCTTTAACAGAATCCTTGGCTTCATATTAAGATACATAAATAATAGAAGTCCTCAGGTTGTTCTTCAACTCTATATATATCCTTGGTTAGGCCTCATTTAGACTATGCTGCTCAGTTCTGGTCACCGTATTACAAAATGGATATAAATGCACTGGAAAACGTACAGAGGAGGATGACAAAGTTGATCCCATGTATCAGAAATCTTCCCTATGAGGATAGACTGAGGGCCCTGAATCTGCACTCTCTAGAAAGGCGTAGAATTAGGGATGATATGATTGAGATGCATAAATGGAAAACAGGAATAAATAAATGGGATGTAAATAGCGTGATCAAAATATCCAAGACAGGACTCGTGGGTTATTGGTCTAAGCCGGGGAGTGACATGGACCTGCTTCGCATGGGTCAGTAGGCGTACTGCAGTGTTTCTTTTTATGTTATTATGTTCTCATGTCTTAAAACTAAATTTGGGTCCTGCCTCCACTACATCGCTTGCCGGTCTATTCCACTTCCTGACAACTCTATGAATAAAGAAATACTTCCTAAGATCACTTTGACTCATCTGAGTCTTCAATTTTCAATTGTGACCCCTTGTTTCCTGTGTCTCATCTCTGGAACATTCCGTCTCTGTCCACCTTGTCAATTCCTCGCAGTATTTTGTATGTCTTCCTGACCCTCCTGTCCTCCAGTGTCGTCAGGCCGACTTCCCTTAACGTTTCTCGGCAGGACATTCCCCTTAGCTCTGGAACTAATCTTGTTGCAAACCTTTGCACTTTCTCTAATTTCTTGAAGTGCTTGGCCAAGTGTGGGTTCCAAGTTGGTGTCGCATACTCCAGTATGAGCCTGATGTACACGGTGTAGTCTTCAACAAGATATCAGAACGCTATTCTCAGGTTTGCCAGGTGCCCATCTGCTGCAGCAGTTATCTGGTTGATGTGTGCCTCGGGAGATGTGCTCGGTATTATACTCACCCCAAGTCCCAAGAAAATTCAGTCTACCCACCCCTCTCTCTCTCTTGTCATAATGCTGTCACCCTGTCATAGATTTCCAGTAGGTTTGTGATACAGGATTTCCCGTCTCTGAAACCGTGCTGATTGTCGTTGATAAGCTCATTCGTTTTTAGGAGTTTCATCATTTTTCTCCTGATAATCATTTCCATGTCTTTGCATACTGTACATGTCTGTGACAATGGTCTGTAGTTTAATGTTTCGTGTCTGTCTCCTTTTTTTTTTTTAAATTTGGATTACATTTGCTGTCTTCCATGTCTCAGGTAGTCGCCCTGTGTGTGTGTTTATAATTTCAGTATAAAATATATTTCACACATCAGTTTCTGTTGTTCATGCTGTCATCCTGCAAGCACGACAACTGCAGGCACGCCCACTGTAGGCACGCCCACTGTAGGCACGCCCACTGTAGGCACGCTCACTGCACGCACGACCACTGCAGGCACAACCTCCGCAGGCACGTCCACTGTAGGTACACCCACTATAGGCATGCCCACTTTTTCTCATGGTGGAAATTCTTTCACTAATGTTTCAAATTTTTTTTGTAAACGTTGAATTTACAGGATAAAAGCTTTTATCCAGCCTCAGCCCCTTTACACACGTAATATTCTTATCGTACTTCATCTCAGTTACAGGCTAAGCGCCATTTTGTTACCTCAGCCCATTCAAAAAGTCAGAGCTTTTATCTTACTCAGCTCACTTCAAAGTCCATTGCTATCTCAAGTAGTCAACCCGGCCTCTTCCCTCCGCACCTGGGATACGACGCAAAGTAGTTGGCTAACACTCTGGTACCTAATTACTGCTGTCTGAACAAAAACAAAACGTGTTCGCAAGTATGCTCAACTTCTGAACAGTCACTGTAAAGCATATCGCATACACATGATTCATTAATTCTTTTGCGTTTTACAGAAGATTTTGTAGAAGTTTTAAGTCCTTTTGATATTTGAACCGTTAGGCCTTCTAAAAACTTTTTTTTTTTTACATTTGTCTTATATGAAGTATACTATGGGAGCCAATGTCAAATTTACATGTAGCCTGTACGGACAGGATGTCCAACATCGGAAACCACACTTCGCTTGTTAACTCTGAGCCCTTAGGAGCAATCAGCTTTTCAGACCTAAAATACTCAGGTGATCTCAAATATCTAAACACCTCCAAGAAGAATACGAAGTTCACCATCCTGAAAGTAATCTCCTTATTTACTTAGGTCCCCGTTGACCAGGTAATCGCTTTTCTCTGCAATTCTTGGTTCACACTGGCACTGAACTCGCCATTTCTGCACAAAATTTCACCGATATGGTTGAACTGTGATTGATTTTTATTCAGTTCTCATAAAAGGACAAATTCTACAAGTATAACTTTAGGATGGCATTGGATTCTCCTCTCAGCGCAGTCCTAGTTAACTTTTACGTTGAGCATCTATATATGGCTAGGATACACAGAAATTTCAACCATCATAGTTTCAGGGAATAGCTATACCAAGTTGAACCTTATATACAGTTGATTTTGGAAGAGGAACAGAATGACTCCCTACTTTTCCTCGACGTTCTTATCAGGAATAGACACCCGCATCTACAAGTTCTACAAGAAGTCAAATAAAGAGGACCTAATAAACCATGGTACGAGGGGGAAGGTAAAACTCAGAAAGAGATTCATCTGTAAAAACTTGCATTTGTGGTCACAGTGTGGCCCATGCTAACCTCCCCATTGCGTATAAATATATACCTAGTTGGTTGAATATTATTTTAGCCAGCTGGCCCAGTGGCTTACGCACTGGCCTGGAGCTTTACAACTCACCTGCCATGAGATCTAACCCCTTACTGTGGCTTGTTTACAATCGTGTTGTTACGATTTCATGAGTTAAGAGGATCTGATCTACTTTTCTCATCATGACCTCAGACCAAAGAGTGATTACAGATATCTTTCTGCACACCGTCCGAGTTTCTAGCAGTGAACATCTACGTAAAGTACAGGAATACATAGAAAGAACTGCTTCCACCCTAATATTTCCTAAGGACTTTACCATCTACTGTAAAACAAAAGCTCTTAATATGTTTTCAAATTCCAGGAAGAATGCTACCGTCAATTTCAAGCTGATTCTTTCCAGACGACAGACAGCATTTTCTATAATCCGTATTCTTCATACAGCTGACATTGGAGTAGCGGTAATTACACACATAAAAAATATTAACGAAATCACCAAAAAACCCCACCCAGCCAAGAAGAGTCACAACAGTGGTAAACAGTATCCAATAATGGGGATGTGATCGTGTGTACATAGGACAAACATTGAGAGGTTTGGATAGTCAGCTTCAAGTGCTCAGATACGCCAGTAGAATGATGGCACACTGAATGCGTGTGTGGTAGACAGAAACACATACGTACATACAATGAAATTCAGACAGGTGTATCTCATGTACAAGGAAAACGACAGATAGAGGCGATTAAGTTTTTCACTGAGTGACTATCCTAGTCTTTACTATCATCGCACTGAACAGAGACAAGCACATTGTAGCTAGGTTCCATCACCAAAACAATTCTGGAACAACAGAAAAGGAAATTTACCTGGAACTGGTGTTGTGATACTGACCACACCTATTGTTACCTGACTACCATTATCTTGGGCATTATCTTGAGTTATAAGTTTCTATGAGATACTATGGTGATTTTTTAAATTAAAAGGCATCTCTATGCCTCCGATTCAAGCTGCACTCCTTTCAGCTATTCGAAAAGCTCGTAATCAAGCAATAATGTGGCTCAAACATACATGCTGAAGCCTAATTTACCACTAGTGACAGACTAAAGACGGGGCTTTCAATGAAAATGGATGTTATATATCAGTGATGTGCAATCTTCCTTCCGGTCCTGAAGACTTGCTCAGTGTTGTGTGGTTTTCCTGTCGTTATTCAACATGTGTACTACCCTGCGTGTGTCATGAAAGGATTGTTACGAACTGATGTGATCATGATCAACCGATAATGAAATGTGGTGGAATTGTGGTAGTTTAAATAAATTTTAGTGATCATCTTGAACCATTGCAAAATTTTTGTAGCTCGTTTCTAGCTTTTTACTTTCATTTAATGCCCAACATGGTGATATTTAATTTTTAGGAAAAACCTTGCCAGCCCTTTTGGACCCAATATAACAGTGTTCTCAATGATTTTCAGAAATATAAAATATAGTCTAAAAAAGCCATATGGATTTAATTTTTTAAGTGTCATTTCTATGGAAAAAAAAAACTTTGCAAACTAAAGAAATTTTTTTTATCAAATTTAAAATTTTATTCCTCACTTCCCCTTCCCCGTCGTGGGTCTGAGATGGCCACCATAACTTTTCCAATTATACACTTGACAAGGAACAAAATAATTCCACTTCCAATTCTGGATCACATAACTACACATGGGGGATCTTTACCGAGCCCACTAACGTGAAATCGTGACTTCATTACAAGTCGGTGATAAAAACCACATTTTTTCAGTATTTACCATGATGCTGCTTCTTTCTTGAAGTGGAATCTTTTTACAGTTGATTTTATGTCTATAAACATTAACAATTAAATTGTATGTCCTTCAGCAACTTTTGTTACGGGTAAAATGAGAGCACATTATCAGTCATCATGAAAATGGTACTTTATTACGAGAGTTTATGTGATATCAGTGGTTACCATGATTGTTTCATTTTCTGGGTTATTTGTTCTTGTTTGGTTTTAAGTTGATGGTCAGAGCACAAGGAAGATCATGCAAGGGGATGTGGCCTGGGAGTCAAGGGTGCGGCGCTAGGGATGTGGCCTGGGAACCAAGGGTGCGGCGCTAGGGATGTGGCCTGGGAACCAAGGGTACGACGCTAGGGATGCGGCCTGGGAACCAAGGGGGCGATGCTAGGGATGTGGCCTGGGAGCCAAGGCTGCGACGCTAGGGATGCGGCCTGGGAACCAAGGGTGCGGCGCTTGGGATATGGCCTGGGAACCAAGGGGGCGGCACCCTGAAAAAGTTTGGGAACCACTGGTTTAATCTGAGAAATTTACCAACACAACATTCAGGTCTATGAAGCCATTCCTTTACTTTTCTCCAACAATTTTCTTCTCTTAAAGATGCAAATGAAGCATTTTCTTCCGCTTGTTTTCCATGGCTTGATTTTGGCCCTGCATATCTAAATTCAATTCATTCATATGCCAGTTGTCGCTCTAGTAAGCCAGCTTTGCTGGCTTTGCTGCCTTTGTAGAGCGACAACATTGAGTGACAATTTGAGCGACAACACTGAGTAACAACACTGAGAGACAACATTGAGTGCATTCCTTGATTTGGAATGCACTTAATGTTACTGAGATACTTAGGGAGCATGGGGGTTGCTGAGGTCCGTGTTATGAGTCACAAGTGATGCCTCGTACAGTAGCAAGAGTTCCTTGATCGCGGTAAACTGTATCTGCTCGGGTCTTGTCTTTATTAACGAATAACACTGGTTGGCATTTAGAATGTTTGAAATTTTTATTCTTATTCATGGTTGCTATCTTACACATTCTTGGGCTGCTGACTGTAAATATCTAAGCTATTTTGCTCTATCACGTAAGGATTTTGAATAAAATACAAATTAATGATAATAAAAAAAATTAAATTTTAATTAATTGTTAATTTAATAAAATTAGGCAAGTATTCATGGAAAAACACATTCTGTTAACTTTAAGAACATATGAATTCCAAATCAACATGAATCAAATCAAATGATTTTATTTAAAAATATGCTCCTAATGGTTAGCCTACATACTGAATCAAAGGAAGGAGGACCACTTTAATTTTCGCTTGTGCTGTGCATCGAGACCATTACGTTTCAACGACCAGCAGTAATCCGCCATCATGCTGACATTCCATTTGCCCTGGTATCGAGTTTCCATGGTGCAAATATCCTGATGGAACCGCTCTCCTTGTTCCTCACTGTAGTCCCCACAATTGCTGGGAAAATAGTCAAGATATGATTGCAAAAAAGCGCACCTTCACACTCATTCTAGACCCAAGATGTTGGAAACTTGAAATCAGGTTTTGAATCATATTTTCGTATTCGGGGGAGCGCCTGTTTCCCAGGAAGTTGTGGACAATCTGCTTGAATGAAAACCAGGCATTCACCTCGACACCTGCTAATGCTCCAGCAAAATATTTGTCCTTCATCAATTCCCGAATCTGAGGGCCAACAAAGATTCCTGCCTTTAGCTTACCTTCACTTATACTAGGAAACTTTGACTCCAGGTACTTGAAAGCAGTTCCATTCTTGTTCAAGGCCTTCACAAATTTTTTTCATAAGCCCTAATTTGATGTGGAGTGGTGGCAGCAGAATTTTCTTGGGGGTCAACTAGTGGCACAGTTTTTACGTTGTGATTTCCGGGTAAGAAGCTGGTTCATGGTGGCCAGTCTTTTTGTTCATAGTGCTGGCTGTCTGCCCTACTATCCCAGAGACACAAAACAGGGATACTTGTTGTATCTGCCTTGAAGACCTAGTAGGAGAGCAATAACTTTTAAATCATCACAAATGAGAAAATTGTGATTCTGATACTTGATTGCAGATATTAGTGTCTTCATATTTGCGTAAGTTTCTGACTTTTGGACACTATGGCCAGTTGTCACAGATGCAGCTGTGTTGCCATTGTAGAGAAGTACAGCCTTTAAACTTCTTTTAGAAGAATGAATGAAGAGTCTCCATTCATCTGCTTTGTATGACATTCCCATGTGTTCAATAAGGCCAGAAATATTTGAACAGAAAACTCAAGATTCCTCTTTGTCAAAGAACTGAGTTCCGCTTCACGATGACGGTACCAAGCGAATGTTGTTCCAGGAGCTAGAAGCCTGTGTTCCTTCAGTCTAGAGCCAAGTAATTGTGTAATTTCTTTCGGAAGGTTAAGGTCGCTCATCAAATCATTGATCCCACACCCTTCAACTTGGTTGAAGGGTTTGGGATCGTCATTTGTTGGTGGTTTATTGTCTACTTCCATCTCCTTAGAATCACTGGTATCAGACTCTGATTAAATTTACCATGTCTCAGGTGGCACAGGTACAAGAATATCTTCAGCGTGTGGAACAGGCCTTATTGCTGAAGTAATATTTGGGCATATTATGTGATCTTTAGTCACACAAAAGTAGCAGTCATCATGGAGGTACATCTGCTCACGCCATACCATTGGTATTCCAAAGGGCATACATGTAAGTTTTCCGACTGACCACATTTGAAGCTTACTGATGGAACACTTGCAAGTTTTGTGTGGTGCAAATGGTTTGTCCTGGTCTCTAAGTTTGCAGCCAAAATAAGAAAAGTAGCAGCGCTTCAATAAAGGAGTAATGCTGCTCCGGGAATCAGTAGGGGAGAATTGCCCGCAGACACAGCAAAATATGTCTGGTGAATTTATACAGCCTCTAGACATATAAATAATCTGAAAATAAAGAAAAATATATTAGATTTGACATTTAAGTCGATATAAGGTAAGCATTTTAATTGGTAATATACCACTTTTATTTACTTACGTTATACGATATGAGAAAAGTAATGTTTCCGCATAACTTGACGACCTGATGTGATAGAGATGAATAAAAAACACAATGAATCACTATTTTCCATATACGTATATACCGACAAAGATACCATAGAATCAATAAAAAAAACATGCAGACCAGTGTAATATTTCACTACATAAGACCTATGGGTAGATCTCCCATTTCTCTCACTAACTATGTTGTGACTGACTGTTAGGTGTGACTGTTATGTGTGATTGTTAGGTATGAGTGACGGTTAGGTGTGACTGATTGTTAGGTGTGACTGTTATGTGTGATTGTTAGGTATGAGTGACGGTTAGGTGTGATTGAGTGTTAGGTGTGACTGATTGTTAGGTGTGACTGATTGCTAGGTGTGACTGATTGTTAGGTGTGACTGATTGCTAGGTGTGACTGTTATGTGTGATTGTTAGGTATGAGTGACGGTTAGGTGTGACTGATTGTTAGGTGTGACTGTTATGTGTGATTGTTAGGTATGAGTGACGGTTAGGTGTGACTGAGTGTTAGGTGTGAGTGATTGTTAGGTGTGACTGATTGTTAGGTGTGACTGGCGGTTAGGTGTGACTGATTGTTAGGAGTGACTGATTGTTAGGTGCGACTGACTGTTAGGTGTGACTGTTATGTGTGATTGTTAGGTATGAGTGACGGTTAGGTGTGACTGAGTGTTAGGTGTGACTGACTGTTAGGTGTGACTGATTGTTAGGTGTGACTGATTGTTAGGTGTGACTGATTGTTAGGTGTGACTGTTATGTGTGATTGTTAGGTATGAGTGACGGTTAGGTGTGACTGACTGTTAGGTGTGACTGATTGTTAGGTGTGACTGATTGTTAGGTGTGACTGGCGGTTAGGTGTGACTGATTGTTAGGAGTGACTGATTGTTAGGTGCGACTGACTGTTAGGTGTGACTGTTATGTGTGATTGTTAGGTGTGAGTGACGGTTAGGTGTGACTGATTGTTAGGTGTGACTGATTGTTAGGTGTGACTGATTGTTAGGTGTGACTGGCGGTTAGGTGTGACTGATTGTTAGGAGTGACTGATTGTTAGGTGTGACTGACTGTTAGGTGTGACTGTTATGTGTGATTGTTAGGTGTGAGTGACGGTTAGGTGTGACTGATTGTTAGGTGTGACTGATTGTTAGGTGTGACTGATTGTTAGGTGTGACTGGCGGTTAGGTGTGACTGATTGTTAGGAGTGACTGATTGTTAGGTGTGACTGACTGTTAGGTGTGAGTGACTGTTAGGTGTGACTGTTATGTGTGATTGTTAGGTATGAGTGACGGTTAGGTGTGACTGATTGTTAGGTGTGACTGATTGTTAGGTGTGACTGGCTGTTAGGTGTGACTGACTGTTAGGTGTGACTGATTGTTAGGTGTGACTGGCGGTTAGGTGTGACTGATTGTTAGGTGTGACTGACTGTTAGGTGTGACTGACTGTTAGGTGTGACTGTTATGTGTGATTGTTAGGTGTGAGTGACGGTTAGGTGTGACTGATTGTTAGGTGTGACTGATTGTTAGGTGTGACTGATTGTTAGGTGTGACTGGCGGTTAGGTGTGACTGATTGTTAGGAGTGACTGATTGATAGGTGCGACTGACTGTTAGGTGTGACTGTTATGTGTGATTGTTAGGTGTGAGTGACGGTTAGGTGTGACTGATTGTTAGGTGTGACTGATTGTTAGGTGTGACTGATTGTTAGGTGTGACTGGCGGTTAGGTGTGACTGATTGTTAGGTGTGACTGTTATGTGTGATTGTTAGGTATGAGTGACGGTTAGGTGTGACTGATTGTTAGGTGTGACTGGCGGTTAGGTGTGACTGATTGTTAGGTGTGACTGACGGTTAGGTGTGACTGATTGTTAGGTGTGACTGATTGTTAGGTGTGACTGGCGGTTAGGTGTGACTGACTGTTAGGTGTGACTGTTATGTGTGATTGACTGTTAGGTGTGATTGTTAGGTGTGACTGTTAGGAGTGAGTGACGGCTAGGTGTGACTGATTGTTAGGAGTGACTGATTGTTAGGTGTGACTGACTGTTAGGTGTGAGTGACTGTTAGGTGTGAGTGACTGGTAGTGGGCAATCCTGGCGGGAACCTGAGTGCCCAGGGCCTATTGTGCAGGACAAAGGAGTAGAAACTAAACTAAATTATGTTTCACTCTAACTTAACTTAAATATTTATTAGTAGTAGTGCATAGACATTATCTCATGGGCTTCAGTACAGATTTAATTAAGCCTTACAAATTAAGAGTATATAAAGAAATGTGGCACTGATGTAGTGATAGTGGTATGGTGGTGGTGGTGTGGTGGTGGTGTGGTACTGGTGGTGGTGGTGGTGGTGTGGTGGTGGTGTGGTAGTGGTGGTGGTGGTGGTGGTGTGGTGGTGGTGTGGTGGTGGTGGTGTGGTACTGGTGGTGGTGTGGTACTGGTGGTGGTGGAGGTGGTGTGGTACTGGTGGTGGTGGTGGTGGTGGTGGTGGTGGTGGTGGTGGTGGTGGTGTGGTGGTGGTGTGGTACTGGTGTGGTGGTGGTGGTGTGGTGGTGGTGGTGTGGTGGTGGTGTGGTACTGGTGGTGGTGGTGGTGGTGTGGTGGTGGTGTGGTACTGGTGGTGGTGGTGGTGGTGTGGTGGTGGTGTGGTGGTGGTGGTGTGGTACTGGTGGTGGTGTGGTACTGGTGGTGGTGGTGGTGGTGTGGTGGTGGTGGTGTGGTGGTGGTGTGGTACTGGTGGTGGTGGTGTGGTGGTGTGGTGGTGGTGTGGTGGTGGTGTGTGTGGTGGGTGGTGGGTGGTGGTGGTGGTGTGGTTGTGGGTGGTGTGGTGGTGGTGGTGGTGGTGGTGTGGTGGTGTGGTGTGGGTGGTTGGTGGGGGTGTGGTGGTGGTGGTGGTATGGTGGTGGTGGTGGTGGGTGGTGGTGGGGTGGTGTGGTGGTGGTGGTGTGGTGTGGTGGTGGTGTGGTGGTGGTGGTGGTGGGGTGTGGTGTGGGTGTGGTGGGTGTGGTGGTGGTGGTGGTGGTGGGTGTGGTGGTGTGTGTGGGTGGTGTGTGTGGTGGTGGTGGTGTGGTGGTGGGGTGTGGTGTGGTGTGGTTGGTGTGGTGGTGGTGGTGGGTGGTGTTGGTGTGGTGGTGGTGGTGTGGTGGTGGTGTGGTGGTGGTGGGTGGTGGTGTGGTGGTGTGGTGGTGGTGGTGGTGGTGTGGTGGTGGGGTGGTGTGTGTGGTGGTGTGTGGTGGTGGTGGGTGGTGGTGGTGGTGTGGGGTGGTGTGGTGGTGTGGTGTGTGGTGGTGTGGTGTGTGGTGGTGGTGGGTGGTGGTGGTGGGGTGGGTGTGGTGGTGTGGTGGTGTTGGGTGGTGTGGTGTGTGTGGGTTGTGGTGGTGGTGGGTGTGGGTGGTGGTGGTGGTGTGGTGGTGGGTGGTGGTGTGTGGTGGTGGTGTGGTGGTGGTGTGGTGTGGTGGTGGGGGGTGTGGTGGGTGGTGGGGGGGTGGTGGTGGGTGGTGTGTGGTGGTGTGGTGGTGGTGGTGGGGGTGGTGGGTGTGGGGGTGTTGGTGGTGGGGTGGTGGTGGTTTGGGGGTGGTGTGGTGGTGGGTGGTGGTGTGTGTGTGGGGTGTGTGGTGGTGGTGTGTGGTGGTGGTGTGGTGTTGGTGGTGGTGGGTGTGGTTGGTGGGGTGGTGGGGTGGTGGTGTGGTGGTGGGTGTGGGGGTGGTGGTGGTGGTGTGTGGTGTGGGGTGGTGGTGTGTGGTGGTGGTGGTGGTGGTGGTGGGTGGTGTGGTGGTGTGGTGGTGGTGTGGTGGTGGTGGTGGTGGTGGTGGTGGGTGGGGTGTGGTGGGGTGGTGTGGTGGTGGTGGTGGTGGTGGTGGTGGTGGTGGTGGTGGTGGTGGTGGTGGTGGTGGTGGTGGTTGTTACAAAAAACGCGATTCTAAAAGCTTAGAGATCTCCAATGAATACTAGAAAGGACTGCCCTTCTAGCATCCAGCCTGTTACTGGGTTTTCGTAACAAGTAGTCAGTATCCTTGTCCAATTATCCATTAAAATTCAGTATGGTTCAATAGTGCTTTAGGATTACAACTGGTAGGCTACTAACTAGAGAAATTAAAATTTAATAAATTTATTAAGTAGTAAGTTGTCTAGAGGTATATTATCAAAGTAAATTAAATCACAGCAATCAAAATAAAATCAATCTCTCGAGTTCAATATTATTGTGCTGAAATCACATATCACATTTATAATTCTTAAGTACCGTCAGGTACATTAACATTTAATAAGATATTACAAATATGTACAAGTAAGTGTGAGTATGCGTTTAAGTGCTCTTAAGTAGTTAGCTATGTCTCAAGACTCGAATAAGACTTAAACAAGTGACTGACAAAGTCCTCAAATAAACTAACTTCTTGACCGACTGGCAACCCGAACAGTCTGCTTGAACAACAAAGAATGCTAAGCCCAATAGCAATGCAATATCGAGCGACTGCGACACAGAATCAGGAACAAGGAGATAATATAACGACACTAAGTAGGGACCATCTGCAGATCCTCCACGAAAGTTACAAAACTCCAATAATACTGAATCTACGTTCAGCATAGGAAAACTGTGACTGTGACAATACACAGGAACCAGTACAAAATTAGGTCAGAAGCTATAGCTAAGGACCTGAGATACTCAGAGTGTCTAAGCGACACACAACCTCAGTACAACGTCGAAAATCACTAAGTCTATACAATGTTCTGAGAACAGAGTTCTACAGAACTAACAAGAATAATGAGACAGACAATCTGTCCAACCAGCAAGCGAGTCTCTAGCAGACTGACAATTTCACGAGAGGTGAGGACACCCCCCCCCTCGATCACGTGATAGCTACGTGGACAACTGCAGCTCAGAAGCCGGCAGTATAACGAGCGACAAGCGATAATTACAGTAGTTTGACAATCAAGACTAACTGAGCACATATTATGTACATCCTAACAACATAAGCTAAATAACAATATAACAGTCAAATAATAATATAAAGTCATACATTTACGATTTAGCTATTATCGCAAATATAAGCAATATAAAATTAAATGAAAAGGTAATATACATTACATATATACATAATAATCATTGTAACCCATTCAGGGGTTGCAACAGTGGTGTGGTGGTGGCGGTGTGGTGGTGGTGGTGTGGTGGTGGTGGTGGTGTGGTGGGGGTGGTGGTGGTGTGGTGGTGGGTGTGTGGTGGTGGTGTGGTGGTGGTGTTTGGTGGTGGTGGTGGTGGTGGTGGTGGTGGTGGTGGTGGTGGGTGGTGGTGGTGGTGGGTGGTGTGGTGGTGGTGGTGGTGGTGTGGTGTGGTGGTGTGGTGGTGGGGGGGTGGGGGGGTGGTGGTGGGTGGGGGGTTTGTTGGTGGTGGGGTGTGGTGAGGTGGTGGTGGTGGGGGTGGTGGTGGGTGTGTGTGGGGGGGGGGTGTGGTATGGTGTGGTGGTGGTGGTGGGTGGTGGTGGGTGGGGTGATGGGGGGGTGGTGGCAAGGGTGGTGTGGGGTGTGGTGGTGTGGTAGTGTGTGGTTGGTTGTTGTGGTGGGGGTGAGGGTATGTAGGGTTTTGTGTGGTGGTGTTGTGGGGGTGTGGTGGTGGTGTTACTGGTGATTTTGGTGGGGGTATGGTGGTGGGGGGGTGTGATACTTGAGTGGTGGGGTATTGGGAGCTACTGGTGATTTTGTGTGGTACTGGTGGTGGTGGTGGTGGTGGTACTGGTGGTGGTGGTGGTGTGGGTACTGGTGGTGGTGGTGGTGTGGACGGGTGATATGGTGGGTGGGTACTGTGGTGGGGGGGTGTGATACTTGTAGTGGTGGTGGTATTGGTGTCGTACTGGGGGATTGTTGTGGGGTACGGGTGGTGGTGGGTGGTGTTGGGTGGTGGTGGTGGTGGTGGTGTTGGGGTGGTTGTGGTAGGTGGTGGGGGTGGTGTGGTACTGGTGGTGGTGGTGTGGTACTGTGGTATTGGTGGTGTGGTGCTGGTGGTGGTGGTGGTGTGGCACTGGTGGGTTGGTGGTGTAGTACGTGGTGTGGTGGTGTGGTACTGGTGGTTGGTGTGGTTGTGGTGGTGGGGTTTGGTGGTGGTGTTGGTGGGTGTTGGTGTGGTGGTGGGTTGGTAGGTGGGGTGGTGGTACGGGGGTTGGTGCGGTTTGGTGGGGGTGGTACTGGTGGTGGTGGTGGTGTGGGGTACTGGTGGGGGTGGTGGTGTGGGTACTGGTGGTGGTGGGGGTGGTGTGGTACTGTGGTGGTGGCGGTGATGGTGGTGGGTGGTGGTGTGGTACTGGTGGTGGTGGTGGTGTGGTACTGGTGGTTGGTGGTGGTGTGGTATGGTGGTGGTGGTGGTGTGGTACTGGTGGTGGTGGTGGTGTGGGTACTGGTGGTGTGGTGGTGTGGTACTGGTGGTGGTGGGTGTGGTTGGTGGGGTGGTGTGGTACTGGTGGTGGTGGTGGTGTGGTACTGTGGTGGTGGTTGGTACTGGGGGTGGTGGTGGTGTTGTACTGGTGGGTGGTGGTGTGTGGTACGGGTGTTGTGGTAGGTGTGGTCTGGTGGTGGTGGTGGTGGTGGTACTGGTGGTGATGTGGTGTGGTACTGGTGGTGGTGGTGTGGTGTGGTGGGTGGTATGGACTGGTGGTGGTGGTGGTGGTACTGGTGGTGGTGGTTGTGTGGTACTGTGATATTGGTTGGTGGTGGTTGTGTGTACTGGTGTATTGGTGGTGTGGTACTGGTGGTGGTGGTGGTGTGGTACTTGTGGGGTGTGGTGGTATTGGTGTGTGGGTACTGGTGATTGGTGGGTTGTGGTGGGGGGGTGGTATTGGTGGTGTGGTACTGGTGGTGGTTGGTGTGTGGTACTGGTGGTGGTTGGTGGTGTGGTACTGGTAGTGGTTGGTGGTGGTTGGTGGTGTGTGGTATGGTGGTGTGGTGTGATGGTAGGTGGTGGTGTGGTACTGGTGGTATTGGTGGTGTTACTGGTGGTGGTGGTGGTGTGGTACTGGTGGTATTGGTGTGGTACTGTGGTGTTGGTGGTACTGTGGTTGGTGGTTGGTGGTGGGGTGGTGGTGGTGGTGGTGGTGGTGGTGGTGTGTGGTGTGGTGGTGTGGCACTGGTGGGTGGTGGTGGTGTGTGGTTTTTGGGTGTTGGTACTTGGTGGTGGTGTGGGGGTGGTACTGGTGGTGTTGGTGATGTGGTACTGGTGGTGGTGGCGGTGTGGTACTGTGGGGGTGGTGGTGTGGTACTGGGTGGTTGTGGTGGTGGTGGTGGTACTGGTGGTGTAGGTGGTGGTGGTGGTGTGTCGGTTGGTGGTGTGGTGTGGTACTGGTGGTGGTGGTGTGGTACGGTGGTGGTGGTGGTGTGGTACTGGTGGTGGTGGTGGTGTGTGTGCTGGTGGTGGTGTGGTACTGTGGGTGGTGTGGTGTGGTACTGGTGGTGGTGGAGTGGTACTGGTAGGTGGTGTGTGTGGTACTGGTGGTGGTGTGGTGTGGTACTGGTGTGGTGGTGATGGTGTGGCACTGGTGGTGGTGGTGGTGGTGTGGTACTGGTGTGGTGGTGTGGTACTGGTGGGATGGTGGTGTGGTACTGGTGGTGGTGGTGGTGTGGTACTGGTGGTGGTGGTGGTGTGGTACTGGTGGTGGTGTGGTACGTGGTGGTTGTGGTGGTGTGGTACTGGTGGTGGTGGTGGTGGTGTGGTGCGTGGTGGTGGTGTAGTACTGGTGGTGGTGGTGTGTGTGGGTATTGGTGGTATTGAGAGTGGTACTGGTGGTGGTGGTGGTACTGGTGGTGGTGGTGGTGTGGTACTGGTGGTGTGGTGGATGGTGTGGTACTGGTGGTGGTGGTGGTGGTGTGGTACTGGTGGTGGTGGTGGTGTGGGTACTGCTGGTGGGTGGTGGTGTGGCATAGCGGTGGTGTGGTGTGGTACTGGTGGTGGTGGTGGTGGTGGTGGTGTGGTGGTGTGTGCTACTGGTGGTGGTGGTGTGGTCAGTGGTGGTGGTAGTGGTGTGTGGTATTGGTGGTTGTGGTGGTGTGGTACTGGTGGTGGTGGTGTGGTACTGGTGGTGGTGGTGGTGGTGGTGGTGGTAGTGGTGGTGGTGGTGGTGTGGTGGTGGTGGTGGTGGTGGTGGTGGTGGTGGGTGGTGGTGGTAGTGGTGGTGGTTGGTGGTGGTGGTGTGGTGGTGGTGATGTGGGTACTGGTGGTGGTGGTGGTAGTGGTTGTGGTGGTGGTGGTGTGTAGGTGTGAGTGGTGGTGGAGGTGTGGTACTGGTGGTGGTGGTGGTGTGGTACTGGTGTGGGTGTGGTGTGGTACTAGTGGTGGTGGTGGTGTGGTACTGGTGGTGGTGGTGGTGTGGTACTGGTGGTGGTGGTGGGTGGTGGTGGTGGTGGTGGTGGTGTTGTATTGGTGGTGGTGGTGGTGTGGTACTGTGTGGTTGGTGGTTGGTGGTGGTGTGTGGTGTGGTTGGTGTGTGGTGGTGGTGGTGTGGTGGTGGGGGTGGTGGTGGTGGTGGTGGGGTGGTGGTGTGGTGTGTACTGGTGGTGGTGGTGGTGGTGGTGTGGTGGTGTGGTACTGGTGGTGGTGGTGGTGTTGTACTGGTGGTGGTGGTGGTGTGGTACTGGTGGTGGTGGTGGTGTGGTCCTGTGGTGGTGGTGGTGTGGGTACTGGTGGTGGTTGGTGGTGGTGGTACTGGTGGTGGTGGTGGTGTGGTACTGGTGGTGGTGGGTGGTGTGGTCCTGGTTGGTGTGGTGGTGTGGTCCTGGTGGTGTGGTGGTGGTGTGGTACTGGTGGTGGTTGGGTGGTGGTGGTGGTGGTGGTGTGGTACTGGTGGTGGGGTGTGGGGACTGGTGGTAGTGGTGGTGTGGTACTGGTGGTGGTGGTGGTGTGGTACTGGTGTGTTGGTGGTGTGGTATTGGTGGTGGTGGTGGTGTGGTCCTGGTGGTGGTGGTGGTGTGGTACTGGTGGTGGTGGTGGTGGTGGTGGTGGTGTGGTGGCGGTGTGGGTATTGGTTGGTGGTGGTGGTGTGGTACTGGTGTGGTGGTGGTGGTGGTGGTGGTGGTGGTGGTGTGGTGGTGGTGGTGTGTAGGTGGTGGTGGTGGTGTGTGCTGGTGTGGTGGGGGTGTGTGGTTGGTGGTATGGTACTGGTGGTGTGGTGTGGGGGTCCTGTGTGGTGTGGTGGTGTGGTACTGGTGGTGGTGGTGGTGGTGGTGTGGTGGTGGTGGTGGTGGTGGTGTGTGGTGGGTGGTTGGTTGGTGGGGTGGTGGTGGTGGTGTGTGGTGTGGTACTGGTGGTGGTGTTGGTGTGGTACTGGTGGTGTGGTGGTGTGGTACTGGTGGTGGTGGTGGTGTGGTCCTGGTGGTGGTGTGGTGTGGTCCTGGTGGTGGTGGTGGTGGTACTGGTGGTGGTGGTGGTGGTGGTGTGGTACTGGTGGTGGTGGTGTGGTGTGTGTGGTACTGGTGGTGGTGGTGGTGTGGTACTAAGGTGGTGGTGGTGTGTGACTGGTGGTGGTGGTGTGTGGTCCTGGTGGTGGTGGTGGTTTTGTGGTATTCGGTCGTGGTGGTGGTGTGGTACGGTGGTGGTGTTGGTGGGGTGGTGTGGTACTGGTGGTGGTGGTGGTGTGGTATGGTGGTGTGGTGGTGGTGTGGTCTGGTGGTGGTGGTGGTGTGGTCGGTGTGTGGTGCTGGTGTGGTATTGGTGGTGGTGGGTGGTACTGGTGGTGGGTGGTGTGGACTGGTGGTAGTGGTGGTGTGGTACTGGTGGTGGTGGTGGTGTGGGTACTGGTGGTGGTGGTGGTGGTGTGGTATTGTGTGGTGGTGGTGGTGTGGTCAACTTGGTGGTGGTGGTGTGGTACGGGGTGGTGGGTGGTGGTGGTGGTTTTGGTTGGTGTGGTGGTGGTGTGGTACTGTGGTGGTGGTGGTGGTGTGGTGGTGGTGGTGGTGGTGGGTGGTTGGTGGTGGTGGTGGTGGTGGTGGTGGTGGTGTGTGGGTGGTGGTGGTGGTGGTGGTGGTGGTGGATTGTGGTGGTGGTGTGGTACTGGTGGTGGTGGTGGTGTGGTACTGGTGGTGGTGGTGGTGTGGTCCTGGTGGTGGTGGTGGTGTGGTACTGGTGGTGGTGGTGTGGTGGTGGTGGTGGTGGTGGTGGTGTGGTGTGTACTGGTGGTGGTGGTGGTGGTGGTTGGTGTGGTACTGTGGTGGTGGTGGTGTGTGGTACTGGTGGTGGTGGTGGTGTGGTTATGGTGGTGGTGGTGGTGTGGTCCTGGTGGTGGTGGTGGTGTGGTACTGTGGTGGTGGTGGTGTGTGGTTGATTGGGTTGTGGTGGTGGTGTGGTACTGGTGGTGGTGGTGGTGGTGTGGTACTGGTGGTGGTGGTGGTGTGGTATTGGTGGTGGTGGTGGTGGTGTGATACTGGTGGTGGTGGTGTGTACGGTGGTGGTGTGTGGTGGTGGTGGTGGTGGTGGTACTGGTGGTGGTGGTGTGGTGGTGGTGGTGTGGTGGTGGTGGTGTGGTGGTGGTGGTGGTGGTGTGGTGGTGTGGTACTGGTGGTGGTGGTGGTGTTGGTGCTGGTGGTACTGGTGGTGTGGTACTGTGGTGGTGGTGGTGTGGTCTGGTGGTGGTGGTGGTGTGGTATTGGTGGTGGGTGGTGGTGTGGTCTGGTGGTGGTGGTGGTGTGGTAACTGGTGGTGGTGGTGGTGTGGTGGTGTGGTATTGGTGGTGTGGTCCTGGTGGTGGTGGTGGTGTGGTACTGGTGGTGGTGGTGGGTGTGGTATTGGTGGTGGTGATGGTGTGGTACTGGTGGTGGTGGTGTGGTACTGTGGTGGTGGTGGTGGTGGTGGTGGTGGTGGTGTGTGGTGGTGGTGGTGCTGTGTACTGGTGGTGGTGGTGGTCGTGTGTGTGGTACTGGTGGTGGTCGGTGGTGGTGTGGGTACTGGGTGGTGGGGGGTGGTGGTGTGGTGGTGGTGTGGTACTGTGGTGGTGGGATGTTGGTGTGGTATGGTGGGTGGTGGTGGTGTGGTATTGGTGGTGGTGGTGGTGGTTGGATGGTGGTGGTGTGGGTGGTGTGGTACTGGTGGGTGGTGGTGGTGTGGTACTGGTGGTGGTGGTACTGGTGGTGGTGGTGGGTGTGGTACTGGTGGTGGTGGTTGGTGTTGGTACTGGTGGTGTGTGGTGGTGGTGGTGGTGGTGTGTATTGGTGGTGGTGGTGGTGGTGGTGTGTGGTGGTGTGGTACTGGTGGTGGTGGTGGTGGTGGTGGTGGGTGGTGGTGTGGTACTGGTGGTGGTGGTGGTGTTGGTGGTGTGGTACTGGTGGTGTGGTACTGGTGGTGGTTGGTGGTGTGGTACTGGTGGTGGTGGTGTGGTGGTGGTGGTGGTTGTGGTCCTGGTGGTGGTGGTGGTGTGGTACTGGTGGTGTGGTGGTGGTGGTGGTGTGGTATATGGTGGTGTGGGTGCTGGGTGGTGGGTGGTGGTGTGGGTCTTGGTGGTGGTGGTGGTGGTGTGGTATTGGTGGTGGTGATGGTGTGGTACTGGTGGTGGTGGTGTGGTACTGGTGGTGGTGGTGGTGGTGGTGGTGGTGGTGGTGGTGGTGGTGCTGTGGTACTGGTGGTGGTGGTGGTCGTCGTCGTGTGGTACTGGTGGTGGTGGTGGTGGTGTGGTACTGGTGGTGGTGGTGGTGGTGGTGGTGGTGGTGTGGTACTGGTGGTGGTGATGTTGGTGTGGTATTGGTGGTGGTGGTGGTGTGGTACTGGTGGTGGTGGTGGTGGTGGTGGTGTGGTGGTGGTGGTGGTGGTACTGGTGGTGGTGGTGGTGGTGTGGTACTGGTGGTGGTGGTACTGGTGGTGGTGGTGGTGTGGTACTTGTGGTGGTGGTGGTGGTGGTGGTGGTGGTGGTGGGTGGTGGTGGTGGTGGGTGGTGGTGTGGTAATGGTGGTGGTGGTGGTGGTGGGTGGTGGTGGTGGTGTGGTACTGTGGTGGTGGTGGTGGTGGTGGTGGTGGTGGTGGTGGTGGTGTGGTGGTGTGGTACTGGTGGTGGTGTGGTGGTGTGGTGGTGGTGGTGGTGGTGGTGGTGGTGGTGGTGGTGGTGGTGGAGGCGATGCTGGAAGTTTTCTTTCTTGTTTTTGGTGTAGCTGTCGCTATTGTTTGAGGGTGATAGAGGAAGGCCCCAGATAGCTTTTTTTATGTCTTGAAACAAATCCCTCTCACTGTTAACCGAGGTATAAAGACCAACGTGAGGCCCTGAAAAGTATTTCTGCTTGAGTTTACTTGTTTACACAGGACAGTTGTGTTTTCAGGGGACTTGTTTGTTTACGGTGCAACCATTGGCAGAACTGGAACTTGTTATAGTTCAGGTAAACCTATATTTATGTGGTATCCCCCCGTCTCTCTCTCTCTCTTTGTGTGTGTGTGTGTGTTGTGTGTGTGTGTGTGTGTGTGTGTGTGTGTGTGTTTGTTGTGTTATTCCCACAGTTGTGATTCTGTATAAACTCATTGAATATATACATACATAACACACATAAATCCTGCCCTTGGTATCAAGGATGCACACAGATCGTGTGTGTCACCCAACACCTGGCTTCACCAGCACCACTTGCAGCCACGGTCACATAACACTGAGGATACTCAGAGTCAGGGGAAGATCAAAGACCGAGATCCAATTAATTTCATTAAAACGTAGATAGTATTATAAACAGGAAGAACTAGTTTTAGGACAATATACGTGAGAGCACATCTGAAGTAGCAGTCTTCACGGAGGAAAATTTTTGAGAATTAATAACTGATGCCACTATTCCTAATAGATACCATATACTGAGAAAATAATAACAAAAGTTGTTATAAATTTTACTTCATCGGTCCAGCGGCTGTTCTTCACTGGTCCAGTGGCTCTCTCATCGGTCCAGCGGCCGTCTCCCTCCAATGTAAAGTGATGCCCCCCCCCCCAAAAAAAAAGACGTTGACTAACTGTCTTGCCAGAATTGTATAGACATCATAATTCAAATTACTCTCCAAACTACAACATCTGGAGATGGAAAGTACAGTGCAGGCACTGTACTTTCCACCTCCGTGGCTCAAGTCCAGCCAACTGGACTGTGAATCTCTTCATAGATATCATATTGCTTACACTCCATAATCACACCAGATTCTAAAAACGACCTGTCTTCTCTCCGATCTAACACACTCACACATTCCTGATGGATGCTCAAGACCGTAAGACTTGAAACCACTTCGTCTCCTCATCAAACCTTACCTGGGATGACCCGTACCTCTCCTTCCTTCAGCCCTGGAGTTATATACTCTCTTGGTTATCTTGTTCTGCTACAACCTTACTAAATAACCAGACCATCTCTATACCCAATCAACTTCCCTCTAAATTATTTCTTCCGTATCCTCACACCATTTCCTGTTTTCCACGCTGTTAATTCTCTGATAATATTCACACAACACATTGCCTGCAGCCTTCTTCTTGCTGCATCGCTTGAAGATCATGCTTCACACATGTAAAAAAATCGGTCCAACTATTGTTAAATGCATTTCCCTTCTTACTTCCAATGATTAAAAAACTATTCTTCCCATAAATGCCATAACATTCCACTTGTCTTCTCGTCTATTTTGTGACTAATCTCGTCTTTCATATACCCATCTGCCGACACATCTATTGCCAGATATCTTTATTAAATTTCTTCATATTCTTTCTGTCTAATCTGATTTCCATTCTTTCACTGCCTTAACTTTTTTTTAACCTCGCCAACTTGCTTTTTGTTAACCTTAAATTTCCTTATCATATACATTATCAAAAATTCCCAAAACTTTGCAACTATTATTCAGAATCGCTGAAGAGCAATGTGACATCGGAAAAACGGCAAGTGTAGCAATTCCCACTTCATTTCATATTTAGTATCTTTTAATCCCATATCTCTCCCAACACTATAACATTCTTTCCTATTACAAAACTATCTATAAATATTTAAACAGCGAATATAATATCGCATATCCCTGAGAAATGGCTTCTTCTCTCTAACATACCACAGCCGGAGCGTCACTCCCTATATAAAAGCATAAAATTACTGATTTTACTCACCTGTTACCTCTTCTATATAAGTGCAGTATCTGCCACACTGTTTCCCTAAACACCATAAACCCTAAATTCATTAATGTAACAAAAAAGAGCCTTTTCTATGTACGTATCATTCACCTATGTGCTTCAGCTCCTATTTTTCCTAGATTCTTCTTGTTACTCTGAAATTCAACTTTATATCTAGCAAAAAATTCTTTCAGTATTTTTTGTCCGCACACTTTCCCCGGTATTCTCAACAGGCTAGTCACCTTTTATTATCATTTTTTCCTTATGTAGCAAAGTATGCACGCTATATGTACATCCTTAGGTACATCTCTTCTGTCATGCACAGTTTGTGCAAATACACCAAACACTCCAAAATTATGTCATAACGAATTGAATCCCCAGTCAACTCTGGATAGTTGCTATTTCTGTCAGATCTTATTCCTCCTTGTCCAGTGCACGAAATCACAGCTTCCTTTTCATCATCAATAACAATTTCTTTAAATATTTTTCACATCTAGCATCTTCCCTCTCTCGTTCTTAACTGACAGCTCCATTTGCTTTCATATTTTGTTAATCTCTCTCGAAAACCATTTCTAATTCACAAAAAATGGAGATGAAGATTTTCACCGATTTTTTTCATTTGCTCTCTTATAGCATTCCGTTAACAATAGAATAACGTCTCTTTTTCCTTCGTGTGCTGTAAACCATTTCATTCGCTAATTTTTCTCCTTTATCGTCCTTTTTTGCCTCATTGTTTCGCTAAACATTCATATTTTTCCCACCAACATCCACCCTCCTACAACCATAACTCTCTGCTGTGCCCTCTAGCCCTTCATTTGCAAATTTATCAAATATCTCTTCGCCCTCCTCATTACCTGTGCATTGACTAACCCTCCTTCCGTTCACTAGTTGTTTAAACCTCCCATTTACCATCACCTTTTTCAGTTTAATCACTTTCAGTTCTCTCTTACCCACTGACACACTTATCCTCGTACTCCATTTGCTTCTTACTCATACTCTATCTACCATTAAATAATGACTTGACATATTAGTCACTCCTAAAACTTTCACATCCAAATGACTGTCTATCACCATTTTATCCACCTATACATACTCTACAAAAGTACTGTCTTGCCTTACATGTTCATTTACTTTTTTCTTAAAATAAGTATTGCCCATTACAAAGTAATTCCCGAAATATAAGTCAATGAAAGAAGCACATTTTAATTTACTCTTGGCACTCGAAACTTACCTATTGTGCCATCTACAACAGTCTCTCTCACTTTAACATTTAAGTCACCCAAAACAATTGTTTTCTCATTAGGTTCAAAACCCCGTAAACAATCACTCACTCTCTCTCTCTCTCTCTCTCTCTCTCTCTCTCTCTCTCTCTCTCTCTCTCTCTCTCTCTCTCTCTCTCTCTCTCTCTCTCTCTCTCTCTCTCTCTCTCTCTCTCTGTCTCTCTCTCTCTCTCTCTCCCTCTCTTTACACAAGGTTTGACAAGGTTAGGTTAAGGATTCCTAACTTCATTGACAAGCTAAGAGCTGTTACTTACATCAGCTCATTTGAAACCATTTGCACGGTTATGAAACATACAAGTAGGGGACAGGATGAAGTTGGAGGCATCTGTGGGCCAGCATTTTCATTTGATCAACTGACTTTATTTCATTGACATCATGCTGTACTAACGTGTTCCAGACTCAAGTCATCCTGGGGATAAATGATCTCAGGTGAAGTGATTGTCTGGGTAGCGGTACAGCCCTAGTGAAGTTGCTGCTTTCTGCCCGTCTTGTGGTATAAAAGCTTACTTCTCGCAGCTCTCGAAGTGGAGCCAAATGTGGTACTTTGAAAATCTAGGCCTTGTACATAACAGTAAGCCCGCCTCCCCCACATCCCTCCTGTCTTGAAAGCTCTGCTGAAATAGCATACTATCCAGGATGGGTCCAGGCAAGAGATGAGTCTTGCTCTGTTCTCTACTCAGTCAAGCAGTCGAAGATGAGATAGGAGACAGGCAAACCAAGAAAGTGAAGCATACTCAAGGTGTGAGCATACTTGTGTCTCATACAGAAACTTGAAACCCATATTGTCGAGCAATTGTGAGATACGTCGAAGTGCTGTAAGCTTCCTGGTTACGTTGTTTGCAAGATTTACAACGTGGTTCTTCGTGGTCAGTTTGGAGTCAAATTTCACCCCAAGGATATCAAGACTCTCCCATTCATTCTTACTACTGCTCCGACATTAACATCATGGTGCCTAGACACCATCATCATTTGTGTTTTCTTAGGTACAAATGTTACTTGCCATCGGTTTCCCCAGGCTGACATAATTCTTAGCTGGTGACTGATGTAGCTTAGGGCGGCTGACATTTCTTCTCTTGGATATATAAATGTCAGAGTACAGTAGTCTGCATACGCAAGGGAATCTGGGATGATATGAAGAAGGCCATTGAAGTAGACATTCCATAACAATGGCCCAAGCACATTTCCCTGTGGAACACTTGCCCCAATAGGATGTCCTGCTGATTCTGTTCCATTGAGAACTACCCATAGAGATCTACCATTCCTAGTGCTTGCAGTTTTGCCAAGAGACCCTGGTGCCACACCCGGTCGAAAGCACCAGCAACGTCCAGTGCTATCACACAGCTGACTTTGGATTCATCCAGTGACTGGTGCCATTTAGTGGAGAGGTTTAACAACAGATCAGCAGCAGAGTAACCTTTCTTGAAGCCATATTTATGGTCACAAAGTAGTGAGTGGTAGTCAAACAACTCTGTCATTTGTCTTGAGATTATTATCTCAAGGATCTTACCAGTGACTGACAGGTGTGACACTGGTCTGTAGTTGCTGATTTCGTCTCTGCTCTTCTTTTTGTGGACAGAGACTACATTTGCCTTTTTCCTCGGAGAAGGCCATTTACACTGTACTCTTCAGTGCTGAAAGATGTGAGTTATAGGTGCTGCTAGCTGGTATGCATATTTACTCAGCAATCTTGGGCTCAACTTGTCTGAGCCCACAGCGATTTCAGAAGAAGATGCACCTCTTCATGCCTTATTGTCACCACTGACAGTTGTGACACAGTTCTTGCAGCTTGCAAGAGGTCCGCTTTCTCTTGACTACTAGTGTAGGTGGTCCCATCCTGTCGATTTAGAGGTGGAATAAGTTCATCAGGCAGATAACCTTGTCTGTCCTTGACCACGAATCACCAGGTTTTGGAGCTCACTCTACCTGCTGCTATCTTTCTTTTTGTGTCCACCTCCCATTTAGAGATGGCCCCACTTTGGAACTTTACCCACATGCCTACAGACCTGCCTCTGCAAGTTCTTGTTATAGGTAGTGGGATGTCTCTTATACCTTCGCCAAGTCTTGTACTTAGCAGTAGCAGCCTCTCTACAACGAAAGCCGAACTAAGGCTTCCTCAAATACTGTCGGTGAGGGATGTTCTTGTTGTAGATTAAGGTTGTGTCAAGTGAAGGTATTTACTTGGTTGTCAACATTCCCTTTGAGAAGAGCATTCCAATCGGTGGTGGCGAGCTGAGAGCAAAGTGCTGGCCAATTACCTTTTTCCCATAGGCAGGTTGTGCGTGTGGAGTCCTCACCTCTTTCTGTTGGGATCTTAAGTGTCGTAAAAATAGCCTTGTGGTCAGACAATCCAACATAGCGAAGGGTTGACAAGTGACTATATCTTCTGACAAATCACTCACTATTGGGTCAAGGGAGGAGCCAGAGATGTGAATAGGGAAACCAACAAAGTTTCTCATGTCAGACACTGCAATAAGGTCATCAAAGTCCCTCTGTATAAGATGTTGGTTGAGGTCACCAACAATTATGATATGTTGACAGTTGTGTTCCTTGATAATATGAGAAGTCACGAAAGCGCTTGGAATTTCACTATTCTTTCACAGTGGTTGTTTGCATATATATATATATATATATATATTATATATATATATATATATATATATATATATATATATATATATATATATATATATATGTAGGAAAGAGGGGGGGGGTAGAATTGCTGGTCTCTTTTTCTGCCTCATAAACATTCAACGTTGCAGGTATGTCATGCTACTTCTGCTTACACTTAGGTCACACTACACATGCATGTACAAGCATATATATATTAACCCCTCTGGGTTTTCATCTATTTTCTTCTTAGTTCATGTTGTTGTTTATTTCTTATCTCCATGGGGAAGTGGAACAGAATTCTTCTTCCGTAAGCCATGCGTGTTATAAGAAGCGACTAAATGCCGGGCACAATGGGCTAGTAACCCCTTCTCTTGTATAAATTACTAAAAACAAGGAAAAGGAAATTTTTTATAAAACTGGGATGTTTGAATATGCGTGGATGTAGTGCGGATGATAAAAAAGAGATGATTTGCTGTTATGAATGAAAAGAAGCTAGATGTCCTGGCCCTAAGCGAAACTAAAGCTGAAGGGAGTAGGGGAGTTTCAGAAAGGAGAAATAAGTGGGATTAAGTCAGGGTATCTGAGAGAGTTTGAGCTAAGGAAGGGGTAGCAATAATGTTGAAGGATCAGTTATGGAGAGAGAAAAGGGAATATAAATGTATAAATTCAAGGATTATGTGAATTTAAAATAAGGGTTGGATGTGAAAAGTGGGTCATAATAAGTGTGTATGCACCTGGAGAAGAGAGGAGTGTAGAAAGAGAGAGAGAGAGAGAAGAGAGAGAGGAGAGAGAGAGAGAGAGAGAGAGAGAGAGAGAGAGAGAGAGAGGAGAGAGAGAGAGAGAGGAGAGAGAGAGAGAGAGAGATTTTGGGAGATGTTAAACGAGTGTGTAGGAACTTTTGAGCAAAGTGAGAGAGTAATTGTGGTAGGGGACCTAAATGCTAAAATAGGAAAAGCGTTTAGAGAAGGAGGGGTAGGTAAGTTTGGGGTGCCAAGTGTATATGATAATGGAGAGCATTTCATTGAACTTTGTATAGAAAAGGATTTGGTAATAGGAAACACATATTTTAATAAGAAAAAGAGAGAAAATAAGTATATGAGATATGATGTAGGGCGAAATGACAGTAGTTTGTTGAACTACGTATTGGTAGATAACAGACTGTTGGGTAGACTTCAGGATGTACATGTTCATAGAGGGGCCGCAGATATATCAGATCAATTTTTAGTTATAACTACAATGAGAGTAAAGGGTAGATGGGATACAAGCAGAATGGAAACAGCAAGTAAGAGAGAAGTGAAGATTTATAAACTAAAGGAGGAGGCAGTTAAGGTAAGATATAAACATCTGTTGGAGGACAGAAGGGCTAGCGAGAGTATAGGCAATAGGGTAGAATATGTATGGAGTAAGTGTTAGAGTTTGTGATTGCAGGAGTTTGTGATTGTTAGAGTTTGTGATTGCAGAAGTTTGTGATTGCAGGAAAGTGGGTGCAGGAGAGAAGAAGAGCGATTGGTGGTATGATGATGTAAACAGTGTAGTAAGAGAGAAAAAGTTAGCTTATGAGAACTTTTTACAAAGTAGAAGTGATGCAAGGAGGGGGAGTATATGGAGAGAAAATGAGGGGCTAAGAGAATGGTGAAGCAATGTAAAAGAGAGCAAATGAGAGCGTCGGTGAGATATTATCTACAAATTTTGTTGACAATAAGAAAAAGCGGTGAACAGTTTTTACGAGGATAGTGAGGCTCATGTTAGATTATGTAGGCGAGAGGGAGATTATTTCCCAGTAAAAGTAGGCCTTAGACAGGGATGTGTGATGTCACAGTGGTTCTTTAATATAAATCGAGTTGTAAGAGAAGTGAATGCTCGGGTGTTGGCAAGAGGTGTGGTGTTAAAAGATAAAAATCTAACGCAAAGTGGGAGTTGTCACAGTTGCTCTTTGCTTTTGGGAGATTCTGAAGAGAAGTTGCAGAGGTTGGTTGATGAATTTGGTAGTGTATGTAAAAGAAGGAAATTTAAAGTGAATATAGGAAAGAGTAAGGTGATGAGGATAACAAAAAAATTAAGTAACGGATGATTGGATATCAGATTGGAGGGAGAAAGTATGGACGAGGTGAATGTATTCAGATATTTGGGAGTGGACGTGTCAGCAGATGGGTCTATGAAGGATGAGGTGACTCATAGAACTGACGAGGGGAAAAACGGTGAGTGGTGCACTGAGAAGTCTGTGGAGACGAAGAACTATCCATGAAAGCAAAGAGGGGAATGTATGAGAGTATAGTTATACCAACGCTCTTGTATAGGGTGTGAGGGATGGGTTGTGAATTTTGCAAAAATATTTATATATATATATATATATATATATTATAAAAAATATTTTAAATTTTTATATATATATATATATATTTTAAAATTTATATATACATATATATATATATATTAAATATATATATATATATATTATATATATATATATTATATATATATATTTATATTAATATATTATAATATATATTATTTATTTATATATGTTATTAGATATATATATATGTATGTATATATATATAATTTTTTAATATTTATATATATTATATATATATATAGTAGTTATATATATATATATATGGTTTTGAAAGAACATAAAAAAACACTTGAAATTTATTAAAAGCCAGCTTTTGTTTTAACATTCAGGTTTGAAATTGGGGAAAGAAGGTCCCTGGTGTTTGAGGTGGGCTTGACTGTGGTCCCCAGAAGCGCTGTAGCATTTTAAAAAAATCAGAACAAGGAAAAAAAATTACTTAAACTTTTACCAGGCCAAACCAAAAACCGACGCCGTATGGTCCTCCAAGACACCCCAAAACCCGGCATCCCCTACGGCATTTATTGGGCATAGGGAGTGCACCACACAGACTAGCCGGCCACCTTGCCAAATATCTTTAGCGCTTTGGGCACCAGTAACCCCCCCTAAAAAAACTCAGGGACCTTCTCTCCCGAATTTCCAACCCGAATGTTAAAAAAAAAAGATGGTTCCTTGATGTCCAACCCTTTTACCCCAAAGTTCCACTGACGCTGCAATCAACATTCTGAGACAGAGGTTCCTGAAAACCCCGCCCCCCTTTACCTCTTCTAGAATTTCATCAGTCTAGTGGATCTTTGTGTTAATTTCAACTTCTTCAAGTATCAGGACAACTGTTACAAACAGTGCTTTGGGATGGCAATGGGCAGCCCGCTCAGTGCTGTGCTTGCCAACCTCTTCATGGAGAACCTAGAGACAGAAATTCAGCACCCTCATTCCCAACACCGTTACCTGGCTAAACGTTGATGATATATTGGTTTTCTATCCGAGACGTCTCAATATCCAGACCCTTCTCAACAACATCAATGCAGTCGAACCATCAATAAAGTTTACACTTGAACTCGAAAACGATGGCAAACTTCCTTTCCTCGACGTTCTACTGTGCAGATCTCCGACAGTGACAAACTTCTCTTCAAAGTGTATAGAAAACCTATCAACAAGGACGATCTTATACACTTTTATTCACACCAAGACACCTGCACTAAAAGAGGAGTCCTCATTGGCTTCTTCTTGAGAGCTCTTCGCATCTTCAACCCTTGTTTTCTTGAAGTAGAATGTACTTACATAACACAAGCCTTTACACGTCTTCCCAAATTTCCCAAACTTTCTTCATTTCCCAGATTGGGAGACTCAAGGCACAAGGCTATCCTCAACAAACCGCCCATGGACAACCCCCTAAGCAGTTCATAGTGCTCCCATGGGGGTGGTGTTGCCACGAATACTCGCCGGGCACTTGCTATGAGTAACATCAACGTTTCCAAACCATAAACACATCATCTATAAAAACCTCACTACGAAACGCAGCCCCACACCCAAACTTTACAGCAGGCGTCTACATACCCCCTGTGGTTCGTCCCAAGAAATATGTAGGCGAGCAGCAAGATCTGCAGTCCGGCTAATGAGCTTCAAAAATCCTTTAACAGAGACGATGTAAGATACCCCTGTGTCCTCCCAGGACCCCCACGGGGCATTTGTGAAGGAAAATGAGGCAAAAAACTCTTCTCCCCCGAACCAGACCTCAGACGCCGAGGGGTCCTAAACTCAAAATCGCCATCCCGACAAAATAGAAGAAAACACGGAAACTACAAAATTTTCAAAAACATTGGGGCATACATGATATTAACACCCCCAAACCCCAAACACACAGAGCACATGATTTCATGTCTACCCTCCTCATCCCAAATGACATTCTTGGGTCACCGTCGTCATACACCCACTCTCCGCCTATTTTATTAAAAAAGTTTTCCCCTCTGTATTTTAGAAGTGATCAAGTCCGAGGCCCGAAAGGGTTTTAACTAAAAAATGTCATAGGTTTGTTTACGTGTCTTTCAAAACCCAATTGTGGGTATTTTTACCAAGGTTTTTTAATATATATATAAAATTTTTTAAAATTATATATATATATATATATAATATAATATAAATATATATATATATATAAAAAATAATTTTTTTAAAATTATATTTTTTTTATATTATATATCGTCCCGAATATTTTTAAAATGGAAAAAGCAAGAACTCATTTAAATAACCCATTTGGAATTTTCTCTTGTCTTTTTAAAGATATATTTTTTTCATTAATGTTAATGAAAAAAAAATTAATTTTGCACCAAAAGTTATTAGAAAACTTACCTTCCCTTATTACAAAAGAGAAATTTTTTTTAGCCTAACCGAACAAATATATTTTAATTACGTTTACAATAATTTAGTACTAACAAACACAATCAAAATATATTTTTTTGTTAGGTTTAGAACGTTTTGGCGAAATTATTGCATACGCAAATTTTCACTTGTCCTATATGGCAAATGGCTTTTTCTTTTTTTAAGCCAAGACGCAAGTTTCCTGTTCGGGACGACATATATAATATATATATATATATATATATTATTATATATATAATATATAAATATAAATATATTTAATAAAATATATATTTATATATATATATAATATAATTTTTTTTTTTTTTTTTTTTAACAAGTCGGCCGTCTCCCACCGAGGCAGGGTGACCCAAAAAAAAAAAAAAGAAAAACCCCAAAAGAAAATTTTATCATCATTCAACACTTTCACCACACTCACAATTATCACTGCTTTTGCAGAGGTGTCAGAATAACGTTTAGAAACATAATGTATAGAGATAACAACATATCCCTCCAAATGCCAAAAATCCCAAACCCCCCTTTAAAGTGCGGATTTGTATTCCCTTTCAGGGCTCAAGTCCCCTAATGAAATAACCGGGTTTCCCCGAATTCCTTCACTAAATATTTTCCCCGCCACACTCCAACAGATCGTCAGTCCCCCGTATCATTGTCTCCATTCACTCCTATCTAACACCTCACCCGCTTGCTGGAAGTCCAAGCCCCTCACCCACAAAACCTCCTTTACCCCCTCTTTCACCCCTTTCGAGGACGACCCCTACCCCTCTTTCCTTCCCCTAATTGATTTATATCCTTTCCATGTCATTCTACTTTGATCCATTCTCTCTAAATGACCAAACCACCTCAACAACCCCTCTTCTGCCCTCTGACTAATGCTTTTATTAACTCCACACCTTCTCCTAATTTTCCACACTCCGAATTTTCTGCATAATATTTACACCACACATTGCCCTTAGACAGGACATCTCCAATGCCTCCAACCGTCTCCTCGCTGCTGCATTTACCAACCCAAGCTTCACATCCATATAAGAGTGTTGGTACTACTATACTTTCATACATTCCCTTCTTTGCCTCCATAGATAACGTTTTTTGACTCCACATATACCTCAAACGCACCACTCACCTTTTTCCCTCTCAATTCTATGATTAACCTCATCCTTCATAAATCCATCCGCCGACACGTCAACTCCCAAGTATCTGAAAACATTCACTTCTTCCATACTCCTCCTCCCCAATTTGATATCCAATTTTTCTTTATCTAAATCATTTGATACCCTCATCACCTTACTCTTTTCTATGTTCACTTTCAACTTTCTACCTTTACACACATTCTCAAACTCATCCACTAACCTTTGTAATTTTTCTTTAGAATCTCCCATAAGCACAGTATCATCAGCAAAAAGTAACTGTGTCAATTCCCATTTTGAATTTGATTCCCCATAATTTAATCCCACCCCTCTCCCGAACACCCTAGCATTTACTTCTTTTACAACCCCAATCTATAAATATATATTAAACAACCATGGTGACATTACACATCCCTGTCTAAGACCTACTTTTACCGGGAAGTATTCTCCCTCTCTTCTACACACCCTAACCTGAGCCTCACTATCCTCATAAAAGCTCTTTACAGCATTTAGTAACTTACCACCTATTCCATATACTTTGCAACATCTGCCACATTGCTCCTCTATCCACTCTAATCATATGCCTTTTCTAAATCCATAAATGCAATAAAACTTCCTACCTTTATCTAAATACTGTTCACATATATGTTTCAATGTAAAAAAACACTTGATCTACACATCCCTCCCACTCTGAAGTCTCCTTGCTCGTCCGCAATTCTACATTCTGTCTTACCTCTAATTCTTCAATTATAACCCTACCGTAACTTTTCCTGGTATACTCGGGTAACTTATTCCTTATAATTTTTACAATCTCTTTGTCCCCTTTCCCTTTATATAAAGGGACTATACATGCTTCCGCCAATCCTAGGTACCTTCCCCTCTTTCATACATTTATTAAACAAAAGTACCAACCACTCCAACACTATATCCCCCCTGCTTTTAACATTTCTGTCATGATCCCATCATTCCAGCTGCTTTACCCCCTTTCATTCTACGTAATGCCTCCGTACCTCCACACACTTACATTCTGCTCTTCTTCACTCCTAAAAGATGGTATACCTCCCTGCCAGTGCATGAAATTACCGCCTCCCTTTCTTCCTTAACATTAAAAGTTCCTCAAAATATTCTCGCCATCTACCTAATACCTCCCTCTCCCCATCTACTAACTCCCCTACTCTGTTTTTAACTGACAAATCCATACTTTCCCTAGGCTTTCTTAACTTGTTTAACTCACTCCCAAATTTTTTTTTATTTTCATAAAAATTTCTTGACAGTGCCTCTCCCACTCTTTCATCTGCTCTCCTTTTGCACTCTCTCACCACTCTCTTCACCTTTCTTTTACATCTCCATATACTCTGCTCTTCTTATAACACTTCTGCTTTGTAAAAACCTCTCGTAAGCTACCTTTTTCTCTTTTATCACACCCTTTACTTCATCATTCCACAATCACTCCTCTTTCCTCCTGCCCCCACCCTCCTATAACCACAAACTTCTGCCCCACATTCTAATACTGCATTTTTAAAACTATTCCAACCCTCTTCAACCCCCCCACTACTCATCTTTGTACTAGCCCACCTTTCTGCCAATAGTCGCTTATATCTCGCCCGAACTTCCTCCTCCCTTAGTTTATACACTTTCACCCCTCTTACTTGTTGTTGCCACCTTCCTCTTTTCCCATCTACCTCTTACTCTAACTGTAGCTACAACTAAATAATGATCCGATATATCAGTTGCCCCTCTATAAACATGTACATCCTGGAGCCTACCATCAACCTTTTATCCACCAATACATATCTAACAAACTACTTTCATTACGTGCTACATCATCCCTTGTTATTTTATTTATCCTCTTTTTCATAAAATATGTATTACTTATTACCAAATTTCTTTCTACACATAGCTCAATTAAGGCTCCCTATTTACATTTACCCCTGGCACCCCAAAATTACCTACTACTCCCTCCATAACATTTTTACCCCACTTTAGCATTGAAATCCCCAACCACCATTACTCTCACACTTGATTCAAAACTCCCCACGCATTCACTCAACATTTCCCAGAATCTCTCTCTCTCCTCTACACTTCTCTCTTCTCCAGGTGCATACACGCTTACTATAACCCACTTTTCACATCCAATCTTTATTTTACTCCACATAATCCTTGAATTTATACATTTGTAGTCCCTCTTTTCCTACCATAGCTTATCCTTCAACATTATTGCTACTCCTTCTTTAGCTCTAACTCTATTTGAAACCCCTGACCTAATCCCATTTATTCCTCTCCATTGAAACTCTCCCACCCCCTTCAGCTTTGTTTCACTTAAAGCCAGGACATCCAGTTTCTTCTCATTCATAACATCCACAATCATCTCTTTCTTATCATTTGCACAACATCCATCGCACATTCAGACTTCCCACTTTGACAATTTTCTTCTTCTTATTCTTTTTAGTAATCTTTACAGGAAAAGGGGTTACTAGCCCATTGTTCCCGGCATTTTAGTTGACTTTTACAACACGCATGGCTTAACGGAGAAAGATTCTTATTCCACTTCCCCATGGATATAAAAGGAAAAGTAATAAGACCAAGAACTTTAAGATAAAATCAAAGAAAACTCAGATGAGTGTGTATAAATAAACGTTACATGTATGTGTAGTGTGACCTAAGTGTAAGTAGAAGTAGCAAGACGTACCTGTAATCTTGCATATTTATGAGACAAACAAA
>NC_069399.1:96381967-96399467 GCF_026875155.1 Cherax quadricarinatus
GACACATCCGTCAGCATTTTGGGGGGAATTCTTATTAAAAAAGTTTTTTTTTAACTGCTTCAAGATTTTAATACAACTTTAATAGAAAAAGTCTAAGAAGAGAAGGCATATCAACCAAGTTTTCATGGTAAGGGAGAACCAACATATTTTTAGTTGAATAAGATATATCGATGATATTTTATGTCTTATGCCCAAGAATGTAGATATTCCATTTCCTTGGCAAATTAAATAGCTTTAGCCCTTTTTCTATAAACATTACTGGTTGAGTTTGAGGAAAATAACTCATTGCCTTTCTAAATGTTTTAATTATTAAGAGTAATAATGAATTCAAATTTAAAATTTACAGAAAACCTACAAATAACTGTTCCTATGTACACTATTATTCTTCCCATCAAGATTAGTTAAACTGTTTTGTTTTCCTCATCAATGTTTTTTTCAGAGCGTTAACGGTATTTGAGTCCAGAGTTCATAGATGAAGAAATATCCAAAATTTATGAAATAGACAATGGATCTGAAATAACCCGAGAGAAATGTAAATTGATAAATCATTTAAAAATTGCTGAGAAATACAATTACAACCCAAAAAGGACAACCAACGCTTATTCAACAAAAATATGTTGGTTCTGGTTCTCCCCTTACCATGAAAACTTGGTTTGAATAGCTTCCTCTTCTTAAGACTTCTAATATTAAAGTAGTATTTAAAAATCCTGAATACGGTAAAAAAAAACTTTTGATGAGAACTCCCTCCAAAATGCTGACGGATGTCTATAAATTCCTTTGTAAAATTGCGATAAAGTTTATTAACGTCAAACTGTACAAGTCTTTAACTTAGTTAAAACAACATAAATATACGCATTAGAACTGACAAATTCCAATGCTTCTATTTATTCTTTGAGAGACTTTACCATCCAAATGATTTCTAAAAGGTTTGAGAAATGTATCAAGCAAGTGCAATGGTTGACAGAAATATAATTGAATCTTGTTTCATAAAAAGCATGTTTTTGAAAATAATATAAATATTTCCTACTTTTGTATAAAGTGATTCATTAGATAATAATAAAATGTGGTTAGAGTTTAATAATACACTGGACAAATAATAAATCTATTTCCCCCTTTTTTTGGGTAGAATGATTTGTTGGTGATGGGTTGTCGTGAGGACCTGTCCTAGTTTGGACCAGCGGACCCTACTGTGTGTTCCTCTCTATTCTTAGAGTCCGGTATTGTCCCCTCGTCCATGTGTTTCTTTGTTGTGGGAGTTTGACTGTGAGGGTTTGTGGTCTAAGCCCTTTTATTGCCTTCCTTTGATGTATTACACTTCAAGTTCCCTGACAATGTGAGTATCACGAAAGCGCTTGGAAATTTCACTAACTGCTTCCACAGTGGTTGTTTTTGCCATATTTTAAAATCACCTGTTTACTCTGTGATCTATTGCATAATAATATATATATATATATATATATATATATATATATATATATATAATATATATATATATAATAGTATATATATATATATATATATAAACATATATATATATATATATTAATTATTATTTAATCAAATATAGATACTTATTTTAATATTTACATAATATATATATATATATATATATATCTACTACTACAGTTCCAGGTCGCTACGATGCTAGATATTTTATCCCAGCAAGAGCATGGAACGTTTAAGATACTGAATAGAGTAGACCGTCACTTGCTGGAAAACAGTCTGCATAACACACTCTAGCAGATGATGCAAACCAGGAGAAGCAAGCAGCCAGGGGAAATGGCAACGGCTGGCATTACTAGGAGAGGCAAGTGTCGGTCATGCTTACAGCTTCGCGTCCTCCCAAATCGAATGTGTTTCCCTCACGCAAACACGGTAGTTGCCCTGGTTCAGATGTCTCTTCTGTGGAAAGTTATGATCCAGAGCCACCTCAAGGCACCTGAACCCACTCCAACAAATTTCGTCTCATCAGACATCTCTTGTGAAGCAATTAAAGCAACCAGGTACGAGGACACTCACCATATTCTCCAAAGCAGCCCGTCCACAGTCGCAGCTGGGAAACTTACAGACTCCTGAAAAAAGTAAACGAGGTTCCACTATCTAAATGCTCCACCCACCTCAGGCATGGCACAACACTTTGCTACATTTTTGGCAACGTCCTGCTTAGCTGTGCCGGAAAGAAGGGAAAGAGGCTACCTCAATGATAATTAAATCCTTAAGAGATTTTCCCTAGAGTTGATAACCCATTCGCCTTACCCCATCAACACAACAAAGGAGAGACAGAACCCCCACTCACTCTCACTGACAGTGAAAAAGTCAGAGTCCCAAGTGAGCAAAGAAAAATAGAAGAGGGCAACACAGTGGGGCAATCAGAATTATTTACCATGAAGAATACAGTTGCTCCCAGGATGCAGACAACGCTGAAGCACTTAGAGGAAAGCACCCTTTCCTGGGAAACCAGTGGCACCAACAGTTTTCCAACACCATCTGTCCCCACTATGGACCATTGATTGTGGGAATACTCACAGACATATTACAAGCAATAATTTCGTTCCACATCTGGCTCTGCTGGGGTTACACTGTAAAGGCCACAGCATTATAAAGAAATGGTTAATCCAGTTTATTGGTGAAATTGCAGAGACACTGCTTTCAGAGATCACAAGGTTCGGCAACAATTCCTTGGCTGGTCTGATTGCCTGATGAAATTAGACCTTTCTTTTTTGGTGCAACAACTTTGTGCACTTAAAAAGAAGGATGGAGAATTCGCCATTGCAGTAGGCAACACGTTACGCCGCCTCTATCCAAAGCTGCTGTCCGAATTATTCGTGCACAGGCAGTCATATGCTTCAACCAATACCAGAATTGGCTTTGGGTCCTCTCAAAAGTGAAGCAGCGGTTCATGCAACAACGCGTATATTAACAACCTGCCTGAGGACAATGCAGTGTTAAAAATTAATTTCAAGAATGTTGGCGTTCACTCTCTGAAAAGAGACGGTTTATTAGCAGCATTACAAGAACAAATCCCTGGTCTCTTCCTTTTTGTTTCAGCTGGTATAGCAAAGGAAATCAATGTTTCTCTTTGGAGAGCATGAAATCACATCATCGAGGGTGTCCCAAACAAGGAGATCCTCTTGCATAACCATTTTCTCATTTGTATAGCAGTTAGGGAAATCACAGTCAGACTGACCAGCGAGCTAAACATCTGTTCCTAGACGATGGCACACTAGCAAGGTGACAAAGAGTCCCTCCTACATGACCTTACACAGGTAATGACACGGGGACAGGAAATGGGTCTCGTCCTGAATCCATCCAAATTAAATCATCTCAGACAGTCAACAAGTGATAAATCAGTGAGATCAAAACTACCAGGAGCAGCAGTCATTGCCCCAAAAATAGTGTCTTTCTAGGAGCAACTCTGGAAGCAATGCCATTGACACAATTCTCAGAAGAATTTGAAGAGTAAGGAGAATGGAACAACGAATAGGCAATCTGGACAACCCACGGATGCCCTGTGCCCTTCTCACAAAGTGCTTGGAGTCTGTGCCCAGTTTGACATATTTCCTAAATATGCACCTTCATATGATAACCCATACTGCAACGAATATAAAAGTATTCTGAGGCAGATTTTTACGAAAGTAACTGAACTACTCTATAATACGGCAGGTGGAACCAAGCTACACGCCAGTCATACTAGGAGGCATTGGTTCCGCAAGTCCATCACAGATTGCGTTACCTGCTTTTTCTGTACCTCGTTATTGCATCCAGAGAGCTTGTAGCAGCGATTCTCCCTGAACATCTAGGACAAGATTGGAGTCCCAGGACCAAAAATGCATTGACGGAGCACTGATCGGGATAATCTAACGGCTCAGAAACCAGAACCTGCTCCCCCCAAAAACTACAAACAATCGCAACTGTGAATGTCCAACAGTGGAAAATATAACCTCAACAATGCTTCAGAGTGGTCATGGAAGGATAGATACCGCCTCCTGGCAGTGAGAGTCCCCTCATTGCTGGGGACTTTCTGTTGGCTGTTTCCAACTCCAGCCTAGGCACAACGTCTCGACCCCAGACCATCGCATCGGTGTTGCCCCTTCGACTTGCCGCCCCTGTTTCTCGCCGACACAGGTGTATTTGTGGCAGTGAAGCAGCAGACCGATCGGTATCCATGGTCTTGTGTGCCGTATATATCCGAGCGAAAGATTTGCAAGACATGAGGAGATAATAACATTAACAAGAGATCCTCACAACAGCTGGATGCCAGCAGTAAGGGAGACACCCCAACTATGCAGATCTGATGGCAGCCAGAAGAGTCCAGATGGTTATCACCCTTCAAGCCTGGACAATGGGAAGCATGTGGTGGGGACTATACACTGCATCTACTTGGCTGATACCCTATCTCCAATACACCAGGGAGAAGGAGGGGCAGCTTGCCACTTTCAGGAGTCCCAAAAGTCTAGAAAATATGGAGGACATTGCCCATCAAATATGTTTGTCCCATAGGCTCAAGACCCTTGCTCTGGTGAAAGAGTGCATCTAAATTCCTTAAGGAGCTGGGAAAAAGGACTCATCAGGGTAACTAGTGGATTCCAGGGCAGCTAGTTTTCTGTTCCAGCCGCTCAGGCGGCTGTTCAAAGGGTAATGCCTGCCGTATTTCGGGCACACGCCCCAGCTCTGATGAACTGGATAGATTCGCGCTTATAATCGGTGATACAACACTAACAACATGTACCTTATATGCCCACCTTTATATCAACAATGTATCTCTTAAATCTTCTGTACCATCATTATTAATAAAATATTCCATTGGTAAAAAAAATATATACTAAAAGATGGGGTGGTAGGGGAAGTGGAATATACAAACGCTTCATGGAAGAATCCCAAATATTCTACCTTGAAGCCTTTTTATGCACTTCTCCGAGGCTATGGTCCCACATTTACACCGGATGTGGATCCCATCCTAATATAAATACATATATAAATATATATATATAATATATATATATATATATATATATATATATATATATATATATATATATAAATATATTTATATAATATATATATAATATATATATATATATATATATATATATATATAATAATATATATATTATATATATATATATAAATATATATATAAATATAATATATAAATATATATATATAATATATATAAATATAAAAAATATATATATAAATATATATAAATATGCTGGTTTTCTTTTTCTGTCTCATAAACACGCTAAGATACCGAGAGATATCCTTGCTACTCTACTTACACTTTGGTCTCACTTCATCAGACACGCACAATGCATATATATATATTCATACATCTAGGTTTTTCTCACTTTTTCTAAATAGCCATGTTCATTTTTATTTCTTCTATTGTCCATGGGGAAGGGAAAGAATCTTCTCCGTAAGCCATGCGTGTCGTATGAGGCGACTAAAATGCCGGGAGCATGGCTAGTAACCCCTTCTCCCTGTATACAAATTACTAAAAAAGAGAAGAAGAAAAATTTTATAAAACTGTTGCTAAAGTGCGGGATGTAGATGCGGAGACAAGAAACAGATGATTGCGATGTTAATGAATGAAAAGAAGTTGATGTCCTGCCCTAAGCGAAACAAAGCTGAAGGGGGTAGAGAGTTTTCAGTTGGGGGGAAATAAATGGGATTATAATCTGAGTATCTGAGAGAGTTAGAGCTAGGAAGGTAGCAGTATGTTAAATGATCAGTTATGGAAGGAGAAAAGAGATATGAAATGTTAAATTCAAGACTTATGCGATTAAAGTAAAGGTGATGCGAGAAGTGGGTCATAAATAAGCGTTGTATGCACCTGGAGAAGAGAGGAATGCAGAAAGAGAAGAGATTTTGGGAGATGTTAAGTGAAATGTGATAGGAAGTCTTTTTGAACCAAGTGAGAGAGTAATGTGGTAGGGGACTTGAATGCTAAAGTAGGAGAACCTTTTAGAGAGGTGTGGTAGGTAAATGTTTGGGGTGCCAGGTAGTAAAAATGAAATGGGAGCCCTTTGATTGAACTTTGTATAGAAAAGGGGTTTAGTTTTTAAGGTAATACATATTAAAAGAAAAGGGATAAAATAAGTATACAAGATAGATGTTAGGCGAAATGACAGTAGTTTGTGGATTAAGTATTGGTAGATAAAAGACTGTTGAGTATACTTTCGGATGTACTGTTTATAGAGGGGCCACAGATTATATCAGATCACTTCTATTGTAGCTACACTGAGAAAAAAGGTAGATGGTATACAAGGAGAATAGAAGCATCAGAAAGAGAGGTGAAGGTTTATAAACTAAAAGAGAGGCAGTATAAGGTAAGATTATAAACGCTATTGGAGGAATAGATGGGCTAATGAGAGCATAGGCAAGTTGTCAAGAGTATGGTAGGTAGTAAAATGGTATTGTTAGAGTGTTCAGCAGAAGTATGTTGTTACAGGAAATGGTGGGGTGCAGAGGGAAGATGAGCGATTGTGGAATGATTGATGTAAAGAAGTAATAAGGGAGAAAAAGTTTAGGCATATGAGAATTTTTACAAAGTAGAATGAATGCAAGGAGGAAGAGTATATGGAGAAAAGGAGAGAGTTAAGAGAGTGTGAAGCTATGTAAAAAGAGAGCAAATGAAGAGTGGGTGAATGTTATCAACAAATTTTTTTTGTTGAAAATAAGAAAAAAGTTTGAGTGAGATTACCAAGTTAAGAAAGCCTAGAGAACAATTGATTTGTCATTTAGCAAAATAGGAGATGAGAGTTATTAAATGGGAGAGTTAGAGGTATTGGGAAATGGAGGGAAAATTTTGAGGAATTGTTAAATGTTGATTAAGCTAGGGAAGCTGTGATTTCGTGTATAGGCAAGGAGGAATAACATCTTGTAGAGTAGAAGAGCAGTTGTGAGTGTGGGGAGAATTCGTGAGGCAGTAGTAAAATGAAAGGATGGTAAGGCAGCCGGATTGATGGGATAAAGATAGAAATGTTAAAAGCAAGGTGGGGATATAGTTTTTTGAGTGGTTGGTGCAATTATTTAATAAATGTATGAAGAGGGTAAGTACCTAGGGAATTGGCAGAGAGCATCATAGTTCCTTTGTATAAAGGCAAAGGGGATAAAACGAGAGTGCAAAAAATTATAGGGGGATAAGTCTGTTGAGTGTACCTGTAAAGTGTATGGTAGGGTTATAATTGAAAAGAATTAAGAGTAAGACGGAGATTATGAATAGCAATGAACAAGGAGGCTTTAGGAAAGGTAGGGGTGTGTGACCAGGTGTTTTACAGTGAAACAATAAGGAACAGTATTAAGATCAGGCTAAAGAGGTCCTTTGTGCATTTATGATTGGAAAAGGCGTATGACAGTTGGAATAGGGGGGCAATGTGGCAGATGTTGCAAGTGTATGGTGTAGGAGGTAGGTTTAATGAAAGCATGAAGAGTTTTTAACGAGGATAGTGAGCTCAAGTTAGAGTATGTAGTAAAGAGGTGAAATTTTTTTTCCCAGTAAAAGTAGGCCTAGACAAGGCTGTGTTGATGTCACATCGTGGTTGTTTAATATATTTATAGATGGGGTTTTGTAAGAGAAGTAATGCGAGGGTCTTGGCAAGAGGCGTGTAGTTAAAAGATAAAGAATCACACACAAAGTGGGAGTTGTCACAGCTGCTCTTTGCTGATGACACTGTGGCTCTGGAGATTCCTGAAGAGAATTGCAGAGATTGGTGGATGAATTTGAGGTAGGTTGTCAAAAGAAGAAAATTAAAGGGAATACAGGGAAAAGTAAGGTTATGAGGATAAAAAAAAGATTAGGGATGAAAGATTGAAATCAGATTGGAGGGAGAGATATGGAGAGGTAACGATTCAGATATTTGGGAGGGGCCGGTCGCGGATGGGTCTATGAAAGAGGGGTGAATCAAGAATTGATGAGGGAAAAAGAGTGAGTGGTCACTGGGAGTCTGTAAACAAAGAACTTTGTCCTTGGAGGCAAAGGGGGGGAATGTATGAGAGAATTTTCCCAAACGCTTTTATAGGGTTTGAAGCGTGGTGATGAATTTTTGCAGCGAGGAAAAGGGCTGGAGCAGTGGGATTCTTTCGAGGGCAAGGTTTGTGAATAAATGCAAGAATTCTATTTTGGGAATTTGGGAGGATGGGGGATACCAAAACGTTGCCAAGGGCTGGGGAAGGGTTGTTGAGGTTTTTTCGGACATGTAGAGAAAAATGGAGCGAAACAGAATGACTTAAAGATGTACAGTCTGTAGTGGAAGAAGGGGGGTAGGGGGGGCCTAAAAGGGGTTGGAGGGGGGAAAAGGAGTTTTGTGTGCAGGGGCTTGGACTTCCAGCAGGCATCTAAGCGTGTTTGTAGAGTGAATGGAGACAATGGTTTTTAATATTTGACGTGCTGGGGGAGTGTGAGAAAAGAAAATTTATAAAGGGGATTCAGGGAAACCGCGGGCCCGGGACTTGATCCGGGAATGGGAAACATGCCTGCACTCAAAGGGGGGGTTTAATGTTGCGTTTAAAACCTGTAGTGAAAAGCACCCTTCGGCAAACGTGAGGAGGAATGAGGGTGAAAGTTTTTTTTTTTCGGGCCACCCGCCTTGGTGGGAATCGGCCAGTGTGATAATAAAAAAAAAAAATAAATAAATATTTTTTATATAAAAATATATATATTATATATATATATATATATATAAAAATAAAAATAATAAATATAATATATTTATAATGTAATTAATAAAAATCATTCTGGCGTCTTCCCCCTTCTCCGTGTGTAAATGCAGCCACCGGGAAGATAATACAGGATATGCTCCCCACTTACGGCAGGGAATTATATTCCTGCTTTAAGTGGAAAAAGCGCATGTGCTAATATAACAAGTGAATTTATGGTCAAAAAACCGCAGCGTGCTAGTGGCTTATTTGTCGCTCTTGTTTGGGTTTTACTTTGTATTGCCTTTTTGTTCCATATTTTCGTATAATGTTTGTCTGAGCATTTGTATATTGACGCTAATTGCACGTCCGCTTTTCCATTGCTTTCGTATTTTATAAATGTCAAACATTTTTTTAGGAGTCTGAATCGAATTGTTTTTGTACGCAGAGAATCTGAGTGGTATTGCATGTCGCGGATTTTAGAAAAAGCCGCTAAAAACGCTCTGGTGTCATGTCTTAGCCCCTTTAATGTTTTTTTACATTATAATTAAATTTCCTGAAAATTGAAGCATTTAATTTTGGGGTCTTAGATTTCCCCTTTCTTTTTAAAATCAATTTATATTTGTGGTTTCTTGTTTCCTTGTACGTTTTTTCTAAGAAATCTTCTCTTTTTTATGGCAGCATGCAGGTCGTTGTGTAAAATCCATCCCGTCCCCAGTCAAAACAAAGCGTGTATTAGTGACGCTTTAAGGGGCGATGACATCTCCTTTCTAAGTTTTTATATTAGTTTAATCTCCACGCTCCCACTGTATGTAGCCACGTTGCCACTCATATCCTCTACAATACTACGTGCATACTCCACATTGCCACTGTTATAACTACCCCGTGAGTACCCACATTACCAATCGTACTCCATGCTCCACTTGTATTTGTAATGAATTTTTCAAGAACCGACTGTGTTTAATTAGACACATGTAAACCCTTTTGGGGTATCTTATTGAGGAAACGTTTCCCACAAGGGGCTTCATCATAAATACAAAGGAAATCAAGAACAGGAGGAGAATGGGGGTAACGCCCTCAACTTGAGCGATTGGTGTACCCACACTACCACAGCGATGTTAAGCAACGTAAAGAATCCATGTAAGTTCTTCTTTTTAAAAAAAATAATGCCTTTATGGCTTACAATCAAAACAATTATCATCTGATCTACATTTTTTCTGCATCTCCTTCACAGTCTCGTCTGTTCATCTGCTTTTGTTTATATGTTGCCAGTAAGCTTTAAAAATATTGCAAAACCCGAAGATTCACACACAATAAAATGTAGGCTGAAGAAATAAAATACATTGTCCTGTCCCTCAAATCTCTTGACATTCTTGCATCAATACTTCGTGTGTTGTTTGGTGCTGCCCGGGGAAAATTCCGCGAGTGCAAGGGGTAACCGGGCTGACTCCGGGTATCAAAAACAACAGCAACATAAGCCTTACGGGTTTGAGATATACCTCCGTCCTGGGAAATCCTGCTCTGACTTTGCTAATCCCATTACGGTTTGTTCATTAAGGGAAAAGTCCCTGATCTCTTCCCACCCCCAATGGTACGCGTTTTTTTATCAGAGAGGCATATAATCAAAATGTTGTTTCCCCCGATGCATAGTTTTGGTTTTATGTATAGGTCGAGCTAGGTTTTAGGAGACCCTGACATTTTTTGGATACTAACAGCCCTGGTTGACGTATATACAACCAGGGTCCCAAAGGGCCCGTTATCCGGGGGTAAAGGAGCAAAATAAACCAGCAGAAAAACTTTTGAAAATATTAACCTTCACCAATTTAGAAAAGAAGTATGACACTATATACACTAGTAAACAATGGTAATAGTGCACTCCAAAGGGAAGCAAGCAGAAAAAAACCCTAGAGAGCAGACTGTCTTTAAACCAGCTCTAAAAGGGGAAAGACAAAGGGGAGAAGGTGTGTGGTACCCCCCAAAACCTTGCGATTGCCAAAACCATCTCCTCATTGGCTGGAAACCCAGGTACTGTTAACAACGGGGCCCCATCGTTTAACCCTTACACTGGGTTTCCCGGGTTGGGGGGTTTTGCCTTTCAATGGGGGGGGGTACATGCGCCGAATAAAAGGTACCTCTCTTTGCATGCCACAACGTATATATCCCCGGGACACTTTTTCTTTTTGTATCCCCACACTTTGCTTTTTGATAACCTTCACACTTTCTCTATTCATACCTGTCAAAATTTGACCAATATCCCGTCACACTGTTTTATTCTTTCCCCTTGAATAATTTCAACTGCAAAACATTGCTAAACTAGTTCAACATTTTCTTGCCCATTTTCTTACAACTTTTTCCCCAATTTGTTTACTTCCAAAGTCCCATTTTTTTTTCTAAAAATTAACCTTATATTTTTGTTCTTCTAATTTCAGTTTAAATTTTTATTTTAATAAAACCCTGATGCCATAACGGTAACAAACCGCAAGATGAAAATAAAGACACAGTCAACACCGGGGAACTTTTTTGAGATTTTGCCACCAAGGCTTTATCAATACAAATTCTAGTTTGTACGGCAAAACCACAGGGGTGGGGAAAAAGTCACCATAAAGATACCCAATGTTGACATGTGTCTTAAAAAACTCGGTAAAAAGTACCAGGGCTACATCTTCCCACAAAAACAAGATGTCATACACTAACTGAACCATTTTTTCTTTTCAGGAAAGGATATCTTTCAAAAGCCCACCTCAAGAACTCCATATATAAATTGCTCATGGATTTCTCATAGCCATTTCCCCGTCTTTGAGCCCATATTCCCTTTAAACCAAACTTGCAATCAACAACCACAACTTAATCCTCATAATGATGTTCTTATTTAAAAGGCATGGGTAAAGATCCAAAATTATTTCAAGTAAGATACAAAACGGAAACAGGAACTCGGGAACAACGCGGACATCAAAAAAATACTAGTGTTAAATATAACATTTTTAACATTTTTTCAGTTTGTCAAAGAGACAATATTTTTTTTTATTTGAGCTTCAAAAAGTGGCCCAGCACTGGAGTTTATATTTTTACCAAACATTTGACAAAGCAAGTTTCCAACCACTGAAATAGTAATAGGTCTCGCTGGAAAAAACCCGGGGTTGGAGTTTTAATCAAACCCGCAATAAAAAAATAAAATAATAATAATAATAAAAATAAAATAAAAAAATAATAATAAAATAATAAAATAATAATAAAATAATAAAAATAAAATTTTATTTCTACAAATGCAAGGTATACAGGGCCCAGCGCTTTAATGACTACTACAATATAGAAAGCCCCTGTTAGCAAGCATTTGGTTAAATTTAGGTCCATTTGTACCCGGATGCGACCCCCACCAGTCGACTAACACCCAGGTTTTCATTTTTACTGATGGGGGGGAAAAGGACAAACCGTGTAAGGAAACACCCCAATGTTCTACCCTCACAAGGGAAATTAACCCGGATCCCCTCAAACCCGGGGAAGCGAGAGCATTGCCACAGGCCCCGGGCATAAGAACAAAAAAAGAAGGAACCTGCGCAGGCCTACTGGCCCATCAAGGGATGTCCATTTCTCCCGCCGGCTAACCAATCCTTAACCTAATCAGGGCAGTCACATTTACTTAAGGGGGGAGCACGGCATCCGACCAGACACAAGCAAGTCACGTCCAACCACACCCACCCACACCCCTCATTATTTATCAACCTTTTTTAATAAAACACTCAAAGTCTTAACTTTTATGACGGACCGGGATTGTTCCACTTAACCTTAAAATCTGTTTTCCAAACCATACTTTTCCCAACCTTTCCGAAACTGAATTTTTTTCCCAATTTAAAAACCCTTGTACGAGCTTGTCTATTACAGATATTTTAGCACGCTATCTACATCCCCTTTACTCCTTTGCACGTTTTCCAGTGCATTTATATCCATTCTGTAACACGGTGACCAAAACTGTGCAGCATAATGCAAATGGGGCCTAAATAAAGATATATAGAGTTGAAGAACAACCAGAGGACTTCTATTAGTTTTGCTTCTTGCTATAAAGCCAAAGATTCTGTTAGCTTTATTGCGAACACTTATGCACTGTTGTCTTGGTTTTAGATTACTACTAACCAGAACTCCTAAATGCTTTTCGTAATCCGAAATATTAAGATCTACATTATTTAGTTTATATGTGGCATTGTTATTTTCCTGTCCAACATTTAGAACTTTGCATTTGTCAATATTAAACTGCATCTGCCACTTCTCCGACCACTGCATTAGTTTATTCAAATCATCCCGGAGTGCCCTAATGTCCTCATTAGAATGAATTGTACGGCCTATTTTGGCGTCATCAACAGTTTTGTTCATATCACTATTTATTCCCTCATCTATGTCGTTTATGTAAATTACGAACAACAACGGGCCCAGCACTGAACCCTGTGGAACACCGCCTGTGACGTGCCCCCATTCTGATTTCTCCCCATTTATGCAAATTCTCTACTGCCTATTTGTCAACCATGCCTCTACCCAGGAAAAAAATTCTCCTCCTATTCCGTGTGCTTTAAGTTTCCTCAATAGCCTCTGATGTGGAACTCTATCGAAAACCTTACTGAAGTCCATATACACAATATCATATTCAATACCATGATCTACCTGCTCAAATACTTTAGTGAAGAAAGTTAGTAAATTCGTAAGACAGGAACGCCTCTTTGTAAAGCCATTATTACAACCCAGGGACAATAAGGCCTGTTGTCCTAGGTGCAAAGGGAAACATGGAGCTCAACAAACACAGCTGAATGACTTTGAAATATATTTTCCTTCACCAAGAGCAATGTGGATATTTACAACTATGTACACTATATACAGTTGGAAAATGCATGTGTACAACACGGTTTAGGCAAGGCCAAGACACAACCTGGAGACAGAATGGACAACCGTGCTCAACCAGCTCTAATATGGAAATGACAAGGGTAGACAGGCGGGTGGTGCCCACAACACCTCTACGATTGCCAGTCCCATCTCATTGGCTGAACCTGGGTAATGATCGAGCGATGGGGCCCCATCGTTCGACCCTAGTACTGGTTCGCTGATTGGGGAGATAGCCTTTCAGTGAGGGTGTGTACATGAGCCGAATAAAGATTACGTACTCTCTGCATGTCATAACCATGCTGAGATTCATTAATCAATTTATACCTTTCAAGATGGTTACAAATTGCTCCGGCAATTATTGATTCCAAAAATTTACCAATTATGGAGGTAAGGCTTATTGGTCTATAGTTCGAAGCTAAGGACCTATCACCTGCCTTGTAAATAGGTATTAAATTTGCCATTTTACACTTGTCTGGCACTATGCCAGTTTGTAGTGATGTATTGAAAAAATTAGCCAAAGGCATGTTAAGTTTCTCTTTACATTCCTTTAAAACTCTTGCAAACAGTTCATCAGGGCCTGGGGATTTGTTAGTTTTTAATTTCTCTATTTGTATGAGAACCATGTCTCTAGTTACCCCCATAGTGCATAGTTTATTACGTCCTGTTCTACATAATTTATTGTTTTTAGCATTTCGCTAGTATCTTCCTGAGTAAAAACTGAGGAGAAGTAGGTATTGAAAACTTCTCACCTTTTCTTATCAGTGTCAGTGATCTGACCTGAGTTATTCATAAGTGGGCCTATCTTGTCCCTATACCTTTATACCTGAAAGAAACCTTTTGGGTTAGTCGTCGAATCCCTTGCGACCTTAGCCTCATAATCCCTTTTTACTTTTTTTATTCCTTTTTTTATTTCTCTCTTTAAGTGAATATATTGATTTGTTAACTGCCCATCCCCTCTTTTGATACGCCTATATATGCCTCTCTTTTGGCGAAAGAGATGTTTTAATCTATTGTTTATCCATTTGGGATCATTTTTGTTAGATCTAATTTCGCTATTCAGAACAAAAGTCGTCTTGGCAGCTAGCACTATGCTCTGAAATATGACATATTGGCAAACAACTCTACCTACCTGACCTATAAGGTCATCCAAATTTAGCCCACCCAGGTAATTTCTCAGTCCCATGAAGTCGGCCAAGTGGAAATCTGGGACAGCGATTTGGTTGCAGTTATCTGGGCAATTCCAAGATATATTGAAACTAAGTGATTTGTGATCGCTTTCCCCTAGCTCATCATTAACCTCAAGATTATTAACTAGTGAATCTTTGTTGACGAAAACCAAGTCAAGCAGGTTGTTTCCTCTAGTTGATTCTGTCACAAACTGTTTTAAAAAGCAGTCCTGAACTATATCAAGAAAGTCACTAGACTCAAGATTTCCTGTCACATTGTTCAAATCAATTTGTCTGAAGTTAAAGTCTCCCATTAGCACAACATTTTCATATCCAGACGTCTTATGAATTTCGTCCCATAGCAGCCTACCGCACTCCCTATCAAGGTTTGGGGGCCTATAAATCACACCCAAAATTAATTTTTCATACCCCTCTAGGAACTGTAGCCAAACAGATTTTGTGTCCGATGTTTCTAATCTTATATCATGTGTAACACAACAATTTAAATTATCTCTGACACATCGCCACTCCACCACCCTTCCTGTTGACCCTATCAGTGTGGAATAGTTTATAACCCTGTATGTTGCATTCAGAAGGCATTTCTCTATCTTTCAAGTTGAACCAGGTATCTGTTATAGCAATAATATTTATGTTACCTGCACTTGCAAGTAATCTTTGCTCATCTATCTTATTTCTTAGACTCCTACTATTCGCATAGTTAACTTTAAGGGAGCTAGTCACTTGTTGCCTTCTACTATCTCTCTTCGTTTGTTGAGCAATTGCTTTGCCTTTACTAGCAACTTTATTTTGAAAATTGTCTTTTAAACATATCCATGGGGTATCCTGGTAATATCTGCTGTTTTCAACCCTAATGCTGCAGCCTGATTGTTTTTCACAAACACCCATACCTATATAATCTATCAGTTTAAATTCCTAAACAAGTCATCAATGACCCCCTTAATCAAATTGCTAATGCAACCACTCCAGCCCCAGAGAGATGAACCTCATCCCTTGCATACATATCATGCTTGCCATAGAATTTATCCCAGACAGGTGCTGCAAGTTCCTTGCAGCACCTGTCTGGCCAGCAATTTATACCAATTGCCCTAGACATCAATTCATTGCCCACTCCCCTTCTAGGCAAGATGCTACAAATGATTGGAATCCCTCCCTCAGACCTGACAACATCTATGGGTGACCTATACTTATCCAGTAGCTCCTGTCTCCTGCCCTTTCTGATGTCATTTCCACCAGCACTAAGACAGATAATGGGCTTGTTCCCATTACCTGACATAATATTATCCAACCTGGTGACTATGTCACCAACACCAGCTCCTGGGAGGCACACCCTCTGTCTGACTTTCCTATCTCTGTTACAAAAAGCACGGTCCATATATCTTACCTGAGAATCTCCTACAATTAGAATATTCTTACCTTGATTAGCAGGGGAGTCAGTGATACCTATAGCCTCATTAACCACTGAAGTACACTCGTCCTGGAGAAGAGAGAATCGATTTTCTACCTTCACATCTTCTCTATTAACTTTCCCTAGCCGACCTCGCTGATAACTGTTTAACCAATTAAGTCATACCATGAATTAAAGAAAGATCATAGACTTCACCTTACAAAAGCAGACAAAGTAAATACGTTAGAAATTATGGACCGGGTAGATTATTACGGAAAATGAAGATTTTATTAGGAGACAGAGAAACTTACGTGCCCTTCAATAAGAACCCCTTGGACCAGGTTAATAGTAAATTTAATAAACGACTTAGAACTTTTCTTAGAGGTAATGAGGAACTGATTAAACAGTTATCAGGGAGGTCGGATACACTCCCTTATATGTACGGTTTGATTAAAACCCACAAGCCCGGTTTTCCAGCGAGACCTATTATTAGCTCAGTAGGAACAAAATGGTTGGTAAAAATATTAACTCCAATGCTGGGCAACATTTCTGAAGTTCACATAAAAAACAATATTGATCTCATTGACAAACTGCAAAATGTTAACATGTCTAATGATTTAACACAAGTAAATTTTGATGTCACTGCGTTGTTTAACCGAGTTCCTGTTTCCGATTTGCTACATTACTTGGAAGAATAATTGGATCAGTTCTCCATGCCTTTTGATAAGAATACCATTACTGAGCTGATTAAGCTGTTGTTGATTGCAAGTTTGAATTTGAAGGTAAATACTATGCTCAAAGACAGGAAATGGCTATGGGAAATCCATTGTCTTCCTTTTTGAGCAGTCTATATATGGAGTTTTTTGAGGTGAGGCTGTTGAAAGACATCCTTCCCTGTAAAGCTAGATGGTTCAGATACGTGGATAACATCTCGTGTTTGTGGCCGAATGATGTGGCCCTGGATACATTCTTACCGAGTCAGACTGTTAAAAGTCTTAAACTACGATTAAAACCATAAATATAGCATTAGAAGAGAACAAGATTTTATTGCTCCGTTTATTCATATGAGAGATTTTACCCACCCAATTGATTTTCAAAAGGTTGTATCTAGTAAGTCCATTGTCGACAGGAATATAATAAAATCAAGTGTCATAAAAAAATAATTTTGAAAATAATATGAATATTGCTTTGGGTTATACAAATTGGATTCATTTATAATTAATAAAATTTGAGAAGAATTTAGGATACATTAGGTAAATTAATTTTTTTGGGTAGAATATAAGCTGTGTTTCACGGATCACTGACTACCTACCTACATAATCATCATCTCAGGTGTGTCTTCCTGTTAAACTTTTATTTTATAGTTGCTTGATAATGAGAGAAATCATGAAAGCACCTGGAATTCTACCATTTTCTCGCAGTTTTT
>NC_069399.1:96404467-96432164 GCF_026875155.1 Cherax quadricarinatus
CTAAATACATTCTACTACATTCGGGATTTTCAGTGTCAAGCTGTCATGAAGGCAACCTGTAGAGGTACTGAACATCTGTAGAGGCACTCAACATCTGTCATTCTAAGAGTAATTACAACCAACACATGGTAAGAGTAGAAAAAAAAGTACATGGATGCGCATGTTGACACTCACTTGGAGAATAACACAACTGTATTATAAACTTCAAGCCCAAAATGCCCGAGCAGCTCAAACTTTATGACTTCGCAGAGATGAGAAAAACTTAGAGTGACTCGTTCACTTCGAAAACTGCCCACCTTCATGGCCCTCCACTTCCAAACCAGCCCTCTTCGAAAACTGCCCACTTTGAAAGTCGTTCACTTCGAGAACCGTCCAAACTAAAATTCATCCACCTGAAAAACCCTAACACCTGATTCAATATATCTCTATTCACTGCCCTTAATCTTGTCTCTCCTCATTCTCACGAGTTCGGTAGCCCAGAAATAAAATAAAAATTCGTGAACCTCCTGTTTACATGACCCACCATAAATGGTGAACATTCTAGTTTACCTGGAGTTTACCTGGAGAGGGTTTCGGAGGTCAACGCCTCCGCGGCTCGGTCTGAAACCAGGCATCATGGTGGATCAGGGTCTGATCAACCAGGCTGTTACTGCCGGCCGCACGCAAACTGACGTACGAACCACAGCCTCGTTGGTCAGGTACTGACTTTCGTGTGCAGGTTTGATACCAATCCCTCCAGGGCCTTCCAAGTGTACATTATCATTTATCTCTCTCGCCTGCGTTCCAGGGAATACAGATCAAGGACCTTTAACCGTTCCCAGTAATTTAGGTGCCTTATCGTACTTATATGTGCTGTGAAAGTTCTTTGTGCACTCTCCAGGTCTGCAATGTCGCCAGCCTTGAAAGAGGGCGTTAGTGTACAGCAGTATTCCAGCCTAGAGAGAACAAGCGATTTGAGAAGGTTCATCATGAGCTTGGCGTCTCTAGTTTTGAAGGTTGTCATTATCCATCCTATCATTTTTCCCAGCAGATGAGGTACATACAGTGTTGTGGTCTTTGAAGGCTAGATCCTCAGACATTATCACTCCCAGGTCCTTCACATTACTTTTTCGCTCTATTGTATGGTTAGAATTTGCTGTATATCCTGCTTTGTATAGGACTGATGAAGCCACTGTGTGGTGAAACGTTTCTTCAATAAAGATTCCCATATGTTGCATAAGTGTATCAATTCTTCAACTTGTCGGTTTTCAAAACCATTCATCACACAAGTTTATCCTGGTGGAGGGTGAGACCTCACACACGCTCCTCAACACATTACTCTTCCACATCGTGAAATCTGGATTCGTGTGAGATTTTTAATTCGTAAACTAATGAAAGTAAAATTCCCTGTCTTTCTTCCCTTCTTACTGTCTGCTTCTCTTGCTCTGCTTCTGTATGTGTACACATATATATACACACACAAACTCACTCACTCACTCACTCACTCTCTCTCTCTTTAATGTACATGTCTCTTTTTTCTGTGTTGGCTCGCTCTCCCTCAGCTTCGTCCCCCTACACAAATATTTGTCACCACATCGACTTTAAGTTTGACCCAGTTATTGGATGTCAAATTGTTGGTCAAACTTCATCTCCAGTAGTCTCCCTTTCCTCTATCTCTCCTTGTCTATTTCCATCAAGACTGTTTCCCTTCCTTCTCTTAATCTTTCCTTCCTCCCTCTTTCCGTCTCTTCCTCTCTCATTTTCTCATTTCCTCTGCTTTCTTTTGTTCTTCCCTCCCTCTTTTACGTAAAAACATAAGAAAGAAGGAACACTGCAGCAGGCCTACTGGCCCATGCGAGGCAGGTCCAGTTCTCCCACCGGCCTTAAGTCGTTTGTTTCTTATTTCCTTCCCTCCTTTTCTCTTTTCATACCTTTCTCACACTCTCCTTTCTTACTTCAGTCATTCTATCCTCCCTACTTTTTTCCCTTTCTTCTTTCCCTCCCCCTATTTTCTCATCACTATTTTTCTCAATTCTTTCTTTACTATTCGCTGTTTACCATTCCTTTTTTTTCTCTCCTTCTCTTCTTCTTTCTTCCTAACTTGTTCTCTCTCCCTTTCTTGTTCTCTCAACACTCTCACCTTCCATCTTGCTTCACCTTGTACCCTAGTTGGTTTGTTATGCTTAGAGGCTGCACGAGGGTCATTAAAGCAGCAGGTCACCTAAACGCCACCAGTCAAGAATACTGTATACCTTGAGAAAAGGAACTGGTCAATTTTCAGTGTATAAACACTGAGAAGTCTACACTATTTATTTCTGTTCATTTTATTCCAATTCTTTTTTTTTTTTTTTGAGTCATGCTAAACTTGATTCAGGATTCATGCAAGACAAGTGCACAATTAAATATAAAGTTATTTGCAAATAATAACTTACGATTATATAATTATAAATAAATATAAAGTTATTTGCAAATAATAACTTGCGATTATATAATTATAAATAAATATAATTATCAACTAAAATTTGGTGGGGAAGTGAACCTCGATAAAAAGTATATAAATATTAAAATGAATCTAAAATTATCCCTCTGGATAAGCGGCAAGTCATAAAATTTCGACCCTCAGGGATATAAACCGAATTAAACGAGAAATGTATAGTTGTTGTTACCTTGGCTTACTGGATGTCGCTCTTTCCAGCCTCTGGAAAAGTTCACAAGCAAGATTTAACATATATAAAATTTATGCAGCTCACATCACTTCTATACTTGAGAAACTAGGTCAGCGAAGTATCCCCTGTTAAAGAAAAACAAATTGTGAAGAATTAGACATACGTGTAACATCTGGTTATCGTTAATGTGTAGATGTTTTGCCATCCAGTTACTTTATCAGTAACATATAAGGACTTAATGTGAAGACCGCAGAAGTATATACAAAAGAAGAAGTAATCAGGGATATTACCCAATTCCAAACCACTATCCCTCCCTTTCACCCCTAAAAAATTCTTAAATCACGAACGAAGCTTCGACTTGAAGCCAAGTAGGATGTTTTAAGTTGTACTGATGACTTAGTCACACAGCACACTCTTTCACAAATCGTTTTTGTTGATGGTTATGTTCCCTAATCCACTGGTGTAGTTGGTGGTGCTGCTGTTGTCATACGGAGTAATGGCTCTCGTAAAGAAATTGGAGCATGCATCAATAACTGGGCCTCTACCCTTCAAACTGAACTATTTGCCTTACTCCTTGCACTCAAATGCGTCCATGTTCCTGATTGTAACTGATTCTCTATCATCTCATTATCATCATTTCCTAATAGATATGTAGACAGCCTGTACTGTCTGCACAGACAGCCCATGCTGTCTGCCAGCTTAGTTCATATTTCGCGCCATGCTGGTGCTGCCACCTATAGGCATTGCCACTTCAGCCTGCCTGCCCTTGCCTCACTCTTACTCTCACAGCGGCCTAGCAGGAAGACACAAGGCCTACTCCTAGCTCTCTCTCGTGGGATGGCCCTGCCCGGGCCATGGGCACAATACACAAGCCTGTGTACCCACCACGACTTAACAATAAAGTAAGAAGCCTCCGAAGACGTATCATTTACTCCCCGCTACAAGAACACCAGACAAACTCGTTATAGATAGATAGATAGACAGACAGATAGATAGATAGATAGATAGATAGATAGATAGATAGATAGATAGATATACGGCATATGGATCCAACTAACCACCATATCCACCCTAAATATTCTATCCAAGACTGATATAACGTTGTGATACAGTATTCAATACTCTGACGAACGAGAGCAAACAAGCAACAACAACAGTGACCATCAAACATTCCATGGTGGATACATCCCGCTAGAGCGCTACGCAGTGTAATTTCCATTTGTCCTGGCTGTGACAGAGCATTTATAGCCAACAATGTAGAATTATCTAGAGCTAATCCTTGAAGGGAAGGGAATCGTAAGAGGAATACCCTGCAACCTTCCAAAAGCCATACATATAGATCCTACATAAGATCTTTTTGAGATAAAATCCACAAGTTCACATTCTCTGACTCGCCACCAGAGAAGTGTAAGGATATACAGAACCATATAAGATCTCTAGAAGTGAAAAGAAGGTGAGAATCAGCCAGCCAGCAAAAGCACTTCCACAATGAACCAATGACAACATATAATAGAGGGAGAGAGAGAGAGAGAGAGAGAGGAGAGAGAGAGAGAGAGAGAGAGAGAGAGAGAGAGAGAGCCAGGCAACAATCCTCCGGAGAGGATTTCTAGAAATTTCTGAGAAACTGTCGTAGATGAACGATAATCACAGAAATATCTTCCACTCACATATAAAAGTATAGTTAAAGGGTGTTACAGATTAATGAATAATAGCACACACACGTGCATAAGTGAGAAGGCTGCACCTACTGAATTCAACCAGTAGAGAAAAGAGAAGGCAACTACATCTGTGATCCTGGCTAGGTGTTACAGCGTCACCTCTCTCAACAAATTAAACCATTTAAAATATACTACGTAGATCTTACACACACAGCCCAACACTAATATCATAAATATTATTGTTGTAATTCTTCAATATAATGACAATTGTAAAAATATTGCAATATTAGAAAAAACATAGTTTGTTCACAAGCCCACCAACAAACTATTCTACCCAAGAAATAAGAAATTTAAAAAAATATTATTTGTCCAATGTATTACTAAATTCTTCCCAAATGCTATTAATTATAAATGGATCTAATTTATATAAACCAAAGAAAATATTCATATTATTGTCAAAACTGCTTTTTATGAAACAAGATTCAATTATATTCCTGTCGACCATGGACTTGCTTGATACTACTTTCTCAACTTTTTGAAAATCAATTGGATGGTTAAAATCTCTCACATGAATAAATAGAGCATTGGAATCTTGTCCAGTTCTAATGCTATATTTATGTTGTTTTAATCTTAGTTCGAGATTTTTACCAGTTTGACCGTAATAAACTTTATCGCAAATTTTACAAGGAATCTTATAGACACATCCGTCAGCATTTTGGGGGGAATTCTTTATCAGAAGTTTTTTTTACTGTATCAAGATTTTTGAATACAACTTTAATATTAAAAGTCTTAAGAAGAGAAGGCATATCAACCAAGTTTTCATGGTAAAGGAGAACCAACATATTTTTAGTTGAATAAGGATGGTTGTCCCTTTTTGGACTGTAAAAAGTATTTCTAGCAACTTTAAAAGATTTATCAATTACATTTCTTGGGTATTTTAGATCATTACCTATTTCATAAATTTTGGATATTTCCTCATCTATGAACTCTGGACTACAAATTCGTTAAGTTCTCAAAAACATTGATGGGAAAACAAACAGATTAACTCTATCTTGATGGGAAGAATAATAGTGGACATAGGAACAGTTATTTGTAGGTTTTCTGTAAATTTTAAATTTAAATTCATTATTACCCTTAATAATTAAAACATCTAGAAAAGGCAATGAGTTATTTTCTTCTAATTCAACAGTAAAATTTATAGAATGGGCTAAGCTATTTAATTTGCCAAGGAAATGGTGTATATCTACATTTTTGGGCATAAGACACAAAATATCATCAACATATGTGAACCATTTAGCTCTATTAGGGAGGATTGTGTTAAGCAGCCTTGTTTCAAAAAATTTCCATGTTTTCGAGAGCTTTACGAATTTGTAGTCCAGAGTTCATAGATGGGGAAATATCCAAAATTTATGAAATAGGTAATGATTTGAAATACCAAGAAATGTGTCTAGAAGATTCCTTGTAAAATTTGCGATAAAGTTTATTACGGTCAAACTGGTAAAAATCTCGAACTAAGATTAAAACAACATAAATATAGCATTAGAACTGGACAAGATTCCAATGCTCTATTTATTCACGTAAGAGATTTTAACCATCCAATTGATTTTCAAAAAGTTGAGAAAGTAGAATCAAGCAAGTCCATGGTCGACAGGAATATAATTGAATCTTGTTTCATAAAAAACAGTTTTGACAATAATATGAATATTTCCTTTGGTTTATATAAATTAGATCCATTTATAATTAATAGAATTTGGGAAGAATTTAATAATACAGTGAACAAATAATAATTTTTTAAATTTCTTATTTCTTGGGTAGAATAGTTTGTTGGTGGGTTGTATGAAGGACCTGTCTAGTTCGGCCGGCGGGCCTGCTGTCTCGCGTCAGGTGTTTCGTTGTTGTGGGATCTGATAGTGAGGCGTGGGCTACCCCTTTAAATACCTTCCTTTGATGCTGTACTTTCAACAGAAGGTAACAGAGCACTGCTTACTCACGATGCATTACTCTAACAGAGTAAAGATCAAACCAGCGAGTGGCACAACCAGTGAGTCGTCCAAACTAGCACTTGCAGCTGTCGTTAGTGGCAGGCTGCAAGTCAAATGTAATGCGATTTTATCGCTCAAGGAGGCCTTTGTTGTCGTCTGTACAGGCGACACAGAGGCTGAGAAACTACTTACCACTACTGCTACTACCACTCTACGAGACCAGGGATTTCTTGTCTTGACTTCCCCAGCACTGAGGGCCAGGAGAATTGTGTTCCTCAAGCGACTCGACAACCTTATCACTGTACAGGCCACTGAAGAAATCAAGTCATCTATCGAAGCAAAGAACCCTTGGGCCAAGGTGGACTTCATTACTAAAATACCCAATGCTTCATCCATGCTGAAAGTCACCTTCAGTGACGTCAACATGGCAGCCAGAGCTCTCGCTGAGGGCCTGGCTATTCACTACTTCCACATCAACCCAGCCTTCATCGAAGCAGAGAAATTCCAACATATCTCTCAGTGCTATAATTGTTACTCATACTTACACACCACAAGTGATTGTCCTACCAAGGACAAGAAGTTCTGCTCCACCTGTGGCCGTGAGGGTCATGACTTCAAGAATTGCACTAATGCTTCACCACCTAAATGCTTGAACTGCAAGAATGACCACCATACTCTTGCTGCCAGGTGCCCTACCAGAAGAGACATACTCAAGAAACAACAACAACAACAACAACAATAGAAACCCAACCCACAAGCAACCACATATTCTGCTATCGCCAAGCTTCAAGCAGACACTACCAAGATACTACATGCCACGCAAGCTGCTCCCACCACTTCCCTGCCAGCACCTACTGCCGACTCCACCAAGATTCTTTATTGCATTATGTATTCTCATGTACAGAATGCAGCTGAGCCTGGTTCCTTCAACACCACCATCAATGAACTTTTCAAACTAAATAATATGCCTGGCCTTACATTCCCTGCATCACCACCTTCCACTGAGATCCTAAAATCTACTGCAAATATTACTAGCATCATCGCTGCTCCACCGCTGTCACAATCTCCACTAGACACAGAGATGGACCAATCAGAGACCACTGAGACGTCGGCAAACCCCACCAATGAGAGTCCACTACCGCTTGCATCCACTGCTAGAGCAACTGCCCAGTCGGAAATTTCGCCTTCATCAGTTCAGCCACCAGCCAAGAAAGGAAAAACACAAGAAACTGCGGATGCACCTCACGGTGCCACAGACACTGCTGCACCACAACAAGTCCGATACCTGAAGGGTGTATACTTCTACACAACCAAGCAGTATAAGAACACAATGCTGTCTTTAGAAATCTATCAGCACCTCCAGGACGAAACAGTCAAGTATACCTACGACCAAACTGTTACATACACCACTGCAGACATGACCAGACTACTCAATGCCAACACCCAACACCTTGTGGAAGTCGAGTACACCTCAAAGAGGAAATTCAGGATGCTTCAGAATGGGGACCTTGAAGACGGTACCCTCCTCTAGCACGACTATCCATGACCATTCACCAAGAAGATAAGTTTCCCCAGCACTTTGCTGTCCGCTAAAGCTGGGGTGTGGCTCCAATCGACCCTGTAACTACTGCCTCTGCCCGACTGCGCTTCTCTTCGGGGAAGTCAGCGCAAGATAGAAGAAGACGACACCCTCCAACTGGAGGGCCAAGAAAGAAGAAAGAAGATGTTCGTCACCCCCCACCCGGGGGGCCACTGCCGGGTCACCATCTGGAGAAGACCTGGGCGAATCAACATGAATGAATGAAAATGAACACCAACACACGACACTCCACACAGGAGAGCACAGCGCTAGCACGATCGACACCATGCATTGCCCTTCTAGGGCAGGGTTGGTGCCAGAGCCCAAGTTTGTAGCTCACAAGATGAGGGGGGTACTTGTGCCTCCTCCCATGGGAGACTTAGGTCTCAGACACTCCCTAGACAGGGAGCCAGTGCCGGGCCACCACTTGGAAGGGCCCGGGCCGGGAGAATACCGGCGAATCTTTAACAACAACAACTGTACTTTCATTGTTCCTTGATAATGTGAGCAGTCACGAAAGCGCTTGGAACTTCTCTATTCTTTCACAGTGGTTGTTTTGCATATTCTGAAATCCCCTGTTTACTGTGATCTTATTGCATATATATATATATATATATATATATATATATATATATATATATATATATATATATATATATATATATATATATATTATATATATATATATATATATATATTATATAACATATACATATATGTTCATTTACCAAACTGCTGCAGGCCAGGACTCGACCCTACGAACGTTGTATCGCCTCGTGAGTCAACACAACACACGCATCACCTTTACCACTCAGCCACCGATCCTACAAGAACCAAGCACACAGCACAGAGCTATGTGTTTTTTTTACCATAGTCCGAGGACACTCGTGGCAGTGGTACCTCGAGGATTAATTTCAGCCGCCACTGTCACGAGTGTCCTCGGACTAAGGTAAAACACACAACTCTGTGCATTAATAGGTCATGCGGAACCAAAAATCGTAGATATCACATTATGATAACTTGTAATTATTGTGTTGGTAATGATTAAGATAGGGATTTTAGCTTAATGTATCTCTACACAGGGCAGAAATTCCCACTCATAATAATCTAATAAATATTTTACAGACTGCTTTCTAGGGCATCATTCCTAATAGCTAGGAAATATTATTCACGAACTCCACAAAGAAAGCCAGTCACTGGGAGAGTCCGTCAATGGGAGACGGCTTGCTGCGTCGCGATGGAAAGCTTGCCGTTGGTAGACATCTCCTAACGCAATAGTGAAGAGCCTGCCCTCCATGTGTGAACTAGTTGACAGTGACAGCTTCTTCAGAAGAGCCTACTGGTAGTAGACTGCTTCCAGTATGGTCTAGATGAATTCCTCTTAATAGCTCACTCAGGTAAAAGAATCAAAATCGGTGTTTTTCCCTTAATTTCACAAACCAGCTGGACAACGGCAGCACTGTTCTGAACAAGATGCGAAGTGAAGCGGGAAATCTTTGGCTTGAGACAAATGTTTACCACCAGAAAAAGAACTCTTGATAAAGCAAAGGAAGAAATCCTAATAAAGAAACTACCCATGCTCCTGTAAATACCTTATCTGCAAGGCTGTGATATCCCTAAGGCAGTAAGTAATTATCTGGCTGATCACGCAGGCACCAAGAAACCTCATCATCAGGAAGGACTGTGAAAGTGAAAAAAAAGAACTCTAGAATTCGATTAGAGGAATGTCACAGGCATGTCAAGTCCATAGTAATCCCATTTATGTTCATATAAGGATACGAGGAAGAAGAAACGAAAGGTTTATATAAATCAATATAATGTTCAAAACGAAAACTGCGAAGACAACAATGGGGAATGATTGCCGAGAGTCGTACATAACTGGACTATGTACCAGCAGTAGGAGGTGTGAGTCAAGACCATTTGATATTTTGAAAATAAATATGAAAAAAGAAAACGGGGTTATCACGTGCATAGATCTGATGCTGCAGCTATAAACACACCTTTGCAAACACGCATAGATACACAGAGACATAAACAAACGCAAACAAACACAAATACATGCAAGCACGTACCACAGAACGAAGTAAGCGCTTTACATGTTGGAGAAACTAGGTACAGCTCAACTCCTCTGTAAATATAAACAGACAATTACAAATAAGAAATAACATCTAAACATGGGATCCAAATGGTTTACTGTCTAACGCAGTGAAGAAAAATCACAGGTTACAAGACACCTTTTCGTTCTGTCCAGACAAGTAACGTTGTTCCGATGAAAAGCGTAATCTGCATCCTGCTTTCTTTCTGCATACTGAAGAACAGTTATTATATAAACATAGCAGAAGTATTTTTGGTAGCTGTGCGATCCGAGAGAGGAATCCCCGTATTTCATAAGTCCAGCTGATTCTACCTCAATGCAAAAAAAAAAAAAAAAAAAAAAATTGCAGAGTACTGCAAAAACTCGAATGTCACGTCACAGAGGAACCTACTCACTGAGCATGGGAGTACAGTGAAGATTTAGAACTGCATATAAATTGACGTTATGTGGATATATAATTCAGTTTTATACCATAAAATCTTAGTGACCTAGATTGGTGAATATGATATTACAAATTTGTTATTGAAAACTTGATTAGGGGCTACATCTCCTACTAAAATAATAAGTCTCCCTCTCTGGCATTGAAAGTTTAAATCTGATCAGAAGAGACTTCCTTCGTTTATCACACAGAAATTAAATCTGGGAATGGGTTACTACGTGTAACATTGTCCACAGAGCGTTGGCACATCTTAATAGTCCCATGAATTTTCCTCCACGACTCACGAAATCGTAATGACACGATTGCAAACAAACCATACCACGGGCGGGAATAGAACCCGCGATCAGAGAGTCTCAAAACTCCAGACCGTCGCGTTAGCCAGCTAGCTGGTCCAGTGGCTAACACGACGGTCTGGAGTTTTGAGACTCTGATTGCGGGTTCTATCCCCGCCCGTGGTATGGTTAATTTTCCTCCACGTACTATACATCAGCGTTGAAAATTTTAACCCTATCTGAAACAGGAGTTCTCGAAGAAATGAAATATTTATCTATTTTGCTATAAAATCAAATTTTCCTGCACACAAATTAAACTTGACGGGTGCTATGCTGGCTGTAGGATGTATCAGCCATTAAATATTGAGGCTGCTCAGCAAAGGTAGACTCAATTTGTTTCATTATTTTTACAAGAAAAATTGGCAGATAAGCATCCATGCGCTTAAATTTTACTGTCCGCCCTCGTCCAGTTAGGAGGCACCATTATTGGAATGTCTGAATAAGGTTTCCTTAGTTACTGGAGCCATTTCAGGGTACTAAGAATGGGTTCGACAACATTGGCCATAGGACAACTGCACATAACAATTGTTACCAGAATCTTGTCCTAGTTACCGTACACCAGTGTTGAATTTTTTTACAGGATAAATGGAAGCATTCTAATATTACTATCAAAATAGATACGAAAAGGTGGATGAAGAAAAAAAAAATCAGGCGACCATTTAAAGTTCCTACCTCGAGAATATCCAATAAACACATCTCTCTGTCAATAGTGTGTGTGTATGAGGGAGCAAACACGACAAAGGTTTACCTTACTTCACTTACACACACACGTGCACGAACTAAACTTACACACGCACACACACACACACACACACACACACACACACACACACACACACACACACACACACACACACACACACACACACACACACACACACACACACAAACTAAACTTACAATGAGAGGAGGAGAGGGATAAGTTAGTGTTTATTCCTGGGAGTCATGAGAGCAAAGGGATGACACATAATGAAAGACAACAGGAAGAAAAACAGGAGATTGAAAACATCAAAGAAATAGGTGAGGAGGATATGACTGAGATAGTAAATTTTCAGAGAATAGAAGGGTACTTGAAGGGCAGAAACTGGCCAGGCATACTGATTTTCAGGACAGGAATGGTGCTGAACAGGATCCTGCAAGAGAAACCATGGTTGAAGGAATCATCAACATACAAGAGGGTGATCCTAGACCACGACAGAACAAGAACAGAAAGACAGCAGTGGAGGGGAAGACACAGAAACGAAAGGGGATAGGAAAAGAAACATGGCCAATTTCTGCAGAGGACAACCAGAGCAGGGCAGAGCAACAAGTGCAAGCACACACAGAATCACCATCAGAACCCCACAGCCGATCACGCTATCCCAACAAAAACCACAATCCTTACTTACAACCCACACCTCACAATATGCTGTAGAATCCCACAGAACACTAACAAGCCCCCACCCCCACAGACTCCCCAGAACATAGTGTTGGAGAGGAAACTGAAGGTATGGTACACTAACACTGATGGAATAACAAATAAGTGGGAGGAGCGGCATGGAAGAATCAGAGACATCACCAGACAGGACATGATAGCTCTCACCAAACCAAGCTCACAGGAATGATTACAGATGCCATCTTTCCAATGGGATATCAGAATCTGAGGAAAGTCAGTAAATGAAATGGTGGAATATGTGACAACAATATGCAAGGAAGCTGAGGAGAAGTTTGTACCCAAGGGTAACAGAAACAACGAGGCCATGAAGAGCCCTTGGTTCACTCAGAGGTGTAGAGAGGCCAAAACCAAATGTGCTAGAGAATGGAAGAAGTATAGAAGGCAAAGCACTCAGGAGAAAAAGGAGAGCAGTCGTAGAGACAGAAATGAATATGCACAGGTTAGAAGGGAGGCCCAACGACAATACAAAAATGACATAGCAGTGAAAGTCATATCTGACCCGAAGAAGTTGTGCATCCACATCAGAAAGAAAACAACAGTCAAGGACCAGGTAATCAGGCTGAGGGAGGAAGGAAGGAAGATCACAAGAAACGGCCGAGAAGTATTTGAGGAGCTCAACATGAGATTCAAAGAAGTGTTCACAAAAGAGACAGAAGGAACTCCAGAAAGACAGAGAGGTGGGGTACACCATCAAGTGTTGGACACAATACATACAACAGAGAAGGAAGTGAAAAGGCTGCTAAGCGAGCTAGATACCTCAAAGGCGATGGGGCCGGATAACATCTCTCTTTGGGTCCTGAGAGAGGAAGCAGAGGTGTTGTGTGCCACTAAAACAATCAACACATCTATCGAAACAGAGCGACTACCTGAGGTATGGAAGACAGCAAATGTAATCCCAGTTTTTAAAGAAAGGAGACAGACACGAAGCACTAAACTACAGACCACTGTCACTAAAATGTGTAGTATGCAAAGTCTTGGAGAAGATTATCAGGAGAAGAATGGTGGAGGACCTAAAATGGAATGAGCTTGTCAACGACAAACAGCAGTTTCAGGGGCGGGAAATCCTGTGTCACAAACCTACTGTAGTTCTATGACAGAGTGACAGCTGTAAGGTAAGAGAGAGAGAGAGAGAGGGTGGGTAGATAGCGTTTTCTTGGACTATAAGAAAGCTTTTGACACAGGCACACAAAAGATTAGCACATAAACTGGAAGACCAGGCAGGTATAACAGGGAAGGTACTGAAATGGATCAGGGAATACCTGTCGGGAAGACATCGGCGAGTCATGGTACGTGACAAGGTGTCAGAGTGGGCGCCTATGATAAGGGGGGTCCCACAGGGACCCCCTTATCAGAAGTGCTCCTGTTTGCAGATGATGAGAAGTTGATAAGAAGAATTCAATCGGACAAGGACCAGGAGGAACTACAAAGGGATCGGGACAGGCTGCAGGCCTGGTCCGAAAAGTGGCTCCTGGAGTTCAACCCCACCAAATGCAAAGTCATGAAGACTGGGGAAGGGCAAAGAAGACTGCAGAGTACAGTCTAGGGGGCCAGAGACTTCAAACCTTACTCAAGGAAAAGGATCTTTGGATGATATATATGACACCGGGCACATCTCCTGAGGCGCACATCAACCAAATAACTGCTGCAGCATATGGACGCCTAGCAAACATAAGAGTAACATTCCGACATCCCAATAAGGAATCGTTCAGGACCCTGTACACCGTGTATGTCAGGCCTATATTGGAGTATGCAGCACCAGTTTTTAACCCACACCTAGCCAAGCATGTAAAGAAATTAGAGAGAGTACAAAGGTCTGCACAAGACTGGCCCTGGAGAGGTTAAGGGAAATCGACCTAACGACACTGAAGGACAGGAGAGATAGGGGGGATATTACATGGTGGACAGAGACAGGATGTTCCGGAGATGGGACACAGCAACAAGGGGTTATAATTAGAAGCTGAAGACTCAGATGAATCACAGGGATGCTGGGAAGTATATCTTCAGTCACAGAGTTTTCAGGAAGTGGAATAGTATGGGAAGTGATGTAGCAGAGGCATGATCTACACATAGCTTTAGGAAGAGATATGATAAAGCTTATGGAGCAGGAAGAATAACCTAGTAGCGACCGGTGAAGAGGTGGGACCAGGAGCTGTGAATCGTCCCCTACAACCACAACTAGGTGAGTATAACTAGGTGAGTACACACACACACACACGCACACACACATACACACACACATACACACACACACACACATACACAAACACACACACACACACACAGGATCGCAGATGAACAAGGAGGCTTTAGTGAAAAGGTAGGGGTGTGTGGACCAGTGGATTACAGTGAAACATATAAGTGAACAGTAATAGATAAGACCCCTTTTAAAAGAGTCTATGTGGCGTTTATGGATATGGAAAAGGCATATGAACAGGGTGGATAGGTGCAATGTGGCAGATGTTGCAGTGTATGGTGTAGGAGGTAGGTTACTGAAAGCAGTGAAGAGTTTTTAACTAGGATAGGTGAGGCTCAAGATAGAGTATGTAGAAAGAGGGAAATTTTTTCCCAGTAAAAGTTAGGCCTTAGACAAGTGATGTGTGATGTCACCGTGGTTTTTTAATATAATTTATAGATGGGGTTGTAAGAGAAGTTTAAATGCATGGTCATGGAAGATTCGTGTAGTTAAAAAGATAAAAGCCTCACACCAAAGTGGGAGTTGTCAAAGCTGCTCTTGCTGATGACACTTGCTCTTGGGAGATTCTGAAGAGCAGCCTGCAAGATTTGTGGATGAATTTGTGTAGGGTGTGGCAAAGAAGAAAATTAAAGTGAATACAGGAAAAGAGTAGGTTTATGAGGATAACAAAAGATTGAGATGATGACAGATTGAATATCATATTGGAGGAGAGAGTATGGAGAGGTGAACGTATTCAGATATTTGGGAGTGGACGTGTCAGCGGATGGGTCTATGATAGATGAGGGAATCATAGAAATGATGATGGAAAAAGAGTGAGTGTTGCACTAGGAGTCTGTGGATACAAAGAACTTTGTCCCTTGGAGGCAAAGAGGGAATGTATGATAGTATAGTGTTACCAAACGCTCTTATATGTGTGTGAAGCGTGGGTGAAGAATGTTGCAGCGAGGAGAAGGCAGGAGGCAGTGGAGAAGTCATGTCCTGAGGGCAATGTTGGTGTGTAAATAATTGCAGAGAATTCGTAGTTTGGAAGTTAGGAGAGGTGCGGATTACCAAAACTGTTGTCCAGAGGGCTGAGGAAAGGGTTTGTTGAGAGTGGTTCGTACATGTCAGAGAGAATGGAGTCGAAACAGAAAGACTTCAAAGTGTATCAGTCTGTAGTGAAGAAGGCGGGGTAGGGGTCGGCCTAGAAGGGTGGAGGAGGGGTAAGGAGTTTTGTTGCGAAGGGCTTTTTGGACTTCCAGCAGGCATGCGTGGAGCGTGTTTGATAGGAGTGAATGGATACAATGGTTTTGTAATACTTGACGTGCTGTTTGGAGTGTGAAGCAAAGTAACATTTATGAAGGGATTCAGGGGAAACCGGCAGGCCGGACTTGGTCCTGGAGATGGGAAGTACAGTGCCAGCACTCTGAAGGATGGGTGTTAATGTTACAGTTTAAAAACTGTAGTGAAAAGCACCCTTCTGGCAAGACAGTGTTTGGAGGAAAGATGGTGAAAAGTTTTTTTTTCTTTTCGGGTTCGGGGCCACACCTGGCCTTGTGGGAATTGGCCAGTGTGATAAAAAAAAAAAAAAAAATACATATATATATATATATATATATATAATATTATAAATATCTAAATATATATATATATATATATATATATATATATATATATATATGTAAATGGAAGATTATATGTATATATATATATATATATAGGATAGGGAATATAAATATATATATATAAAATATAATATATATAATGTATATATACATATATATATATATATTATATATATATGTATATATATATTTATTTATATATAAATATTATATTATATATATATGTATATATATATATATATATATATATATATATATATATATTATAATAATATATTATATATATATATATATAATATAATATAGGGAGGTACCACCAAACCACTAGAACTGTTTATGGGACCCTCTATCCTCAGAGAAAAGAATAAACTTGCTTTCAGGGAAAACTCAAGATTCTCCCTGAGCTGCTTGAGAATTTCCTCCTAACCACACCCTATATTCTGTATATATATTTTATTTAAAGACAAAATACTTGACAAAACTTCACAAAACTAAGTACAAAGTAAAACAACATAGGTAACACAGAGCTTCATCTCGATACTTTGTCCAGCTCCCCTGTGGTGGGCCGCAGTGCTCAGAATGCTGCAGCATCACTCTCTGATCCGCAACACTTAGTCTCTGAAAGAGTAAGCTGGTCGCCCTGATGGTCCTTTGGTTTCTATGATGAGCTTTTCACCCAGCTCTTTGAGGAACTTTAGAAAAGCACACTTGCCCCATTGCTCCAAGGTCACCGACCCAAAATTGGAATGAAGTTTATAGCAAGGGGGAAGGCTTTCATATTTTCGGATCTTCCTGGTCTCCTGTGGCTGCAGCTCCCACCCCCCCTTCCACTACAGAGTAATGGCAAGTATGTGACTGCCAGTGGCAGCACAGAGTTAGTCCCAGGCAATCTGCTTTCCATACCTTCAGGTAGCATAGTGGCTCCATCAGGACGCTTTGACTTCCATCATACCTCTGTACTTGGTGTTCCTGTTGAGCTGTGCAACGGGCTGTGGCGAGAGCTTCTCTTTATTATGTCATTGATCTCCTCATGTCTGGCATACTTTCCCTTCTGCTGTGTGGCACACGAGACCATGGAGTCCGAATTGATCAGTCTTCGCCCTGGCGCAAATACACCTAGTTCGTGAGGAATGGGTCGGCTAGGCGAATAGCAACACCAATCATCCGAATGGCCAGTGGGGTCGAGACGGGGCCCAGGGAGAATTGGGAACATCTAAAACTGGAAATCTCCTGAGTGAGGTGCCTTCACTGCCATGAGACGAGCTTTGTTCTTCCTAAGCTTGGAGAGCATTGTGTTGGCGATTTTCCATGATCGGTTTTGTCCCATGGGAACGGTATGTGCTGTATGGGAGGAGCAGGTTTTTCCCCCTACTGGAGGAGTCTGTAAGGGTGTCCCCACCGAATTGCTGCTTAAGTAAACCTGGGGTCTTGAGCTCCTACCACGTTCTCTCAAGCGATTCGGGCACTATCTTCTTGAATAATCACTGGAAGCCAAACACGAAGACAGAAAAGCATGTAAAGCAACATGCGTTGCTTTTAAACGCACCCCATATACCTCCCAGTCCGCACTGGGAGGGTTGCCTGATCCATTGCTCATCCTCTAGTGACAGGTTCATGCTTCTAAAAGTTTGATCTCAGGGTCGTCATAATCATCGAGTGTTGGGTTTTCAAAAGAGGGTGCACACCCAAGAGTCTTGCATAGTAAGACACCTTGTGAGGAGATACAGAGTCCATCATGCATCAAATCGCTTATTCCCTCTCCTCCATTCTCATAAGGGTCATTCCAATTAGTCCCTGGAGACAGATCGATGGCCTGGTGACGCCAGCGTGCCCCCCAAGAGGGTACTGTTGGACGGAGTTGTAGTTGAGATTTCTGGAAGGGGGATTCATCGCACAGCATTGATTATATCCTGGATTCGCTGTGATGAATTTCGGCACTTAGATGGATTGAGGATGAGTCCCAAGCCTTCTCACCTGTGTTTTCCACCAGTTTTTAGGTCCCCCACGAGGGACTTCTTCCGTACCTGCCCGAGTGCCGTCCTCCAGGTACCAGATATTGAGCTTCTCACTGCGTAGGGCTGGAAGTTAGTTCTCTTACTGCCAAGCAGAAGAGAAGTGGAGCAATGGTCACCGCAGAACACCCACTGATGGATGAATTTCATGTTCTTCAAACAAAGAATTGAGGGTTGCAGTAGCCGCTGAAATGAATGGAAAGAGACTGGTAACCGAACTCCGAACTGCTGGCAAAACAGCAACTCTCCTAACCATATTAAAGGCATTTCTAAAAGCAAGTTGATATTGCCTTTGACTTCTGGTAGGTCTCCCTGAAGTATGCCCTTGCCGCATTAGCTGCAGCTTCACAGCCTTGAGAGACCCCAAAGCCAGGTTGGTGTGGGCTGGAGTAAAGTGGCAGCTTCTAATCGAATGTTTCTCACTCGCTTTGGGCAACGAAGACGGCGAAGAGTGTTTTCCAACTGCAATGGTCAGATTCCCCCATCCCACTTCTTCCAAGCACAAGGAGTCTCCAAAAAAGAAAGGTTAAATTTTCTATCTGGGATTTTCGCCCAACCAGGCCCTTGTTGACGAAAGTGTTAACTCTGAGAAGAATTGAGCAGATTCAACCGAGTACTGGATTTACCCATCTCTTTGAGGTCTGAGGTCGAATTCCATGTATCCTAATGCACATCCCTCTGGAAAGACAACGAATCGCCTTATAGACTTCCGATTCTGGCAAAATTAATGTTTCCATAAGGGGCTTCCTCAGGGTTGTCCGTTGATGGCTGTGGTGTCCCCTGTTGGATGCTTGACGCTTATTAGTGCTTGGGCCTGGTCCTCATCCTTGGGGGCTACAGTGTGAGGTCACTTGTAATTATTCTTATTGCTCCCACTGTGTTACCTTCCTCAATTTTTTTTGCTAACCTGTGCGCAAATTTTCTCGTTCTCAGTAGGACTTTTCTTGGTCTGCCTCTTTGATTCCTGCGATGATGGGGCAGAGGGACACAGTTATCCGTTCTTGGGTAGTTGCGCACTGCCTTGATAACTGACGTGGTTAGCAGTTTGCCTCGTCTTTCAGGAACTGCAAGACAGACATTGCCGAACAAGAGAAGGTTGCGCCATGCTTGGATGGTGCCTCGGGCTTCTAAGTTGGTGGAACCTCCATTCACCCGCTTAAGAAGGTCTGTGAATTTCCCTGCTGCATATGGGCGAGCTGCTTTAGGGATGTGGGATAGTGTACTGCTAGCAGTGGATTTGAATGCCAACAGAAGGTTATCGCAAGTGACGAGGTTGCCATTGGAATTGTCATCTGCCTGTGGAGGCTGTGGGCTGCTCTCTACTGGGGACATATGTGATCCCGCACACCTATTGTGTGCACGAATACGGCCGTCCCTGTTGCGTGCTCGAAACTCTCCACACACCTGACATGTGCCTCTTCTTTCATTGTTGGGTGCATTGTTTCCCTGGCTTTGGCTGGCTGGCTTCATCGTCTGCCATACCTCAAACTGTGTGATAAGCCCAAGCTGAAGGGAAAATGGCGCATGGCACATTCCGCATGTGGTTCATGGTGGTGGGGGGGGGGGGAGAGAGGGGTGTGTCCAGTCCTTGTGGTGGGCGGTGGAAGATGTGTGCTGAGGCGGAGTAGGGCACTCACTCCCTCCCAGGACAAGTCACTATACACCACGATGCTCAGTGCACATGTTACTATACACCACTATGCTCAGTGCACTGCCCCCACTATCAACGACACACCGCTATACACTTCACATGCTATGCGCATACCATGCACATACTATGCACTGTACACTATAGACTATATACACTATACACACGGTGAACAAACACACCATTGTTGTAACACGAGCACACGGTGTATGCGCGCCTGTTTGGGGAAGGGGGGGACAGTTTTACCCCTCAACCTCCGCCTCCTCCTCCTCCATTAGGCCTCCCCTCACCGACCTCTCCTACCCATAGGTGACCGTTATGTTCCCTCACTGAATTCACAAACACAGAACTTTTCTTGATTCTGACGGAATAGACGAAATGCGGAGTCTTCTGGCCCTTTCCAACACGACCAGCAGATATTCACACACCGGTCTGTTGATGATAATCCTGGCAGGTGTTCTTGATTGGACGATATTGTGCCAAAATCACAGAGCGAGATGCCCACATGTTTAATTGGAAATAATGAGACAGACATCATTGTTGTACAAGATTATTCAAGACGGAAGTAAGTGTAGTAATTATCTGGAGTAAAAAAGACGGGTTGGGGTGATAATCATAGATCGTAATTCGCAGATGAATTATATCAAGCGGAGATATAATTTGCAAAAATTGTGAAATATACGACGCCAGAAATTTGCTCTTCTTACTGAGGTTATTAGAAGTTTGTTGAGATTATGAGACGTTTATTGACGTTATGAGACGTTTTTGAAGTTATGAAAGTTTTATTGAACGGTTGTAAAACGTTTATTGAGTTATGATGTTTATTGAATCTGTGATGTGTTATTGAAGTCTGATCTGGTTGAACTTATGGTGCGTTGACCGAGTCTTACTCGTAACATTGTTCTCTTGTGTAGGGCCACCTGGTCCACCACTTTCCAAGGACAGTCCATGTCCAGGGTCTATAAGGTCACTGTGAGACCAATGTCCCCTACATTTTAGTATGCCTATATACAAGTAGCCTCGTTCAGTATCTGGCTTCGATTTATTTTGTCTGCTGACCTTACTTTCAATGGCTTACTTACAATAATGACAGATGTCTCGCAGCTAGGAAAATGACAGGCTGGATAATAAGAACTTTCCAAGTAAGAGAAAATGACAGGGTGGATAATTAGAACTTTCTGAGTAAGAGAAAGAATGGCAGGGTGGATAATAAGAACTTTCTGAGTAAGAGAAAATGAAGCGGTGGATAATAAGAACTTTCAGAAAACAAGGGAAATAATGTCACTGTTGATACTATTGAAAATCTCTTGTACTCTCTCGTTTGGGGTATTGTTGAAGGCCAGTTCTAGGGCAGGGAGAGATGCTCAGAGCTGGAACAAGATATAGAGATAATTTACGGACCACGTAGGGAAATATAAAGTAAATCTCAGGTTACTAGAACGCCGCTAGGAATAATATATACTCAGTGAAGGGGAGTAGAGAGAGATTTCATGATAATATATTCGTGGAAAGTTACTTGAGGAGTTCATAGTTTGTAATAACTTACTGAAGTGGGAGAGATGGGAGGAAAAGTACAATAAACCAGTGAAACCAGGGGTACCATAGGGCCAATAAGAGAACATTCGTATCAACATCCGGGTCCCCAGATTATCTCATCTTACGAGAAAAGATATCCAGAAACAGAAAGGAAAATGGGCAAGCACTCCCATTTACGGATCAAACCAGGCTGTTGAGAGATATGTGGGCCAACAGGCACAGCAGCAGCAGTTAGCAGCAACAGCCTGGGTTGACCAGGCTAGACACAGACAATCCTAGCACAGGCCGGGCTGTCCACGACCTGGGAAACTTCGTCGAAACACATCAATATAAAGTAGTCCGCTTCATAATTCTAGACACAAGAAGCCATTTCCCTGGTAATGACCACAACATATGCGCTGCATTACAGATGTGATGATAATTGAGACTATGCATCATTTAGGAATCTTTATTGTAATAAGTTTCTCCAGCTATCGACTTTCTCGATCCAATCTTAAAAAAAAAGTGGGGAGATAAGGAGCTTGGTGGCAATTGTCCCTCAGCCTGGAGTCGATGTGCTCATTGCAGGTGCATACTGGTATTGAAACAGCTAATGCAGCGTTAGATTCGCCTCAGTGAGGCCTGTTACAGTGGTCCTTAGTGTCTCTTATATTCTCCCCAGACTCAACATAGTCGCGCGCAATTGGGAAAGTGCAGGATGTTGCAGCCAGTCTTAAACAGAACTCGGAAGCGCAGCAGAGTTGTCTCGAGGTGAAGATCTGGTAATTTGCATCAAGATGGATAAGCCACTACTATTGGTGGAGCATGTCCGACGCTCCGCCTCCCAGGTATGATAGGCAGGGTCTGCCTAGGTGACCGCCTCAGCTGGGTGCTGCAGCCTGGGTGACTGCAGCTGGGTGACTGCCAGGCATGGGTGACTGCCAGCCTGGGTGACTGCCAGCTGGGTGACTGCCATGCCTGGGTGACTGCAGCCTGGGTGACTGCCAGCTGGGTGACTGCCAGCCAGGGTGACTGCCAGCCTGGTGACTGCCGCCTGGTGACTTGCCAGCCTGGGTGCTGCCAGCTGGGTGATGCCTAGCCTGGGTGACCTCCTGCCTGGGTGACTGCCAGCTTGGGTGACGCGCGCCGGGTGACCGACCAGCCTGGGCCGCCAGCCTGGGTGACCGCCGCCTTTCTTGTTCTGCTTCCTGTAGGGAATTATTGTTCTGCTTGTTATATAGAAGTTTTTTCTTCTACTCTTTGCCTTCCACAGTTCTGTTATCACGTCTTTCCACATTCTTTGTCACGTCTTTCCACATTTGTCTCCCTCTCACACTTTCTCGCTTTATTATTATTGCGAAAAGCTTAAACTCTCATGGTTAGTGTCTAGGTTAAGATGGGACTTTAACCAGAGAACTGCAGTTACTCTCGGAATAAATTAAATATCTCCTATTCTGCCATCCTTATTCCAACTCCCTCAAACTCTAACTCCCTCAATCCATTTGAATCCCACTCAATCCCTTCAATCCCACTCAACCCCATCTTCAAAACCCACAACCCCCAATCTGTCACTCCTTCTAAACTCTCTGTCAAAATCCCTCAGGCTTCATTCATTTCTCCCAAACTCCCTCAACCTCCCTCTTCTCCTTCACAAAAACAGCATCCCTCTCGATACCTTATAATTAGGGCGAAGGAGATTTAGGTCCAGAGCTGAGGTACGCCGAGGAGGTCCCTAGGTCTGCGAAAGTCCCATGGATGTGATAAGTCCCAAGGACGTGAAAGTCCCAAGGACGTGAAATCCCAAGAACATGCACAGGTCAACAAGAACATGCAGGTTGCTGAAAGTAGGTTTTAAAGTTGGCGAGCAATGAGGAGTTTCCTTGTCAACATGAGGTTAGTCTCAGAGCTCTTTACTCTGGGTCTTCGTTCAATAACCTTGTTTATGTGGCAGTGTCACTGCTGCTCCTGCTTGTGTTGCTATTTGGTGCGTGCTGTCTCGCGTGCTTATTTGTAGCTGCTGTTGCTGTTGTTTTGGTTGGTTTAGGTGCGGCGTTGCTAATAGTGTGCTGGTATTAGTGACTGTGTTGCTGCTGTGGATGTTACTGTTTTCATTGGTGATATTGATGCCGCTGTAGCTTGTGCTGACACCGTTGCTGGGTGCTGTATTGTTGCTGTGTTGTTGCATGCTGCTGTCCTTGCCGATATTACTGCTGCTGTTTCGGGTGGCTGTGTATACTACTGTGTTTTTTTTTTATTTTACTGTGGCTAATGCAGCGATTGATTGATTTTCTATTTTTCGTTTCGTGTTTCAATATTTCTTTGCAATGTGATGTTTTGTGTTTTGCTTTATTTTTTTTTTTTTTTTTTTAGATTGATGTCTCTTGTGTCTCTTGTTATGCTACTGTATTACATCCCAGGAATTCCAAAGGCCTCTTATCCTGGGTAAAAATTTGACTTAAATTATCTTCAACCAATGTTAGAACAGAGTATATCACTATATACATTGCACTCAAAATTATGTACAGCATTAGGTATAGTGCACTCTCGGTAAGCAACGGCAGTTAGAGAGCACTAGATGAGCAGACCGTGCTTTCCAACACAGTCTAGAATGGGAATGCACAAGGGCAGAAGTGTGTGATACCCACTTCACCTGTCTCCGATTGCAGAACCATTTCTATTGTTGGAAACCTGGGTTCTAATCTCGAACGATGGGGCCCTCATCTTCAACCTTAGCACCTGTTCGCTTGGTTGTGGGGAGATAGTCTTTCAATGGTTACGTGCTCTTTGCATGACAATACTGTATTTTGATATTTGTTGGGACTTGCATGATTTTGCATGTTACTGGATTTTGTATCTGTTGAGACTTTCATTGTTTCTTATGCTACTGATTTTGCTTGTTTTTTGAAAATTTATTGTGTTGTTTTAGGTTTATTTTCATCAGTTTTTGTTTTGCATCGATCTCTTTATTTAATCAGTTATATCGAGGTTCAGGATTTTTTTTTTCTTCTCCCCTTTTACTCGTATATGACGATGAATCCTACCTGAGTTTATGGTTGAGTAGTCAAGAACAATAACAAAATACCGCTTAGTCCTCCCCCATCGGACGACATCCATCACCACCACTCTCACGATTCATACTCACTTCCACATCTCCCCATAACCCATTGCATCGAAACCCCTACACACCATAACGCACCCCTCTGCCAAGATTCAAGTGTACAATACTACGTCACTTATGCACCAATAACTCGGTCTAGGCAACAGAACTTTAATTAATAAGTGAAAGGGTTGTAACCTCTAGAAAATGTTAGGTTTGGATGAAGAGGGGAACTCACCGAAAATTAATTGGTCCAAGAAGAAGTGGTGGGCTCGGTGATGCTGTCTTATCTCAGACTCATTGAGAAAGCTTAGTATACATCATATATAATCGGGCCAAATACGTACCCCACAGGTGATAACATACCGGAAGTTTAAATGGTTTCATCTGGTTTATTAGAAAAACTGGTTTTCAGGCTGAGATATTGCTTTATAATGCGGCGCTCACCACTCGATTTACTCAAGCTCGACTACGTCGCTAATACGGTCGCCTTTTCATTTACATTTGTGTTTATTGTTCTGGGTTCTTGCCTTTATTCTGGTATTCGGCTTATATATTAATAAAAAATTTTATTTTTACCTTTGCGGTATTTTTTTAGGGCGTGAGAGTTGTCTTTTGCGCCACTTAATGAATATATACTGTTAACGTTGGTTTTAGCTCTTTTCAATGCAATAGCAAGTGTATAAAAAGGCGTGTGATTCCTTTAAGGCTGATATTGTACTTTCGGAGCGGAGGTCTGGAACCTTAACTCAGCATATTAGTGAGGTACGGCGCTTGTATTTCAGAACCAAATACAGATGAGTGTGACTGCCCCTTTCAATTGAGTTCAACACTGTACTTTAGGAAAAGTCTATCAACGCCTATAGAGAGGATGGTTTAACTTTGATGTCCTCAGAACTTTAAGGCATGTCCCTGATAACCCTTCGATTACACTGATCTTAAATGGGAGTGTCTCCCCTAATTCCATGTTTGAAGAAATGGATTATAAATATCTGATAAGGTGATAGCTTTCAAGACACATGCGAGACTCAGTGGGGTATACTTACCATCTTGTTGCCTTGTTTTGACTGGAGCAAATCCTAACAATAGTAAGAATACCTAACTGTTGTACAGTGTCCGTTGCATTCGTAATTCTTGAACCAGCAGTCTGCAGTTTGTACCTATTCCTGAGCACAATAGCATGATACCATTATGCGACAATACGTATATTGAAATCAGACACCAACTTTCTTCTCATCTCTATGGGTTTATGAAGAGGAAATCGTCAGAAAAGTGTTGTCTCAGAAAATTAATTATTCCTTTCAAACTGTATACGCTTCTACTGGTTTTGCCATATTTCCTGTATATAACATTACTAGAAATTTGATATAAACAAAACGAAACTGTTTATGAAGTTCGCCGAAAAGATTATGGTATTACTCAGTTGGATAGTTTGTTATCTGGCATATATTGATATCCTGTCTTCTACCTAGGCTTTTTAGAAGAGAGTTAATGTCATTTATAGTACACAACAGGTTGGATGGTTCTCAGTCCCATGTTATTAAAAGTTTTGATTACTGACGTTTAATTGCGCTATCCTGCATCACCTATGCATATTGCTATAAGCTATTGCTGATGAAATCATGATACATACAACAGGGGGTAAACGATGAGTTTCCATTCTTAACAAGGTTCAGTCCAACTTTGTAATTGATAGGCTTCATCATATCTCAATCTACAACGGAAGATATTGACAAGAACGACCATCCTCAGTCATCTGTTTGCAGGGCGGAAAACATTAGCATGTTAAATACTTACAGATATCGGGGTGAAGACTAAGCTTCAATAAATCTATCATATTACCACTTCTAATTAAGAAAATGCAAAGGAAGAAGCTGTAAATGCTCTCAAGCTGTATAAAGTTTGTGTTAGAATTACCGTCAATTTGTAAAGTAAAAGGGACACAAGTGCAACTAATGTGACATTTTATTGGTGGCAACGTTTCGCTCTCCAGGAGCTTTATCAAGCCATTACAAACAATACATGGACACAGAGGGTATATAAAGGCTCAGAGTGAGGTGCAATACTAGTGAGGTACCATTTCGATGTTCACTAGTGGTAGTAGTAGTAGTAGTAGTAGTAGTAGTAGTAGTAGTAGTAGTAGTGACAAAAGTAATACAATATGGTAGAGCAATTAATTCGTACATGAGTAAAAGGATATAAAAGGATATAAAAGTTACCCAAGTAATAGCTTTTATATCCTTTTACTCATGTACGAATTAATTGTTCTACCATATTGTATTACTTTTGTCACTACTACTACTACTACTACTACTACTACTACTACCACTAGTGAACATCGAAATGGTACCTCACTAGTATTCACCTCACTCTGAGCCTTTATATACCCTCTGTGTCCATGTATTGTTTGTAATGGCTTGATAAAGCTCCTGGAGAGCGAAACGTTGCCACAATAAAATGTCACATTAGTTGCACTTGTGTCCTTTTGCTCTCAAAGCTGTTGCTGGCTACAACCCCAACAATGGTGCTAATGTGAGAATGATGTACATAGCCTATATTAGATCCTTAAATGATTATCTTTCGCCCATGTTAATATTAGCTAATGAAAATTCTCTCCGGCCCTTGGAGTTTATGCAAAATGAAGCTCTCGAAGTTATTCATGGCTGTCCTAAATCTACCAAGGTTATTAATATAAATAGGGAGCTTGGTGTTCCTAGTATCAGTAATATAATTATCGAGATTAACGCTATAATTGCTATTAGATTGTTAAGAAATGAACCAGACACTGTCGTTATGAATATTACTAAATGTCTACAAGTACATAAACACAGATCTAAATGGGTTGTGAAAACATGTATTTAGATTTTATAACTTACACGAACTATATTACTGAAGACAAAAGCATTTCAAGCCTCCATGAAGGTTGTGTTCATTTAATATCACGTACCTGCAAGTGTCTCCCAAGAAGATCGTCAGAAGTAAACTCTTCTTTAAATCACTTGCCAAGCAATCTGTTCGAGACGAAATTTCTCACTAACTGTTTGAAACAATTAATATATTTTATACAGGAGTTACTAGCAGGGATGTGGTTTGTATGTTGGACTAGGTGCTGTCAGCAGTAACAGACTAGTTGATCAGGCCCAGATTCACCGGGAGGCCTGGTCATGGAATGGGCCGCGGGGAAGTTGATCCCAGGAATCCCCTCCAGGTACTCCTGGTAGGTAGGGCTGCATCTGCTCTTGTTGCCAATTGTGTCAGGGTCACCAGCTGTGTCAGGGTCACCAGCTGTGTCAGGGTCACCAGCTGTGCCAGGGTCACCAGCTGTGTCAGGGTCGCCAGCTGTGTCAGGGTCACCAGCTGTGTCAGGGTCACCTATCACCTGGAAATTTTGCAAGGGATAGTGTTAAGGTTTGGTGATCACTCCTTCTTTTCTCTTCTCCTCCTCCTCCTCCTCCTCCTCTT
>NC_069399.1:96432664-96462931 GCF_026875155.1 Cherax quadricarinatus
ATAGAAACTTCCTGCAGGGGGTTCAGGGGGACAAGAAAATGGTAGGAAAATCAGTAAACGAGATGATGGAATAGTGGCAACAAAGTGCAAGAGGCAGAGAAAGTTTTGTTCCCAAGGGAAACAGAAATAATAGGAAGACCAAAACGAGTCCTTGGTTTACTCGAAGGTGTAGGGAGGCAAAAACTAAGTGCAACAGAGAATGGAAAAGGTACAGGAGGCATAGGACCCAGGAAAAAAAGGAGATTAGTAGAAGAGCCAGAAACGAGTATGCGCAGATAAGGAGGGAGGCCCAGCGACAGTATGAAAACGACATAGCATCGAAAGTCAAATCTGACCCGAAACTGCTGTATAGCCACATTAGGAGGAAGACAACAGTCAAGGACCAGGTGATAAGGCTGAGGAAAGAAGGTGGAGAACTCACAAGAAACGATCAAGAGGTATGTGAGGAGCTCAACACGAGATTTAAGGAAGTATTTACAGTAGAGACAGGAAGGACTCTGGGGGACAGACCAGATGGGACACCAACAAGGAATACACCAACAAGTGTTGGACGACATACATACAGATGAGGAGGAGGTGAAGAAACTGCTAAGGGACATCGATACCTCAAAGGCAATGGGACCGGACAATATCTCTCCTTGGGTCCTTAGAGAGGGAGCAGATATGTTGTGCGTACCACTTACCACAATCTTCAACTCATCCCTGGAAACTGGGCAACTACCTGAGGTATGGAAGACGGCAAATGTAGTTCCCATTTTCAAAAAAGGAGACAGAAAAGAGGCACTAAACTATAGACCTTGTGTCACTGACGTGTATAGTATGCAAAATTATGGAGAAGATTATCAGGAGGAGAGTGGTGGAGCACCTGGAACGGAACAGGAGTATAAATGCCAACCAGCACGGATTCACGGAAGGCAAATCCTGTGTCACAAACCTTCTGGAGTTTTATGATAAAATAACAGAAGTAAGACAAGAGAGAGAGGGGTGGGTTGATTGCATCTTCTTGGACTGCAAGAAGGCCTTTGACACAGTTCCTCACAAGAGATTAGTGCAGAAGCTAGAGCATCAGGCGCATATAACAGGAAGGGCACTGCAATGGATCAGAGAATACCTGACAGGGAGGCAACAACGAGTCATGGTACGTAATGATGTATCACAGTGGGCACCTGTGACGAGCGGGGTCCCACAGGGGTCGGTCCTAGGACCAGTGCTATTTTTGGTATATGTGAACGACATGACGGAAGGGTTAGACTCAGAAGTGTCCCTGTTTGCAAATGATGTGAAGTTAATGAGGAGAATTAAATCTGATGAGGACCAGGCAGGACTTCAAAGAGACCTGGACAGACTGGACACCTGTCCAGCAAATGGCTTCTCGAATTTAATCCTGCCAAATGCAAAGTCATGAAGATAGGGAAGGCACAGAAGACCACAGACAGAGTATAGGCTAGGTGGCCAAAGACTGCAAACCTCACTCAAGGAGAAAGATCTTGGGGTGAGTATAACACCGAGCATGTCTCCGGAAGCACACATCAATCAGATAACTGCTGCAGCATATGGGCGCCTGGCAAACCTGAGAACAGCATTCCGATACCTTAGTAAGGAATCATTCAAGACACTGTACACCGTGTATGTCAGGCCCATACTGGAGTATGCAGCACCTGTTTGGAACCCGCACTTGATAAAGCACGTCAAGAAACTAGAGAAAGTACAAAGGTTTGCAACAAGGTTAGTTCCAGAGCTAAGGGGAATGTCCTATGAAGAAAGATTAAGGGAAATCGGCCTGACGACACTGGAGGACAGGAGGGTCAGGGGAGACATGATAACGACATATAAAATACTGCGTGGAATAGACAAGGTGGACAAGGACAGGATGTTCCAAGGAGGGACACAGAAACAAGAGGCCACAATTGGAAGTTGAAGACACAAATGAGTCAGAGAGATAGTAGGAAGTATTTCTTCAGTCATAGAGTTGTAAGGCAGTGGAATAGCCTAGAAAATGACGTAGTGGAGGCAGGAACCATACACAGTTTTAAGACGAGGTTTGATAAAGCTCATGGAGCGGGGAGAGAGAGGGCCTAGTAGCAACCGGTGAAGAGGCGGGGCCAGGAGCTAGGACTCGACCCCTGCAACCACAAATAGGTGAGTACAAATAGGTGAGTACACACACACACACACACACACACACACACACACACACACACACACACACACACACACACACACACACACAAACACACAAACACAGCAAGAGAAACTACTACTCCTCACGCTAACTTCTGTCCTAAATTTATTCTCCAAGACCCTCAAGAGTTTATTCTCGTGTCTCAAGAGAAACGGAAGTAACTCTCTCTTTCTGTCTCTCTCTGTCTCTGTCTGTCTGTCTGTCTGTCTGTCTGTCTGTCTGCCTGTCTGTCTGTCTGTCTGTCTGTCTGTCTGTCTGTCTGTCTGTCTGTCTGTCTGTCTCTCTCTCTCTCTCTCTCTCTCTCTCTCTCTCTCTCTCTCTCTCTCTCTCTCTCTCTCTCTCTCTCCCCTCTCTCTCTCTCTCTGTCTGCCACACACAGTTCCCGGCTTCACCATCTTTAACATCTTGAGTCATCCCAAGTGGACTTCCACCCAGGCGTGTAAGAAACATAATCGAGACGCTCAAATACACAACATCACAGAAACTTCTGGAGGGGGTTGTGTGGGTGTGCGTGTGTCTGTGTCTACTCATTTAAATTTGGGGTTACAGGCTCGATCATAGCTCCGGGCCCCCCTTTCTTCACGGGTCGCTACTAGGTCACTCCATCCCTGCCCCCGTGGTTTTATCATACCTTTCTTAAAGCTATATAGGATCCTGCATCCGCTCCCTTTTTCCCTTTCCGATTATTCCATTTCCTGACCACTCTGTGACTGAGAAATAATGTATTTCCTAACATTCCTGTACTCATCTGATTCTGGAACATCCTGCCCGTCCACTTTGTCGATTCCTCTTCTATTTAATATTTTTATCATTCCACCCTTCCCTTCTGTCCCAGTGTCGTCAAGTCGATTTCCCTTTAACCTCTCCTCGACCCCCCTTAGCTCGGGACAGTCTTAACGTGTTTGGGCCCAGGTGAGGTTTCCCAAACGGGTGCTGCGACTCCAAAAGGGGGCCTGATTACAGGGTGTGCAGTGTGTAGTGTTGTGTGTTGTGTGTGTGTGGTGTTGTGTGTGTGTGTGTGTGTGGTGTGTGGTGGTGAAAGTGAAATATTCCCTGCCCTTCTAAATTTTTTGGGGGGTTGGATTTTGAGGGAAACGTAATAGATAACCACTAGTAATAAGCCTGTTCATGTTCTTCATAAGTCATGGTTACACAAGATAGGTGTTTGCAACATAAAGTGATTCCACTAAGATACGCATAGAAAAGTTTCCTGGGATAACCCATGAAAATCAGGCTGAATAACTTATCGCCTCTGGGGTTTTAGTAAAGGGAAACATTAAAACCTACAAATATTGTGTGAGTTACCTAGAAAAATTTAAAAAAAACTGTTGGGCATAATTTATATAACTTGGACCCTATGATTTTCGTAGAGATTCAGCTTTTAAAATAACTCGAATAAAACAAAAAAAAGATCGCAAAAGTGAAAAAACTCCGCTTGTTTCTGTGTGATGCTAGAAAAAAAATCGCTTGTAGGTCAAAAAATACGAAGACTGAAACAGCTTAAAATCCAACTTGGGGCTGACTGATGTCCCGGGGCGTGAAGAAACAGGGTTTGGAAACCCGGGCTGCCCAAATTTTGAGGCAACTGTGGTCAAAGGGTCTAGAGCGTTACCTAGGGAATTTTGCCTGACTCCCCTGACGTGTTTTCGAATCCTGCGACGCAAAATTTTATACTTAACAATTCGAAACGGAAAAAAAACTATTTACAAACATTATCTCTAAGTCTGCAGCGGGATTTCGAACTCCCCACATTTTTTATCAAAGTGCACAGTACTTTCGCTTTGGGGCCAGAAAGTACCAGTTTTTTTCGCCACTCAGCTGAGTAGGGGAAGTAGTGTATTTTGTTTAGGATGTGCATGTTCGAATCCTGCTGTGGACTGATATATATAATATATATATAATATATTATATATATATTATATATATATATAAATATATATATATATTTTATATATATAAATAAATATTATTATAAATATTATTATTAATAATTATATATATATGCAAGGAATTCGCGAAGCATGCGAAAATATACACAAACACTGATCTCGGGCTGAAGGAACTCGAACCACAAACCCTTAGGAAAAGGTACCAGTGCTTTTACCAATCTATCCACATGGACCAAACCTTGGGGTGCAGCATGCGCTACCTTTTGATCCAAGCAGCCAGCTTTCAGGAAGAAGGCTTCCCGCTTTTTCACTCATCCCCTGCTGCGCACGCCAAGGAAATTTGGGCCCGTGTGGGGTAGATTGGTAAAGCACGCGTACCTTGTCCTAAGGTTCGTAGTTCGAGTCTCCCCTTTGCCAGAGATCGTGTTTGTGCATTTTCGCATCTCTCGCGAATTCCTTGCATTTTTCAAAACTCAGTAAGGTGAGCATCGGGGATAGATGAAAACGTAAGCCTTTTTCCCGAAAGCTGGCTGCCTTGATCAAAACGTGAGCGCATGCGCACGCCCAAGTATTGTCCAGTTGGAAGATTGGTAAACACTGCGTACCTTGTCCTAAGGTTCGTAGGTTCGAGTCCCTTCACCAAGAATCAGTGTTTGTGATATTTCGCATGCTCTCCAATTCCTTTCATTGTTCAAATCTCTATAAGGGGATGCATGCAGGGGGTGAATGAAAAGCGTAAGCTTCTTCCTGAAAGCTGGCGCCTTGGGTCAAAACGGTAGCGCATGCTGCACGCCAAGTATTGGGCCAGTGTGGGTAGATTGGGAAAGCACTGCGTACCTTGTCCAAAAGGGTTTGTAGTTCAGTTCCTTTACCAGAGTCAGTGTTTGTAATATATATATATAATTTTATAATATATAAAATAAATTTTATATATATATTATATTTTTCCCACATGAACTCAGACTACAAAATTTGTAAAGGCTCCCAAAAAAAATTGATGAAAAAAGACAGTTTTACTCTATCTTTTATGCGAAAAATAGGGACATAGAACAGTTATTTTAGGGTTTTCTGTAAATTTTAAAATTTTTTTGCCAAGTTCATAGATAGGAATACCAAAATTTATGAAAAGGGAAAGATTTAAAATACCCAAGAAAGAATTTATAAAAAATTTTAAAGGTGCAAAAATTTATAAAAATTTCAAATTTTTTTAAACAACATTTAAGAAAAAAATATATCTTTTTAAAAGTATAGGAAAAATTTCAGAAAGGACTTAATTTTAAAGAGTTTTTTGCAAAAAGACCAGTTTTTTTCTTATTCGGGACAACATAAATATATATAATAATATATAAAAATAATATATTTTATAATATTAAAAATATATTATAAATATATATAATAATATATATTTTATATATATATATAAATATTATATTATAATATATATATATATATATAAATATATATATATATATATTGGGGTGTGTGTTGGGGTGTGTTGTGTGGTGTGTGGTTGTGTGTGTGGTGTGTGTGTGGGGGGGGTGTGTGTGGTGTTTTGTGTGTGTGTGTGTGTGTGTGTGTGTGTGTGTTTGGGGCGTGTGGTGTGTGTTATTGTTGGGTGTGTGTGTAAAGGAGGGAAAAAATAGTGCGATCTGCCAAGTCTTCCCCCTTTACGGGGCAACGCGCGTTTCCTCTTGCTGGGAAATTTTAACGTTGAAACCCACAATTCTTCTTAAATTTATAGATTGTAACAAGTTCCTGAGTTGCCCCCAAATCACGATTTACTTTACTCTCGGTGTTTAATTTGGGGAAGGGGGGAACATTTATTTAAGTGTTCCAACCTTCTTATCAATAATAACTGAAATTTAAGAATCGCTATTGTATTATTAGTAATAACGAAGAATATTGTTGACTTGGCAGAGCCACACGCGCACTACACAAATTTTTAATTCACTAAGTAAACATATATAGATGCGTAAATTTAAATTTATTTTTGGTTGTTTACTGAGCAGAATTGCCGAATCTCGCTTAATAAACTTGGTCACAATGTACAGACCGAAATGCAAGCCAGAATTAAGAGTGATGTAAGGGGAAGGGTGAGTTGACAGATGGAATCTCTCTCGCGCTCTCTGCAGTTATACATTTATGTGTGCTTACTGAGTTGTGTTTAAGAGGGTCGAGTCTCGTGTTCCCATTGGGCCTCTAAACCCAGCATCGGCAGATGTTATGTTTAGCGGCAGTTAAGGGCACGAGACTCGACCCATTTTGAACACAATTCAGTAAGCACACTTAAGTACCGGTATTTGAAACTGTGTACGGAGTTGGAGATTTCCTCCTGCACTTTCTCATCCAGCTCATTTTATTCACCACCGTCAGAATGAAACAGTATTTGCAGGAAACTGGATTTCATCAGTGTTTTTCGCCTCTGTGGATATCATCCACTTCTGTGATTTGCTTTTCAAGCCCTCTGGTTTTATCAGGTCTCTGAAATCCTCTAAGTATCTTACACCTTCTCTCTAAAATCTTCGAAAAATTAATTCATAAGCGAATCTATTCCTACCTCATCTCCCACAACATACTCAACCCCTGTAAAGTTGGGTTCAGGTCTAATAAAAATATTAATGATGCTATTATACACATGCTAGAACACATATACACTGCAATAGAGAAAAACGAAGTCCCACTGGGGATCTTCATAGATTTACGCAAAGCTTTTGATACAGTTGACCATGACTTGCTCCATATAAAATTGTCGCACTATGGTATAAGAGGGCACTATCTCAACTACCTAAAGTCTTACCTCAGCAACAGAAGCCAATATGTGTATACAAATGGGGCAAACTCTTCAGCACAGCCAATTACGGTTGGTGTCCCACAGGGAAGTGTCCTAGTCCCTCCTCTCTTTCTCATATACATAAATGACCTACCAAATGCATCGCAACTACTCAAACCCACACTATTTGCAGATGACACTACATACGTCTTCTCTCACCCGAGCCCAGTCACGCTATCCAATACTGTAAATACCGAATTACAGAAAATATCTACGTGGATGAGTACTAACACACTTACTCTAAACATTGATAAAACCTACTTCATTCAGTTTGGTAACAGAGCTACAGATGTCCCTCTTAACATAATGATAAACGGATCACCTATCACAAAACTCACAGAGGGAAAATTCTTAGGAATCCACCTTGATAATAGACTCAAATTTCAAACACATATACAACAAATTTCCAAAAAAATTTCCAAGACCGTAGGCATACTATCAAAGATACGGTACTATGTTCCACAGTCAGCCCTCCTGGCCCTATTCACTCACTTATTTACCCCTATCTCACCTATGGAATTTGTGCATGGGGCTCAACAACAATAAACCATCTCAGACCATTAATTACCCAACAAAAGGCGGCAGTCAGAATGATAACAAATTACCACTACAGGCAGCACTCTCCACCAATATTCAAAACTCTAAACCTACTCACCATACAAAACATTCATACTTATTACTGCACCTACTACATACATAGAACACTTAACTCTGATATAAACCCTTCCCTCAAACGTCTCCTTACCAACCTCAACAGAACACATGACCATAATACAAGACACAGATCACTCTTTGATGTTCCTCGTGTCCATCTCAAGCTATGCAAAAACTCAATGCACATAAAAGGCTCTAAAATCTGGAATTCATTACCTGTGAATATAAAAGAAACACTGTCTGTTTATAAATTCAAGTCTCTTCTCAAAAATCACTTACTCACCCACAACTAAATAAATACTGAATAACTGTATCTCATAAATTGTTTCTCGTAAATGTTTTTCATTATTGTATCTCATAAATGTCTAACCTGTGACCCAATCAAACTTTATTTTTTAATTACATTACCTAACATAATACTCCATTCTACTGAATGCTCAGCAACACAGTAAATGACCATATGACCTGTCTTTGTAATACTCATTTGTGCTAAATTGTTATCTGTTTACAATAATGCTTTCACCACTGAATGTATCATTGCTTAGTTAATCTTAAGTTAATTTTAAGCCTGCCCATAATGCTCTGCATACAAGGGGCTTTGGCTTGCTGCACTGTAATAACTGTATCCCTTTGTACTTCACTGTATCATGTTCAAATAAATAAATAAATCAATAAATATGTTGAAGCCATGTCCTCCAAGATGGATTTTCCTTTCTTTTATGAGAATGAAGTTTAGTCCCCTTAATCTCTCCTCATATTTCAGACCATTTGTTTGCTAAATATACGAGCTGTACGTCTATGCACTTTCTGGATCTTCAGAACATGTTTCATTAAGTGTGAGATCAAGCCAGAGATCAGTGTTTGTGATTATATCATCCTAGCCCTCTCCCACATATCTCCTAACCGTCTCACATGCTTCTGCTTCTTATCTTTTGATCTTCCCTATCTTTCCTACCTTTTAATTTACTGAAAGATTTGTTTTTTTTTTTTAACAAATATGTTTTTATGTGTGTAAGTGTGTGTGTGTGTGTGTGTGTGTGTGTGTGTGTGTGTGTGTGTGTGTGTGTGTGTGTGTGTGTGTGTGTGTGTGTGTGTGTGTACTCACCTAGTTGAGGTTGCGGGGGTCGAGTCCGAGCTCCTGGCCCCGCCTCTTCACTGATCGCTACTAGGTCACTCTCCCTGAATCGTGAGCTTTATCATACCTCTGCTTAAAGCTATGTATGGATCCTGCCTCCACTACATCTCTTCCCAAACTATTCCACTTACTGACTACTCTGTAGCTGAAGAAATACTTCCTAACATCCCTGTGATTCATCTGTGTCTTCAACTTTCAACTATGTCTCCTTGTTACTGTGTCCAATCTCTGGAACATCCTGTCTTTGTCCACCTTGTCAATTCCTTCAGTATTTTTTTATGTCGTTATCATGTCCCCCCTATCTCTCCTGTCCTCCAGTGTCGTCAGGTTGATTTCCCTTAACCTCTCCTCGTAGGACATACCTCTTAGCTCTTGGACTAGTCTTGTTGCAAACCTTTGCACTTTCTCTAGTTTCTTCACGTGCTTGGCTAGGTGTGGGTTCCAAACTGGTGCCGCATACTCCAATATGGGCCTAACGTACACGGTGTACAGGGTCCTGAACGATTCCTTATTAAGATGTCGGAATGCTGTTCTTAGGTTTGCTAAGCGCCCATACGCTGCAGCAGTTATTTGGTTGATGTGCACCTCAGGAGATGTGCCTGGTGTTATACTCACCCCAGGATCTTTTTCCTTCAGTGAGGTTTGTAGCCTCTGGCCCCCTAGACTGTACTCCATTTGCGATCTTCTTTGCCTTTCCCCAATCTTCATGATTTTGCACTTGGTGGGGTTGAATTCCATGAGCCAATTGCTGGACCAGGTCTGCAGCCTGTCCAGATCCCCTTGAAGTTCTGCCTGGTCTTCGTCCGAATGAATTCTTCTCATCAACTTCACATCATCTGCAAGTACGGACAGTCCGGAGTCTATTTCTACCGTCATGTCGTTCACAAATACTAGAAACAGCACTGGTCCTAAGACTGACCCCTGTGGGACCCCACTCGTCACAATTGCCCACTCTGACACGTCGCCACGTACCATGACCCGCTGCTGTTTTCCTGACAAGTATTCCCTAATCCATTGTAGTGGCTTCTCTGTTATTCCTGCCTGATCCTTCAGTTTTTGCACTAATTTCTTGTGTGGAACTGTGTCAAACGCCTTCTTACAGTCCAAGAAAATGCAATCTACCCACCCCTCTCTCTCTCTTGTCTTACTGCTGTCACCCTGTCATAGAACTGCAGTAGGTTTGTGGCACAGAATTTCCTATCCCTGAAACCATGTTGGCTGCTGTTGATGAGATCATTCCTTTTTAAGTGCTGCACCACTTTTCTCCTGATAATTTTCTCTATGTCTTTGCATACTATATATGTCAGTGACACTGGTCTGTAGTTTAGTGCTTCATGTCTTTCTCCTTTTTTTTTTTAAATTGGGACTACATTTGCTGTCTTCCATACCTCAGGTAATCTCCCTATTTAGATAGATATGTTGAATATTGTTGCTAGGGGTACACACAGCGCCTCTGCTCCCTCTCTCAGGACCCATGGAGAGATGTTATCCGGCCCAATCGCCTTTGAGGTATCTAGGTCAATCAGCAGCCTCTTTACTTCTTCCTCGGTTGTGTGTATTGTGTACAACACTTGATGGTGTACCCCACCTCTCCGTCTTTCTGGAGTCCCTTCTGTCTCCTCTGTGAACACTTCTTTGAATCTCATGTTGAGCTCCTCACATACTTCACGGTCATTTCTTGTTGTCTCTCCTCCTTCCTTCCTTAGCCTGATTACCTGGTCCTTGAATGTTGTTTTCCTCCTGATGTGGCTGTATAACAGTTTCGGGTCAGATTTGGCTTTCGCTGCTATGTCGTTTTTATATTGTCGTTGAGCCTTCTTTCTTACCTGTGCATATTAATTTCTGGCTCTACGGCTGCTCTCCTTATTCTCCTGGGTCCATTGACTTCTATATTTCTTCCATTCCCTAGCACAGTTTGTTTTTGCCTCCCTGCACCTGTGGGTGAACCATGGGCTCATCCTGGCTTTTTCATTATTCCTGTTACTCTTGGGTGCAAACCTCTCCTCAGCTTCCTTGCATATTGTTGTTACATATTCCATCATCTCATTTACTGGCTTCCCTGCCAGTTCTCTGTCCCACTGAACCCCGTTCAGGAAGTTCCTCATTCCCGTGTAGTCCCCTTTCTTGTAGTTTGGTTTCATTCTTCCTGGCCTTCCTGCTTCCCCCTCCACTTGTAGCTCTACTGTGTATTCGAAGCTTAAAACCACATGTGTGTGTGTGTGTGTTGTGTGTGTGTGTGTGTGTTTGTGTGTGTGTGTGGTGTTGGTGTTGTGTTTGTGTGTGTGTGTGTGGTGTGTGTGTGTGTATGTGGGTGGTGGTGTGTTTGTGTGTGTTGCGTGTGTGTGCGTGTGTTTTGGTGTGTGTGAGTTGTGTGTGTGTGGCTTGTGTGTGTGTGCTGTGTTTGTGTGTGTCCGTATGGTGTGTGTTGTGTGTGTATGTGTGTTGTGTGTGTGTGTGTGTGTGTGTGTGTGTTGTGTGTGTGTGGTGTGTGGTGTGTGCCGCGTGCTCTGCCCGTTATTTAAATGTACATGCTCGACGCACGGTGGACACAAGTGTGGGGGGTTTATATAAAACCACGCCAATTCCAGTTCCTTTTGTTGCATCTCCCCCAAACCCATGCCCGTGATCATAAGCAATATCCCAAAAAAAGACATGGCAATTTTTTTTACTAAACCAGGGCAAAGGGTGACATGTCCTTGCAGAGGGTTGGTGGTGAAGGGGAGGGAGGGAGGCCGAAAAGGGAGGGGGAAAACCCAATTCATCCCAGAGATGAGCTGTCCCTACCCCCTGCCGTCCCAAGCAACGTTTGTCGTGCTCCCGGACGAGCTTTGTTCTTCGGTGGGAAAATCTTGGAGGGGGGTGGCGCTAGCATTCCCTCCGCGTCCTTAACAGTATGTAAAATTCTTGTCCAGCACGGGTATACCCTATGCCTATTCCTGCCCAAACACAGATATTATATATATATATATATTTATATATTTTTTAAAATATATATTATATATATTTATATATATATAATATTATTATTATTTATATTTATATATAATTTATATTATATTTTATAATTTTATATTAAATTTATTATTATAATTATTTTTAAAAAAATTTTTTTATTTTTAAATTTTTTTTAAATTATATATTATATATTTTATATATTATTTATATTTATATTTTTTTAACATTTTATTTATTTTTAAAATTTTTTATTATTTTATATATATATTATATTTATTTTTATATATTTTTTTATATATTTTTATATTTTTAATATATATATATTTATAAAATATATTTTTTATATATATATATATAATTTATATATATAATAATATGTGAAAACCCCTTCCTCAGCTTCCTTGCATATTTTTGTTACAACCCCATCATCTCTTTTATGGCTTCCCTGCCAGTTCTCTGTCCCTGAACCCCCGTTCGGAAAGTTCCCATTCCCGTGTAGTCCCCTTTCTTGTATTTTTTGGTTTTCGTTTATATTACATATATTGTTTTTCAACAAAAATTTATATAATATATATATATTATTATATATATATATAATTTATATATATATATATATATATATATATATATACATAATTATATATAAAATACCCGGGAGAAATGGGCTAAAAACCCCTTCCCCTTATACATTTCAAAAAAAGAGAGAAGAAAAACTTTATAAAACGGGGATGCTTAAATGTGCGTGGATGTATGCGGATGACAAGAAAAAATGATTGCTGATGTTATGAATGAAAAAAAAGTTGATGCCCTGGCTCTAAGGAAACAGCTGAAGGGGGTAGGAGATTTTCAGGGGGGGGAAAAAAATGGGATTAATCTGGAGTTTTAGAAGTTAGGCAAGGGGAAGGGGTAGCAGTAAGTTAAATGTCATTTATGGAAGGAGAAAAGAAAATTTAAAATGTGAAAAATCAAGAATTTGTGGATTAAAGAAAAGGGTTTTTGGATGCGGAAGTGGGTCATAAAAAAGCGTGTATGCCCCGGGGGAAAGAGAGGAATGCGAGGAGAGAGAGAGTTTTTGGGAAAATTTTAAAAGTGAATGTATAGGAGCCTTTAAACCCAAAGGAGAGAGTAAGTGGGGGGGGGCCTAAATGATAAAGTAGGAGAAACTTTTAAGAGGGTGTGGTGGGGTAATTTTGGGGGTTGCCAGGTGTAAATGATAATGGGACCCTTTGTTTTGAACTTTGTATAGAAAGGGGGTTTAGTTATAGGAATACATTTTTAAGAAAAAGAGGATAAAAAAAGTATACAGATTTGTAGGGCGAAATGACAGTATTTTTGTTGGTTAGTATTGGTAGAAAAAAGACTGTTGGTAGACTTCAGGGTCCATGTTTATAGGGGGCCACGATATACAGACATTTCTGTTAGTTCACTGAGAGAAAAAGGTAGATGGGATACAAGGAAAAAAAGACAGGGAAGAGAGAGGTAAAGGGTTTTAAAAACAAAAAGGGGGGCGTTGGGTAAGAATAAAAGTATTGGAGGATAGATGGGCTAAGGGAACATGGGAAAGGGGGGTCAAAGGGGTATGGGGTAGGTTTAAAAAGTATGTTTAGAGTGTTCAGCAAAATTTTGTGGTTATGGGAAAAGTGGGTGAGGAGGGAAGAGGAGCGATTGGTGAATGATGATTTAAAGAGAGTGTAAGGGGAAAAAGTTAGCTATGAAAATTTTTTTACAAAGTAGAAGTGATGCAAGGGGGAAAGTTTTGGGGAGAAAAAGAGAGGTTAAAGAAGGGGGGAAAATGTAAAAGAGAGCAAATAAAGGGGGAGTGGGTGAGATGTTATCAACAAATTTTGTTTAAAAAAAGAAAAATTTTTGGAGTGAGTTTAACAAGTTAAAAAACCCAGAGAACAAAGGATTTGCCCGAAAAAAATAGGGGGAGAGTTATTAAATGGAGATTTAAAGGGGTATTGGAAATGGGGGGAAATTTTTTGGGGGAATTTGTTAAATGTTGATGAAGATAGGGAAGCTGTGATTTCTGTAAAGGGCAAGGGGAATAAATCTTGTGGGAGTGAGGAAAGGCCAGTTGTGAGTGGGGGGGAAGTTCGTGAGGCGTGGGGAAAAATGAAAGGGGAAGGCAGCGGGATTGAGGGGATAAAGAAAAGAAATTTTAAAAAAGCAGGTGGGGATATAGTTTTGGAGTGGTGGTGCAATTATTTAATAAATGTATGGAAGGGGTAAGGAACCTAGGAGGGCAGAGAGCATGCAAGTTCCTTTGTATAAAGGAAAAGGGGATAAAAGAGAGTGCAAAAATTATAGGGGAAAGCTGTTGGGTCCCTGGTAAAGTGTATGGTAGATTAAAATTGAAAAATTAAGAGTAAGACGGAGAATAGGTAGCAGAGAACAAGGAGGGCTTTAGGAAAGGTAGGGGGTGTGTGGACCGGGTGTTTACAGTAAAACTTTAAAAGTGAACGTTTTAGAAAAGACTAAAGAGGTTTTGTGGCTTTTTATGGATTTGGAAAAGGGCATATGACAGGGTGGATGGGGGGGGCAATGTGGCGATTTTTGAAGTGTATGGTGTGGAGTGGTTTTACTGAAAGCTGAAGAGTTTTTAGAGGTAGTGAGGCAAAAGTTAGAGTATGAAAGGAAAGAGGGAAAATTTTTTTCCCCAAAGAAAAGTAGGCCTTAGAAAGGGTGTGTGAGTCACCGTGGTTGTTTAATATTTTATAGAGGGGGTTGTAAGAAAAGAAAAAATGCGAGGGTCTTGGCAAGAGGCGTGGATTTAAAAGATAAAATTTCACACAAAAGTGGGAGTTGTAAAAGCGCTTTTTGCGAGACACGGCTCTTGGGAGATTCTGAAGAGAACTGCGAGTTGGTGGATGAATTTGGTAGGGTGTGCAAAAAAAGAAAAATTAAAAGTTAAATACAGGAAAGAGTAAGGTTATAGGATAAAAAAAAGTTAGATGGAAAGATTGAATATCAAATGGAGGGGGAGAGTATGGAGGGGTGAACGTTTCAATATTTGGGAGGGGACGGTCAGCGGATGGGTCTATAAAAGATGAGGGAATCAAAAAATTGATGAGGAAAAAAATTTGAGTGGGCCCTTAGGGTCTTGGAGACAAGAACTTTGCCCTTGGGGGCCAAAGAGGGGAATTAGGAGTATAAGTTTTTCCACGCTTAATGTGTGTGAAGCTGGGTGATAAAAATGTTGCAGCGAGGAGAAGGGGAGGCGTGGAGATTCTGTCTGAGGGCAATGTGTGGGTGAAAAAATGAGAAAAACGTATTTTGGAAGTTAGGAGGGGGGTGCGGGTTTCCCAAAAACTGTTGTCCAGAGGGCTGGGGAAAAGGGTTTTTTGAGGTGGTTTTCGGAAGGGAGAGAGAATGGAGCGAAACAGATGACTTAAAGAGTGTATCAGTCTTTTTGGAAGGAAGGCGGGGTAGGGGTCGGCCTAGGAAAGGGTTAGGGAGGGGGTAAAGGAGGTTTTGTTGCGGGGGGTTGGATTTCCGCGGCATGCGTGAGCGGTTTGTAGGAGTAAATGGGAAAAATGGTTTTTAATACTTCTGCTGTTGGGGTGTGAGCAAAGTAACATTTTTGAAGGGTTTCGGGGAAACCCGGCGGGCCCGGCTTGAGTCCGGGAAGGGGGAAAGTACAGTGCCTGCCTTGAAGGAGGGTTTTAATTTTACAGTTTAAAACTGTAGGGGTAAAGCACCCTTCTGGAAAAACAGGATGGAGTGAATGAGGTGAAATTTTTTCTTTTGGGGCCCCCGCCTTGGGGGGAATTTGGGCCCAGTGTGATATAAAAAAAAAAAAAAATAAATATATATATATATATTAATATATATATTTTATAATATATTATATTATTATATAAATATATATATATATGTAATGTTAATATAATTATATATTTTTTTTATATAATATTTATATAATATATATATATTTTATATATATTAAAATTTACATATAATATATATTTTAAATATATTATTTTTAATATAATATATTATATATAATATATATTATTTTAAGTATATATATATATATAATTTATTTTAAAAATATATATATAATATATATATATATATTATATTATATATTTTAATATAGGGAGGTACCACCTAGAACTGTTATGGGGACCCTCACCTCAGAAAAAAGAATAAACTGCTTCGGAAAATCAAGATTCTCCTAAAGCGTTTTGAGTTTTTTCTCCTACCACCCCTAATTATGTATAATATTTTTTTTAAGACAAAACTTGACAAACATTCACAAAAATATGATAAAAAGAAAAAACAACATGGTAATCGAGTTCATTCGATACTTGTCAGCTCCCCTGTGTGGGGGCCCCGTGTCAGAAACTGCGGATTTTCCCCCTTGGGGTCGCAAACTGAGTCCTGAAAGAGGAAGTGGTCGCCCGGGTCCCTTTTTTTTGATGAGTTTTCACCCCGCTCTTTGAGGAAATTTAGACAACCCTTTCCCCATGCTCCCAAAGGGGTTTCCACCCATTGGAATGAAATTATAGCAAGGGGGGAAGGTTTCATATTTTTTGGATCTTCTGGGTCTCCCGTGGCTGGCAGCTCCCCCCCCCTTTCCACTACAGAGTTGGCAAGTATGTGTCTGCCAATGTGGCAGCCAGGGTAGTCCCCGGCAATCTCTTTCCATCCTTCCAGGGTTGCATGTGGGTCCATCAGGACGCTTTTGCTTCCATCAACTCTTACTTGGGGTTCCTGTTGACTGGGCAACGGGGTGTTTGGGGAGGCTTCTCTTTATTTTGTCATTTATTCCCCTTTGGCTACTTCCCTTCGCTGTTGGCACACGAGCCCTGGAGTCCGAATTGCGCTGTGCCCTCCGCAAATCACCTATGTTCGGGGAGGATGGGGGGGTAGGCGAAGAGCAACACCCAAACCGAATGGCCTGTGGGTCGGAGGGGGCCCCGGGAGGAAATTTGGGGCAGCTAACAGGGGAAAATTTCCCGAGTGTGGTGCCTTTACTGCCAGAGGGCAGCTTTGTTCTTTCCTGAAGTTGGGAGAGCATTGGGTTGGGGTTTTTCCTGATCGGTTTGCCCAGTGGGACGTTTTTGCTGTTTGGGAGGAGCTGGGTCTATGGGGGATCTGTAAGGGTGTCCCACCCAATTGCTGCTTCAGTAAACCTGGGGGGCTTGACTCCTACCAAGCTTCAAGCGTTCGGGCACTATCTTCTTGACTAATCATGGAACCAAACACGAAGACAAAAAAGCAGGGAAGCATGCGTTGCTTTCGCACCCCTATCCTCCCCGTCGCACTGGGGGGGTTGCCTGATCCCCTTGCTATCCCCTAGTGACGGTTTAGTGCCTTCTTTAAAAATTATCTCAGGGGTGCTCTATATCGAGTGTTGGGTTTTCAAAAAAAAGGGGGCACACTCAAGAGTTTGGCATAGTAAGAAATTGTGGGGTCAGGCTCATGGGGACAAGATCGTTTTCTCTCCCCCATTCTCATAAGGTCATTCAATTTTTCCTGGGACGATCGATGGCCTGGTGACCCCGCGGTGCCCCAAAGGGGGACTGTTTGGCGGGTTGTAGTTGAGATTTCTGGGAGGATTTTTCGACAGCATTGATTATATCCTGGTTCGTGTGTGATTTCGCACTTAGAGGATTGAGGATGAAATCCCCAAACCTTCTCCTGTGTTTTTACCCGTTTTTTGGGCCCCCCCGAGGGACTCTTCAGTACCTGCCAGGTGCCGCTCCAGGTACCAGATATTGACTCCTGGTAGGGGGAAGTTAGTTCTCTTACTGCCAACAGAAGAGAAGTGGAGCAAATGGGTCACCCTGCTGAACCCCTTGATGATTGAATTTCATTTCTCCCAAAAAAAAGAATTGAGGGGTTTTCTGTAGCCCCGGGTGAAATAAGGGAAAAAGACTGGGGAACCCAACCCGACAGCTGGGAAAAAGCATCTCTCCTCACCCTATTAAAAGGGATTTTTTAAAATCAAAATTTTTACTATGGGCCCTTTTCTTTTGGGGGTCCCTGTGTAGGGGCCTTTCCGCTGAGCTGCGCTTCACGCCTGAGAGACCCAAAGCCCGTTGGGGTGGCGGGGTAAAAGGGGAGCTCTTGCGAATGTTTCTCACTGCTGCTTTGGAACGAGACGGCGAGAGGTTTCCAACGCAATGGGTCTGATTCCCCCCTCCCTCTTCTTCAAACAATAGTGAGGTCCAAAAAAAAAAGGTTTAAATTTTTTCTGGGATTCGCCCAACCAGGCAAATTTTTGACGAAAATTGTTAAATCGGGTAAAAAAATTGATGCAGTTCAGAGTACTGGATTTTTCCCTCCTTTTAGGTCTGAGGGCGAATTTCCAGTGTATCTAATGCAAACCCGCTGGAAATGACCCCGTCCCTTATTTGACTTTCCGATCTGGCAAAATTAATTGTTCGTGATAGGGCTTCCTCAGGGGTTTTCTTGATGGCGTGGTGTCCCCGGGGGATGTTGTTTCCCTTTGTGCTTGGGCCGTGGTTTTCTCCTTGGGGGGTCAGTGTCGTCACTTTTAATTTTTCTTATTGCCCCACTGTGTTTCCTTCCCCAATTTTTTTTTTCTAACCTATGCGCAAATTTTTCGTTCTCAGTAGGCTTTTTTTGGGTCTGCCTCTTTGATTCTGCGATGAAGGGGGGAAGGGACAACAGTTATTCGTTCTTGGGTATTCGCACTGCCTTTTAACTACGTGGTTACAGTTTGCCTCGTCTTCAGGAAATGCAAAAACAGACATTGCCCCAAAAAAGAGAAGGTTGCGCCATGTTGATGGTGCCTGGGCTTCTAAGTTGGTGGGCTCCATTACCCTTAAAAAGGGCTTGAATTTCCCCGCTGATAAGGGCGAGCTGCTTTTGGGGTGTGGGAAAATGTTTTTGCTCGTGGGGTTTTAATGCCAACAGAAGGTTATCGCAAGTGAGGGTTGCCCCTTGGAAAGTATCTGCCGTGGAGGGCGTGGGGGTGCTCTCTGTGGGGCATATGTGATCCCGCACACCATTGTGTGACAATACGGGCCCTCCCTGTTGCGTCTGAAAACTCTCCCCAACCTGACTGTGCCCTTTCTTTCATTTTTGGGTGCATTTTTCCCTGGGTTTTGGCTGGGTGGCTTCATCTCTGCCAACCCAAAAATGTGTATAAGCCCCAAACTGAAGGGGAAAAAGGGGCATGCCTTCCGCTGTGGTTCATGGTGGTGGGGGGGGGGGGAGGGGGTGGGGGTTCCCGTCTTGTGGTGGGCGGTTGGGAAAAAAGGGAAAGGGGTGGAAGATGTTGCTGAGGCGGAAGGGGCCTCATCCCTCCCCGGACAAAATCCTATACACCACGATGCCCCCTGCACAGTTATATTCCACTATGTCAGTGCACGCCCCACTTCAAAGACACACCCCTTACACTTCACTGCTAGCCTACCAGCCATATATGCCTGTCCTATAGACTATTAAAACCCATCACACGGGAACAAAACACACCATTGTTTTTAACACGAGCACCGGTGTATGCGCGCCTGTTTGGGGAAGGGGGGGGACGTTTTACCCCCCAACCTCGCCTCCTCCCCTCCATTAGGGGGTCCCCCCCCCCTACCCTCCTACCCAAAGGTGCCGTTATGTTCCCCCACTGAATTCCTACACCGAATTTTTTTTGATTTTGACGGGAAAAGCGAAATGGGAGCTTCTGGCCCTTTCCCAAAACACCCAAAAATTCCACACCGTCTTTTTAATCCTGGAGGTGTTCTTGATTGGACGATATTGTGCCAAATACAGAGCAGATGCCCCCAGCCTCTCTTGGGGAGGGGCCTGGCCCAATCCTATATTAAATATTATTATATATATATATATATATATTAATAATTTAATATATATTAATATATTAAAAATATATAAAATTTAAATACTTAATTTTTTTAATAACTGTACCATACAGTCTACCGTATACTCAAAAAAGCTTATTCCCATAATTCTTAGGCTCTCTTTTTTCCCCCTTTTTTAACAAATTGCTATGCACGGTCTCTGCCATCCATGGGAAATTTTTCCCCCTTTTTACATTTATTAAATAAAAACACCAAATATACAAAATTATATCCCCACCTGCTTTTATTATATCTGTCTTGATCCCATCAATCCCAAATACTTTATCTCTCTTCAAACACTTTTCTCTACCCGCTGCCTCACACACTTCTCCCACACTCACACCTGCCTCTTCCTCACTCCTTAAAAATGTTATACCTCACTGGCCAATACATGACATCACTACCTCCCTCTCTTTAACAGTTTTAACAGTTTCTCAAAATATTCCCTCAATCTTCCCGATACCTCCACCTCTCCATTTAATAACTCCCCTATTCTGTGCTAAGTGTTAAATCCATTTCTTCCCTAGGTTTTATAAACCTGTAAATCACACTACAAAACAGTTTCTTCCACTTATCATTCAAGTCCCAACTACAAACAAGTCTCTCACTTGGTTCAGAACTCCTTGATCACTAACTTTACACCTCCCAAATTTTTCCTCTCTCTCTCTCTTCTGCTCTCCTCTCTTCTCGAAGTGCATAAACAGTTTTCGCATCCTACCCTTAATTCAATCCACATAACTGATTTCTTAAACACACACACACACACACACACACATATATATATATATATATTATATATATATATATATATATATATTAATATATATATATATATATATATATATATATATATATATATATATATATATAATATATATATATTGTGCAAGGAATTCGCGAGAGCAGGCGAAATATACACAAAGCACTGCGTACCTTGTCCTAAGGTTCGTAGGTTCGAGTCTCCTTCAGCCAGAGATCACTGTTTGTGTATATTTCGCATGCTCTCGCGAATTCCTTGCATTGTTCAAATCTCTAGTAAGGCTGATGCATGCAGGGGATGAGATGAAAAGCTGTAAGCCTTCTCGTGAAAGCTGGCTGCCTTGGATCAAACGTGTAGCGCAAGCTACACGCCAAGGTATTGTCCAGTGTGGGTAGATTGGTAAAGCACATCGTACCTTGTCCTAAGGTTCGTAGGTTCGAGTCCCCTTCAGCCAGAGATCAGTGTTTATACACACACACACACACACACACACACACACATATATATATATATATATATATATATATATATATATATATATATATATATATTATATATATATATATATATATATAATATATATATACATATATGATTGGAATGCTTGAATGTGCGTGGATCTCATGCAGACGATAATACAGAGATTATTTGCTAATATTATGAAAGAAAAGACGGTAGATTTCGTAGCTCTATGAGAAACAGCTGAAGTAGGTAGGGGAGTTTCAGTGGGGAGAAATAAATGTGATTGGGTCAGGTGTATCTGAGAGAATTAGAGCTAAGGAAGGAGTAGCAATAATGTTGAAGGATCGTTTATGTTGAAGAATCAGTTATGTGGATTGAATTAAGGGTAGGATGCGAAAACTTTATGCACCTCGAGAAGAGAGGAGAGCAGAAGAGAGAGAGAAAGAGGAAAAATTTGGAGGGTGTCCAACAAGGAGATAGTCTTGCATCATTTCTCTTCTGTATAGCAGTTAGGAAAATCACAGTCAGACTGACCAGTGAGTTAAATATCTGGTTTCTAGATGATGGCACACTAGCAGGTACAAAGGAGTCCCTCCTAGATGATCTTACATAGGTAATGATACGGGGACAGGAAATGGGTCTCATCCTGAATCCATCCAAATGTGAAATCATTTCAGTCAGTCAACAAGTGATAAATGCAGTGAGATCAAAACTACCAGGAGCAGCAGTCATTGCCCCCACAAATAGTGTCTTGCTAGGAGCACCTCTGGGAAACAATGCCATTGACACAATTTTCAGGAAGAAATTGGAAGAGTTAAGGAGAATGGAACAACGAATAGGCAATCTGGACACCCACGATGCCTTGTACCTTCTCACAAAGTGCTTGAGTCTGCCCAGGTTGACATATTTCCTAAGATGTGCACCTTCATATGATAACCCTATACTGCACGAATATGACAGTATCCTGAGGCAGATTTTTACGAAAGTTCTTAACCTTACTCTAAAAGACGGGCAGTGGAACCAAGCTACACTTCCAGTCAGACTAGGAGGCATTGGTGTAAGCAAATCATCACAGATTGCGCTACCTGTTTTTCTGTCCTCATGTATTGCATCCAGAGGGCTTGTAGCAGCGATTCTCCCTGAACATCTTAGGGACAAGATTGGAGTCCAGGACCAAAAGTTAATTGACGGAGCCATGATCTGGGATAATCTAACGGGCTCTGAAACCAGACCTGCTCCCCCCAACAACTACAAACAGTCGCACTGGAATGGTCTAATAGTGGAAAACATAGCCTCAACAATGCTTCAGAGTGTGTCAGGGAAGGATAGAGCCCCCCTCCTGGCAGATGAGCCCCTCATGCAGGGGACTTTCTGTTGGCTGTTCCCAACTCCAGCCTTGGCACACTCCTCGACCCACAGACCATCCGCATCGGTGTTGCCCTTCGACTTGCCGCCCCTATTCTCGCCGAACACAGGTGTATTTGTCGGATACCATGGTCTTGTGTGCCGTAAATCTGAGGGAAAGATTGCAAGACATGAGGAGGTTAATAACATTATCAAGAGGAGCCTCACAAGAGCCGGATGCCCAACAGTAAGGGAGCCACCCCAGCTATGCAGATCTGATGGCAGCCAGAAGCGTCCAGATGGTATCACTCTTCAAGCCTGGATAGACGGGAAGCAGGTGGTGTGGGACTATACATTTATTAAATTCAATTCAATTCAAGTTTATTCTCTATAAGGGATACAATGTGGGGTTTACAGGTTTTGGGTATTGTTTGGTTTGCATGTTATAAAATACTAATTACAGAGGGGGCCACTAGGACACCTAACATGGCTAGGCATTTCGGGCAGACTTAGATTAATTCTTAACATTAAATCCTTACAGATTATGGTATTAAGGCTAAGTGACTACATCATAATTTGTGAGTTTAGCAATGTGAATGCTTTTGTTTTGGCGCAATACAAAGTGTCTATATTGGAGTATCATAGGCAAACTTATGACTAGTTAGGATTTATTATTTTAAGATTAAGATTAGTATTTCTGGGTATATAGTCAGTGGGTGAGTGAGTGTAATTGTGAACCACCAGGTGGTTATCATGCAGTTAGTTGTCGGGGTGTATCAGGGAGATGTTTTCTAACTGTAGTTTTGAAAGTGATGAATGTGTCTGCAGTTCTAGAGTTTTCAGGTAGGGTGTTCCAGATTTTAGGTCCTTTGAAATACATTGAATTTTTGTAAAGGTTTAGTCGAACACGGGGAATGTCATAGAGATGTTTGTGTCTGGTGTTATGCCTGTGGATCCTGTCACAACTATCAAGAAAGCATTTTAGGTCAAGGTTAATATTGGAATTTAAGGTCTGTAGATACAGATTGCACAGTAGTAAGTGTGGGATGTTCTGAACAGGGAGTAAGTTTAGTTCTATGAAGAGTGGGGGAGGGGGGTGTTGCCAGAGATGGGATTTATGATTATTCTTACTGCAGCTTTTTGTTGGGTTATTATTGACTTTAGGTGTGTTGCTGCAGTTGAACCCCAAGCACAGATAGCATAGGTGAGGTATGGATATATAAGTGAATGGTATAGTGTGAGAAGGGCAGTTTGCGGCACGTAGTATCGTATCTTGGAGAGGATCCCCACCGTTTTGGATACTTTTTTTGTTTGTGTTGGATATGGGTGCTGAAATTTAGGTTGTTGTCGAGGTATAGGCCAAGGAATTTGCCCTCATTATGTCTGGCAATTAGAGTGTTGTCGATCTTAATGTTAAGTTGCGCAACACCTGCTCTGCTACCAAACATAATATAGTAGGTTTTGCCAGTGTTAAGTGTAAGTTTATTGGCTGTCATCCAAGTCGATATTTTGAGCAGCTCCTCGTTAACAATGGCGTTGAGGGTGGCAAGATTAGGGTGGGAGATGACATAAATAGTGTTTCAGGTGTTGGGATATGTTTGGAAGATCATTGATGTAAATGAGGAAAAGCAGGAGTCCAAGAAGACTTCCCTGCGGAACTCCAGTATCAAGTGGCCGTATTGATGAAGCTGTGTCTTTAATGGTGACATACTGATACCTATTAGAAAGGTAGGATTTAAAATATGCAAGCGCATGGCCTCTTATACCAGAGTGGTTAAGTTTGTGGATTAGGATGCCGTGGTCTACTGTGTCAAACGCTTTTCTTAGGTCAATAAAAATTCCTAGCGCATCTACCTTGGCTGATACCTATCTCCAATACACCAGGGAGGAAGGAGGGGCAGCTGCCAGCTTCAGGGAGTCCCAAAAGTCTAGAAAATATAGAGAACTTGCCCATCACTATATGTTTCTTCCCATAGGCTCAGAGACCCTTGGCTCCTGGGGAAAGAATGCATCTGAATTCATTAAGGAGCTGGGGAAAAAGACTCATCAGGGTAACTAGGGATCCCAGGGCAGCTAGTTTTCTGTTCCAGCGGCTCAGTGCGGCTGTTCAAAGAGGTTATGTATGCTGTATTTTGGGCACACGCCCTGAGATTTACGCCTTAATAATCGGTGATACACACGTAACAACATGTACCGTATATGCCACCTTTATATCAACAATGTATCTCTAAATCTTCTGTACCATATTATGTAATAAAATATTCCTATTGTTAAAAAAAATGAAAAGATGGGATGGTAGGGGAAGTGGAATATTCAAACGGCTTCAGGAAGAAATCCATATATTCTTCCTTGAAGCCGTTTTATCCACTTCTCCGAGGCTATGGGTTCCACAATTTACACCAGAGGTGGCCCCCATCGTATATATATATATGTATACATATATATATATTATATATAATATATTATATATATATATATATATATATATATATATATATATATATTATACATATATATCAATATAAAATATATATTATATATATATATATATATATATAATATATGTATATATATTAATATATATTATATATATATATAAAATATATATAGATATATATATATATATTATAATATAATATATATATATTTTATATATTATATATATGCGATAAAATCACAGTAAACAGGTCATATATGTGCAGAAACAACCACTGTGAAACGAATAATGAACATCGTAGCGCTTTTGTGATTTCTCCATAATCAATAATATATAAAAATAAAATATTAGCAAAAGGCATATAAGGGTGAGATTACACTTCACCTTCAACACAGAACACCTGAACTTTTATGATGATGCGGGTAACGTGGTCAAAGACGTGTCAGACTTGCCTTAGATTCAACCCAAACTTTAAGATTTTAATTTGTCGAGTATATTTTAAAGTCTTCTCAAATTTATTAATCGTATACGAGAGAAATTTGTATAATCCTAAACCAATATTCATATTTAAATTTTAAACCTATTTTTTATGAAGTTTGATTCTATTATATTTTTCTCAGCCATAGACCTGCCTGATATAACTTTATCGGGCGGCTTTTGAAAATCATTTGAGTGGTTAAAATCTCTCACATGAATAAACAGAGCATTAGAGACTTGTCCAATTCTAATAATATATTTATGTCGTTGTAATCTTGGTTCAAGACTTTTCTCAGTTTGGCCGTAATAAACTTTATCGTATTTTTCACAGCGAACCTTATAGATACAGCTGTCAATAATTTTAGTGGAATGTTTAATCAAAAGGTTTTTTAATCTCTCAAAGTTTTTAAATACGACTTTGATATTAAGATTCTTATATAGAGAAGGTGTATCAAGAAGATTTTGATGGTTTAGTGCTAGGGCAGCACCGACCCTAGGACTGACCCTGTGGAACCCCACTTATTCTTAGGTTTGCTAGGCGCCCATATGATGCAGTAGGTATTTGGTTGATGTGCGTCTCAGGCAATGTGGTCGGTATTATACTCACCTTAAGATCCTTTTCCTTGAAAGAGGTTTGTTTGTCTCAGCCCGGTAGACTGTTACTCCGTTTGAGGTCTTCTTTGTGTGTGTGTGTGTGTGTGTGTGTGTGTGTGTGTGTGTGTGTGTGTGTGTGTGTGTGTGTGTGTGTGTGGGGTGTGTGTGTGGTGTGTGTGTGTACTCACCTAGCTGCACTCACCCAGCTTTGGTTGCATGGGTCGAGTCACAGCTCCTGGCCCCCGCCTCTTCACTAGGTCAATTTTCCTGCTCCATGAGCTTTATCATACCTCTTCTTGAGGCTATGTATGGATCATGCCTCCACTACATAACTTTCCAGACTGTTCCACTTCCTGACAACTCTGTGACTGAAGAAATACTTCCCAACATCCCTGTGATTCATCCGAGTTTTCAGCTTCCAACTGTGACCCCTTGTTGCTGTGTCCCATCTCTGGAACATTCTTTCTCTGTCCACATTCTTGATTCCTCTCAGTATTTTTATGTCATTATCAAATACCCCCTATCTCTCCTGTCCTCCAGTGTCGTCAGGTAGATTTCCCTTGACCTCTCCTCGTAGGACATACCCCTTAGCTCCGGCACTAGTCGTGTTGCAATCCTCAGCACTTTCTCTAGCTTTCTTGCGCGCTTGGCTAGGTGTAGGTTCCAAACTAGTAATGCATACTCCAATACAGGCCTAACGTCCACGGTGTAGAGTATCCTGAATGATTCCTGAATGATTCCTACTTATTCTTAGGTTTGCTAGGTGGCCATATGGTGCAATAGGTATAAGGTTGATGTGCATCTCAGGCGATGTGTCCAGTGTTATACTCACCCCAAGATCCTTTTCCTTGAGTGAGGTTTGTAGTCTCTGCCCCCCCTAGACTGTACTCCGTCTGTGGTCTTCTTTGCCCTTCCGAATCTTCATGACTGCACTTGGGGGTTGAACTCCAGGAGCCAGTTTCCATACCAGGCCTGCACCCTATTCAGATCCTTTGTAGTTCTTCCTGGTCCTCGTCCGATTGAATTCTTCTCATCAGCTTCTCATCATCTGCAAGCAAGGACACTTCTGAATCTATTCCTTCTGTCATGTCATTCGCAAATACCAGAAAAAGCACCTAGTCCTAGAACCGACCCCTGTGGAACCCCGCTCGTCACAGGCGCCCACTCTGAGACCCCGCCATTACCATGACTCGCTGTTGTCTTCCTGACAAGTGTTTGCTAATCCATTGCAGTGCCTTCCCTGTTATTCCTGTCTGTGAATCCAGCTTTTGCACTAATCTCTTGTTTGGAACTGTGTCTAAAGCCTTCTTACAGTCCAAGAAAATGCAGTCTACCGACCCCTTTCTCTCTTGTCTTATTGGTGTCACCCTGTCATAGAACTCCAGTAGGTTTGTGACAGGATTTCAAGTCCCTGAATCCGTGCTGGCTATCGTTGGTAAGCTCATTCCTCTATAGGTCCTCCACCACTCTTCTCCGGATTATCTTCTCCACGACTTTGCATACTATACATGTCAGTGACACTGGTCTGTAGCTTCATGTTTTCTTTTCTTAACAGTTAGGACTACATTTGCTGTCTTCCATACCTCAGGTAGTCGCCCTGTTTCGATAGATGTGTTGAAGATGGTTGTTAGTGGTACACATAGCACCTCTGCTCCCTCTCTCAGGACCAAGGATAGATGTTATCTGGCCCAATCGCCTTTGAGGTATCTAGCTCACTTAGCATCCTCTTCACTTCTTCCTCGGTTGTATGTATTGTGTGCAACACTTGATGGTGCACCCCACCTCTCTTTCTTTCTAGAGTCCCTTCTGTCTCCTCCGTGAACACTTCTTTGAATCTCATTTTGAGCTCCTCACATACTTCTCGGTCGTTTCTTGTGACCCTCCCCTCCTTCTTGTAAACTCTTCCTCCTCAGATGGACTGCTTGATACTTGACGTTGTTTTCTTCTGAAGTGGCTGTACAACAGCTTCGGATCAGATTTAACTTTCGCTGCTTTTGTTATTTTCGTATTGTCGTTAGGCCTCCTTCTTACCTGTGTTTTATTCATTTCTGGCTCTCGACGGCTTTCCTTATTCTCCTGGGTCCTTTGCCTTCTTATTTTCTTCCATTCTCTAGCACACCTGGTTCTGGCCTTTCTACATCTTTGGGTGAACCAAGGGCCATCCTGGCTTCTTGTTATTTTGTTACCCCTTTGGGTACAAACCTTTCAGCTTCCTTGTATATTGTTGCCGCATTTTCCACAATCTCATTTACTGACTTTCCTGCCAGTGCTTTGTCCTATTGAACCTCGTGCAGGAAATTTTTTATGATACTGTAGTTTCCCCGTCCTTGCAGTTTGGCTTCATTCGTCCTCCCCTTCTTGGGTTCTCTTGTAACTAATATGTATTCGAAGCTTGAACCACGTGTTGGGCTGGCCCGAGGTATCTTTCATAGTGATGTCCTGAAAATCTTCACTACTCAAAATGAATACTAGGTAAGTCTTGCTGGTTCATCCTGTCCTCTTCTTTGGTACTGTCCCTTAGTATTGGTACATTTTGGTTTGCCAGTACCAAACCTCCATCATCTTAGCCCTCCCCGTTTCTGGGCCCCCATGTTTGGGTCCGGTTCTGCCAATCGATTTCCTTGTGATTGAAGTCAGCAGCTTTGCCCTGCTCGCATGAGCCCTTCTGGCCACTTCGGTCAGCGTGTCAACCATGGCCTTATTATTGTGTGTGTGTGTGTTTACTCAGGTAGTTGTGGTTGCAGGGGTCGATTCATATCTCCTGGCTCCGCCTCTTCATGGTCTACTACGCATTCTTTTGTCCATGAGCTTTGTCGTACTCTTTTTAAGTTATGTATTGATCCTCCCTCCAATACCATTCCCAACTTTTCCCATTTCCTGACAATGGTGTGTTGTGTGTGTGTGTGTGGTGTGGTGTGTGTGTGTGTGTGGTGTGTTGTGTGTGTGTGGTGTGTGGGTTTTTTTTGTGTGGTGGTGTTTGTGTGCGTTTGTGTGAGTGTGTGTTTGTTGCGTTTGTGTGAGTGGTGTGTTTGTACACGCAAAACTTGAAATTGCAACCCAATTTTTCATATAAAAAAGTCATTCACCCTGTTATTTCCTCGGCCCCCCCAAATTTTAAGGTGTTCCCCAAAATTAAAAACTGGTGTGTCCGGTTATGAGTCTGGGATTGATTAAGTATTCTCCCAAAACCAGGTGAGTGTCACCCCGAGTGCCCACGCGAGGTTAACGTTTTCCCTGAATATTATATTGTGATATTCGGGTTTCAGCGGGGATGGTGCGTGGGAGACATCATGTTCCCCTAGTTGATCCTTCCTTGTTGCTAAGCCCCCGTGTTGTGTTGGGAAGATTTTAAAAATTGCGATTTTGGGTTAAATGACGTTCTTCTTCTTTTTAACAAAAACAAAACACAAACAACAACAACAACATTAATAATAATAAAAATAATAATAAAAATAAAAAATAATAATAAAATGGCAGATGTTGCAAGTATGGAAAAAAGGGGTGTTTGTTTCTAAATGCTGTAAAGAGTTTTATGGGTAGTGAGGCTCGGTCAGGGTGGAGAAAAGGGAGAAAAACTTCCCCCGTAAAAGTAGGCCTTGACAGGGATGTGTAAAGTACCAGGTTTTTTAATATATTTATAATGTGGTTGTAAAAGAAGTAAGGGGTAGGATTTAAATTAGGGAATCAAAAACAAAATGGGAATTGACCATTTGGTTTTTGCTGATATCCGTGTCAGGGGAGATTCTAAAGAAAAATGAAAAGGGTTTAGTGGGGGTTTTGGGGAGGTGTTAAAGGTAAAAGTTGAAAGTGAACATAGAAAGAGTAAGGTGATGAGGGTATCAAATGATTTAGTAAAAAAAAATTGGATATTTATTGGGGAGGGGGGAGTAGGGAAAGAAGTGAATTTTTTCAGTACTTGAGAGTTGATGTGTCGGCGGAGGATTTTTGAAGGGTGAGGGTTTAAAATAGAAATTTATGAGGGAAAAAAAAATGAGGGGTGCGTTGAGGGATATGTGGAGACAAAAAAGTTTCCCAGGAGGCAAAGAAGGGAATGTTGAAAGTATGATACGAAACTCTTTTATGGGTGTAACTTTTAATCCCAATTAACTGGGAAACCTTTAAAATTTTTTAAAAAACAAAAATTCATTAAATTAATTTTTAAAAAAATTTTACACTAAAATTTTTTTTTTATTTAAAAAAATATCAAAACAATACAAAAACATTTTTTAAAAATTTTAAAAATTTTTTTTTTTTTTTTTTTTTTGGAAGGGGGGGGGGGAAGGGTTAAGGGAGGGGTTTTTGGGGGAGGGGCTTGGGTTCCCGCAGGCGTAAAAGAGGTGTTTTATGGAGTGAGTGAAACGAAATGGTATTTGGGACCTGACGATCTGTTGCAGTGTGAGCAGGGTAAAAAACTTAGTGAAGGGTTCAGGGGAAACCGTTTTTTTTATAAAACCGGACTTGAGTCCCGGAAAAAGGGAAATACAATGTCTGCACCCGATGGACGGGTTTGGGATATGGCAGTTTTGGGGGTATGTTTTGTATCTTTATAGGGATTCTTCAAACTGTGTGTTCTGAACCTCTGCAAAAACAGTGATTAGTGTGTGTGGGGTGAAAGTGTTTGAATGATGAAAATATTTGCTTTTTTTGGGGTTTTCTATCTTTTTTGGGGGACCCCCGCCTCGGGGGGAGACGGCCCACAATTAATGATAATAAAAATAT
>NC_069399.1:96463431-96481709 GCF_026875155.1 Cherax quadricarinatus
AACACACACAAACCACACACACACACACACAAAACACACCACACACCACAACCACACACACACACAGTTGTCGGGAAGTGGAATAGTCTGGGAAGTGATGTATTGGAGGCAGGATCAATAAAATAACTATAAGAAGAGGTACGACAAAGCTCATGGAGCAGGAAGAATGACGTAGTAGGGGACCAGTGAAGAGGCGGAGCCAGGGATATGAATCGACCCCTGCAACCACAACTACCTGAGTATACACACACACACACAATAATAAGGCCATGGTTGACACGCTGACCGAAGTGGCCAGAAGGGCTCATGCGAGCAGGGCAAAGCTGCTGACTTCAATCACAAGGAAATCGATTGGCAGAACCTGGAGCCACATGGGGGCCCAGAAACGGGGAGGGCTAAGATGATGGAGGTGGTACTGGCAAACCTAATGTACCAATACGTAAGGGACAGTACCAAAGAGAGAGGACAGGATGAACCAGCAAGACTTGACTAGTATTCACTTTGAGTAGTGAAGATATTCAGGACATCACATATGAAAGATACCTCGGGGCCAGTCATCACGTGGTTCTAAGCTTCGAATACATAGTAGTTACAAGAGAAGCAAGAAGGGAGGACGAATGAAGCCAAACTGCAAGGACAGGAAACTACAGTATCATAAAGAATTTCCTGCACGAGGTTCAATAGGACAAAGCACTGGCAGGAAAGTCAGTAAATGAGATTGTGGAAAATGCGGCAACAATATACAAGGAAGCTGAAAGGTTTGTACCCAAGGGTAACAGAAATAACAAGGAAGCCAGGATGAGCCCTTGGTTCACCCAAAGATGTAGAAAGGCCAGAACCAGGTGTGCTAGAGAATGGAAGAAGTATAGAAGGCAAAGGACCCAGGAGAATAAGGAAAGCCGTCGTAGAGCCAGAAATGAATATACACAGGTAAGAAGGAGGCCTAACGACAATACGAAAATAACATAGCAGCGAAAGTTAAATCTGATCCGAAGCTGTTGTACAGCCACTTCAGGAAGAAAACAACAGTCAAGTATCAAGCAGTCATTCTGAGGAGGAAGAGATCACAAGAAGGAGGGGAGATCACAAGAAACGACCGAGAAGTATGTGAGGAGCTCAAAATGAGATTCAAAGAAGTGTTCACGGAGGAGACAGAAGGGACTCTAGAAAGAAAGAGAGGTGGGGTGCACCATCAAGTGTTGCACACAATACATACAACCGAGGAAGAAGTGAAGAGGATGCTAAGTGAGCTAGATACCTCAAAGGCGATTGGGCCAGATAACATCTATCCTTGGTCCTGAGAGAGGGAGCAGAGGTGCTATGTGTACCACTAACAACCATCTTCAACACATCTATCGAAACAGGGCGACTACCTGAGGTATGGAAGACAGCAAATGTAGTCCTAACTGTTAAGAAAAGAAAACATGAAGCTACAGACCAGTGTCACTGACATGTATAGTATGCAAAGTCGTGGAGAAGATAATCCGGAGAAGAGTGGTGGAGGACCTATAGAGGAATGAGCTTACCAACGATAGCCAGCACGGATTCAGGGACTTGAAATCCTGTCACAAACCTACTGGAGTTCTATGACAGGGTGACACCAATAAGACAAGAGAGAAAGGGGTCGGTAGACTGCATTTTCTTGGACTGTAAGAAGGCTTTAGACACAGTTCCAAACAAGAGATTAGTGCAAAAGCTGGATTCACAGACAGGAATAACAGGGAAGGCACTGCAATGGATTAGCAAACACTTGTCAGGAAGACAACAGCGAGTCATGGTAAGTGGCGAGGTCTCAGAGTGGGCGCCTGTGACGAGCGGGGTTCCACAGGGGTCGGTTCTAGGACTAGGTGCTTTTTCTGGTATTTGCGAATGACATGACAGAAGGAATAGATTCAGAAGTGTCCTTGCTTGCAGATGATGAGAAGCTGATGAGAAGAATTCAATCGGACGAGGACCAGGAAGAACTACAAAGGGATCTGAATAGGCTGCAGGCCTGGTATGGAAACTGGCTCCTGGAGTTCAACCCCCAAGTGCAGTCATGAAGATTCGGGAAGGGCAAAGAAGACCACAGACGGAGTACAGTCTAGGGGGGGCAGAGACTACAAACCTCACTCAAGGAAAAGGATCTTGGGGTGAGTATAACACTGGACACATCGCCTGAGATGCACATCAACCTTATACCTATTGCACCATATGGCCACCTAGCAAACCTAAGAATAAGTAGGAATCATTCAGGAATCATTCAGGATACTCTACACCGTGGACGTTAGGCCTGTATTGGAGTATGCATTACTAGTTTGGAACCTACACCTAGCCAAGCGCGCAAGAAAGCTAGAGAAAGTGCTGAGGATTGCAACACGACTAGTGCCGGAGCTAAGGGGTATGTCCTACGAGGAGAGGTCAAGGGAAATCTACCTGACGACACTGGAGGACAGGAGAGATAGGGGGTATTTGATAATGACATAAAATACTGAGAGGAATCAAGAATGTGGACAGAGAAAGAATGTTCCAGAGATGGGACACAGCAACAAGGGGTCACAGTTGGAAGCTGAAAACTCGGATGAATCACAGGGATGTTGGGAAGTATTTCTTCAGTCACAGAGTTGTCAGGAAGTGGAACAGTCTGGAAAGTTATGTAGTGGAGGCATGATCCATACATAGCCTCAAGAAGAGGTATGATAAAGCTCATGGAGCAGGAAAATTGACCTAGTGAAGAGGCGGGGGCCAGGAGCTGTGACTCGACCCATGCAACCAAAGCTAGGTGAGTGCAGCTAGGTGAGTACACACACACACACACACACACACACACACACACACACACACACACACACACACACACACACACACACACACACACACACACACACACACACAAAGAAGACCTCAAACGGAGTACAGTCTACCGGGGCTGAGACTACAAACCTCATTCAAGGAAAAGGATCTTAAGGTGAGTATAATACCGACCACATTGCCTGAGACGCACATCAACCAAATACCTACTGCATCATATGGGCGCCTAGCAAACCTAAGAATAAGTGGGGTTCCACAGGGGTCAGTCCTAGGGTCGGTGCTGCCCTAGCACTGACCATCAAAATCTTCTTGATACACCTTCTCTATATAAGAATCTTAATATCAAAGTCGTATTTAAAAACTTTGAGAGATTAAAAAACCTTTTGATTAAACATTCCACTAAAATTATTGACAGCTGTATCTATAAGGTTCGCTGTGAAAAATACGATAAAGTTTATTACGGCCAAACTGAGAAAAGTCTTGAACCAAGATTACAACGACATAAATATATTATTAGAATTGGACAAGTCTCTAATGCTCTGTTTATTCATGTGAGAGATTTTAACCACTCAAATGATTTTCAAAAGCCGCCCGATAAAGTTATATCAGGCAGGTCTATGGCTGAGAAAAATATAATAGAATCAAACTTCATAAAAAATAGGTTTGAAATTAATATGAATATTGGTTTAGGATTATACAAATTTCTCTCGTATACGATTAATAAAATTTGAGAAGACTTTAAAATATACTCGACAAATTAAAATCTTAAAGTTTGGGTTGAATCTAAGGCAAGTCTGACACGTCTTTGACCACGTTACCCGCATCATCATAAAAGTTCAGGTGTTCTGTGTTGAAGGTGAAGTGTAATCTCACCCTTATATGCCTTTTGCTAATATTTTATTTTTATAGTTATTTGATTATGTGAGAAATCACAAAAGCGCTACGATGTTCATTATTCGTTTCACAGTGGTTGTTCTGCACATTATATGACCTGTTTACTGTGATTTTATCGCATATATATAGATATATTATATATAATAATATATATATATATAATATATATATTATATATATATATATATATATATATAAATATATATATTATACTATATATATATATATATATATATATATATATATATATATATATGTATATATATGTAATATATAATATATATATATTATATATATAAATATATATATATATATATTATATATATATATATATATATGTATACATATATATATATACGATGGGGTCCACCTCTGGTGTAAAATTGTGGAACCCATAGCCTCGGAGAAGTGGATAAAACGGCTTCAAGGAAGAATATATGGATTTCTTCCTGAAGCCGTTTGAATATTCCACTTCCCCTACCATCCCATCTTTTCATTTTTTTTAACAATAGGAATATTTTATTACATAATATGGTACAGAAGATTTAAGAGATACATTGTTGATATAAAGGTGGCATATACGGTACATGTTGTTACGTGTGTATCACCGATTATAAGGCGTAAATCTCAGGGGCGTGTGCCCAAAATACAGCATACATTACCTCTTTGAACAGCCGCACTGAGCCGCTGGAACAGAAAACTAGCTGCCCTGGGATCCCTAGTTACCCTGATGAGTCTTTTTCCCCAGCTCCTTAATGAATTCAGATGCATTCTTTCCCCAGGAGCCAAGGGTCTCTGAGCCTATGGGAAGAAACATATAGTGATGGGCAAGTTCTCTATATTTTCTAGACTTTTGGGACTCCCTGAAGCTGGCAGCTGCCCCTCCTTCCTCCCTGGTGTATTGGAGATAGGTATCAGCCAAGGTAGATGCGCTAGGAATTTTTATTGACCTAAGAAAAGCGTTTGACACAGTAGACCACGGCATCCTAATCCACAAACTTAACCACTCTGGTATAAGGGCCATGCGCTTGCATATTTTAAATCCTACCTTTCTAATAGGTATCAGTATGTCACCATTAAAGACACAGCTTCATCAATACGGCCACTTGATACTGGAGTTCCGCAGGGAAGTCTTCTTGGACTCCTGCTTTTCCTCATTTACATCAATGATCTTCCAAACATATCCCAACACCTGAAACACTATTTATGTCATCTCCACCTAATCTTGCCACCCTCAACGCCATTGTTAACGAGGAGCTGCTCAAAATATCGACTTGGATGACAGCCAATAAACTTACACTTAACACTGGCAAAACCTACTATATTATGTTTGGTAGCAGAGCAGGTGTTGCGCAACTTAAACATTAGATCGACAACACTCTAATTGCCAGACATAATGAGGGCAAATTCCTTGGCCTATACCTCGACAACAACCTAAATTTCAGCACCCATATCCAACACATAACAAAAAAAGTATCCAAAACGGTGGGGATCCTCTCCAAGATACGATACTACGTGCCGCAAACTGCCCTTCTCACACTATACCATTCACTTATATATCCATACCTCACCTATGCTATCTGTGCTTGGGGTTCAACTGCAGCAACACACCTAAAGTCAATAATAACCCAACAAAAAGCTGCAGTAAGAATAATCATTAAATCCCATCTCTGGCAACACCCCCTCCCCCCACTCTTCATAGAACTAAACTTACTCCCTGTTCAGAACATCCACACTTACTACTGTGCAATCTGTATCTACAGGACCTTAAATTCCAATATTAACCTTGACCTAAAATGCTTTCTTGATAGTTGTGACAGGATCCACAGGCATAACACCAGACACAAACATCTCTATGACATTCCCCGTGTTCGACTAAACCTTTACAAAAATTCAATGTATTTCAAAGGACCTAAAATCTGGAACACCCTACCTGAAAACTCTAGAACTGCAGACACATTCATCACTTTCAAAACTACAGTTAGAAAACATCTCCCTGATACACCCCGACAACTAACTGCATGATAACCACCTGTGGTTCACAATTACACTCACTCACCCACTGACTATATTTCCAGAAATACTAATCTTAATCTTAAAATAATAAATCCATTAGTCTGAGGTTGCCTATGATACTCAATATAGACATTAGTATTGCGCAAAACCAAAGCTTCACATTGCTTAACTCACCCATATTATGATGTAGTCACTTAGCCTTAATACATATCTGTAAGGATTAATGTTAGAATTAACTCTAAGTCTGCACGAAATGCAGCCATGTTAGGTGTCCTAGTGGCCCCTCCTGTATTGTATTTTTTAACATGCAAACAAAACATACCCAAAAAAACCTGTAAATCCCCACATTGTTATCTTTATAGAGAATAAACTTGATTAGAATTGAATTTAATAAATGTATAGTCCCACACCACTGCTTCCGTTCTATCCAGGGCTTGAGAGTGATACATCGGACGCTTCTGGCTGCAATCAGATCTGCATTAGCTGGAGTGGCTCCTACTGTTGGGCATCCGGCTCTTGTGAGGCTCCTCTTGATAATGTTATTAACCTCCTCATGTCTTGCAATCTGTCCTTCAGATTTACGGCACACAAGACCATGGTATCCGACCAAATACACCTTGTGTTCGGCGGGAGAATAGGGCGGCAGTCGAAGGGCACACCGATGCGGATGGTCTGTGGGTCGAGGAGTGTGCCAAGGCTGGAGTGGGCACAGTGCAACAGAAGTCTGCATGAGGGGGCTCATTGCCAGAGTGGGGGGCTCTTTCCTTCCCTGCCACACTCTGGATGCATTGTTGTGGCTATGTTTTACATATTAGACCATGCATGCGACTGTTTGTAGTTGTTGGGGGGAGCAGGTTATGGTTTCAGAGCGTTAGATTATCCAGATCATGGCTCCGTCAATTAACTTTTTGGTCCTTCGGGGGACTCCAATCTTGTCCCTAGTTGTTCAGGGGAATCGCTGCTACAAGCCCTCTGGATGCAATACATGAGGACAGAAAAACAGGTAGGACAATCTGTGATGATTGATTCCACAAATGCTCCTAGTCTGACTGGATAGTTAGCTTTGTATCTCCACTGCCCGGTCTTTTAGAGTAAGGTTAAGGACTTTCGTAAAAAATTGGGCTTCAGGATACTGTCATATTCGCTGGCAGTATAGGGTATCAATGAAGGTGACATCTTAGGAAATATGTCAACTGGGCAGACTCAAGCACTTTGTGAGAAGGGTACAAGGCATCGTGGGTGGTCCAGAATTGCCATAATTCGTTGTTCATTCTCCTTAAACTCTTCCAATTTCTCCTGAAAAATTGTGTCATGGGCTTTGTTTTCACAGAGTTGCTCTAGCAAGACACTAGTTTGTGGGGGCAATGACTGCTGCTCTGGTAGTTTTGATCTCACTGCATTTATCTCTTGTTGGACTGACTGAAATGATTTCCACATTTGGTTGGATTCAGGATGATGAGACCATTTCCTGTCCCGTATCATTACCTATGTAGATCATCTAGGAGGGACTCCTTTGTACCTGCTAGTGTGCCATCATCTAGAAACCAGATATTTAACTCACCTGGTCAGTTTGACTGTTTTTTCCTAACTGCTATACAGAATGAGAAATGAGCACGACTATTCGTGTTGACACCCTCCAATTTTTTTCTCTTTCCTCTCTCTTTTCTGCTTCTCTCTCTCGTGGTGCATAATAAAGTTTTCGCAATCTACCCGTAATTCAATCCACATAATGATTCTCAACATAAAACGATCCTTCAACATTATTGCTACTCCTCCTTTGCTCTTAATTCTCTCTCAGATACACCTGACCAATCACATTATTTCTCCCACTGAAACTCCCCTACGACTTAGCTGTTTCTTCATTAGAGCTACGAAATCTACCGTCTTTTCTTTCATCTTTTTCAGCAAATAATCTCTGTTTTATCGTCTGATGTGATCCTCGCACATTCAAGCTTATTCAACATGATGTATATATATATATATAGTTATATTATATATATATTATAATATCTATTATTTATATATATAGATTTATATATTTATAGATATATATGTGTGTGTGTGTGTGTGTGTGTGTGTGGTGTATAAACACTGATCTCTGGATGAAGGGGACTCGAACTACGAATTAGGACAAGGTACGATGTGCTTTACCATCTACCCACACTGGGACTATACCTTGGGCGAGTAGCTTGCGCTACACGTTGATCCAAGTCAGCCAGCTTTCACGAGAAGGCTTACAGTTTTCATCTCATCCCCTGCATGATCAGACATTACTAGAGATTTGAAACAATGCAAGGAATTCGCGAGAGCATGCGAATATACACAAACAGTGATCTTGGCTGACGGAGACTCGGACCTACGGAAACCTTAGGAACAAGGTACGCAGTGCTTTGTGTATATTTCGCCTGCTCTCGCGATTCTTGCTCATATTATATATATATATATTTATATATTATATATATATATATATTATATATAGATATATTATATATATATTATATATATATATTATATATATATATATATATATATATATATATGTGTGTGTGTGTGTGTGTGTGTGTTTAAGAATCAGTTATGTGGATTGTATTAGGGTAAGGATGCGAAAAAACTGTTTATGCCCCTTCGAAGAAGCGAGGAAGCAGGAAGAGAGAGAGAGGAGAGAGAGAGGAAAAATTTGGGAGGTCGTATAAAGTTAGTGATCAAGGGGAGTTCGAAACCAAGTGAGAGACTTGTTTGTAGTTGGGTCTTGAATTGATAAGTGGAAGCAACTGTTTTTGTAGTGTGATTTTATTTACAAGGTTTTATAAAATAGGGAAGAAATGGATTTAACACTTAGCACAGAATAGGGGAGTTATTAAATGGAGAGGGTGGAGGTTCGGAAGATGAAGGGGAATATTTTGAGAAACTGTTAAAACTGTTAATGAGAGGGAAGGTTAGTGTGTCTTGTATTGGCCCAGTGAGTATAACATTTTTTTAAGAAGTGAGGAGAGGCAGGTGTGAGTGTGGAGAAGTGTGTGTGCGGCAGCGGGTAGAGAAAAGTGTTTGAAGAGAGATAAAGTATTTGGGATTGATGGGATCAAGACAGATATATTAAAAGCAGGTGGGGATATAATTTTGTAGTAGTTGGTGTTTTTATTTAATAAATGTATTAAAGAGGGAAAAGTTCCCATGGATTGGCAGAGACCGTGCATAGCAAGTTTGTATAAAATAAAGGGGACAAAAGAGAGCCTAAGAATTATAGGGAATAAGCTTCTTGAGTATATCAGGTAGACTGTATGGTACAGTTATTAAAAGAATTAATGTATGTATAATTATCTATATATATATTTATATATATATTATATATATATATAATTTATATATATATATATATATTATATATATATATATATTTTTATATAATATATTCGGATTGGGCCCGGCACCTCTGCCAGAGAGCGGTGTGGGCATCTCGCCTCTGTGATTTTGGCACAATATCGGCCAATCAAGAACCCTACCTGGATTATCATCAACAGACTGGTGGGTTAATATCTGCTGGTCGTGTGGGAAAGGGCCAGAAGACTCCGCATTTCGCTATTCCGTCAGAATCAAGTCAGTTCTGTGTATGTGAAATGCAGTTGAGGGAACATAACGGTCACCTTTGGGTAGGAGAGGTGGGGAGGGGACAGCCCTAATGGATGGGGAGGAGGCGGAGGTTGAGGGTAAAACGGTCCCCCCCTTCCCCAAACAGGCGCGCATACACCGTGTGCTCGGTGTTACCACAATGGTGTGTTTGTTCACGTGTGTATAGTGTATATGGCTATAGTGTACAGTGCATAGTATGTGCATGGTATGCGCATAGCATGTGAAGTGTATCGGGTGTGTCGTTGATAGTGGGGGCAGTGCACAGTGCACTGAGCATAGTGGTATATAGGAACATGTGCCTGGCATCGTGGTGTATTATAGTGACTTGTCCTGGGAGGGAGTGAGTGCCCTACTCGCTCAGCACACATTTCACTCCTCCTTTCTTCCACCCGCCCACCAACAAGGACTGGACACCCCATCCTCCCCCCCACCACCACCATGAACCACAACGGAATGTGCCATTGCGCCATTTTTCCCTTCAGCTTGGGCCTTATCACACTGATGGAGGTAAGGCAGACGATGAAGCCAGCCAGCCACAAAGCCAGGGAAACATTGCACCCACCAATGAAAGAAGAGGCACATGTCAGGTGTGTGGAGAGTTTCGGAGCACGCAACAGGGGACTGCCGTATTCGTGCACCACAATATGTGTGCGGGATCACATATGCCCCCCGCAGAGAGCAGCCCACAGCCTCCCAGGCAGTATGCTATTTCCAATGGGCAACCTTCGTCATTGGATACCTTCTGTTGGCATTCAAAATCATGCTAGCAGTACACTATCCCACATCCCTAAAGCAGTCGCCCATATGCTGGCAGGGAAATTACAGACCTTTTAAGGGTGGAAGAATGGAGGTTCCACCAACTTAGAGCCGAGGCACCATCCAAGCATGGCGCAACTTCTCTTGTTCGGCAATGTCTGTCTTGCGTTCCTGAAAGGACGAGGCAAACTGCTAACACGTCGTTATCAAGCAGTGCGCAATACCCTATGAACGAATAACTGTGTCCCACCTGCCCCATCAATCAGCGGGAGGATCAAAGAGGCCAGGGGACCCAGAAATGTCCTACTGAGAACGAGAAAATTTGCGCATAGGTTAGCAAAAAAAAGTGAGGAAGGTATCACAGTGGGAGCACTAAGAATAATTACAAGTGACGACACTGTAGCCCCCAAGGATGAGGACACGGCCCAAGCACTAGAGACAAGCATTCCAACCAGGGACACCACAAGCATCAACGCATACACCCTGAGGAAGACCTATCACTGAATAATTAATTTTGCCTGATCGGAAGGTCTATGGCGATCGTGTCATTTTCAGAGGATTTGCATTAGGATACACTGGAATTCGATCCTCGCACCTCTAGAGATGGTAATCCAGTATCGGTGAATCGCATCAATTCTTTTCTCACCGAGTTAACAACTTCGTCAACAATTGACTGGTTGGGAATCCCTGTAGAATTAAACCTTTCTTTTTTGGAGCCTCACTATGTGCTTGAAGAAGAGGGAATGGGTGAATCGACCCATTGCAGTTGGATAATACACTCTTTTCGCCGTTCTCGTTGCCAAAGCAGCATTGAGAAACATTCGCATGATGCTGCCACTTTACTCCAGCCACACCCAACTGGGCTTTGGGGTCTCTCTGGCGTGAAGCTGCAGCTCATGCGGCAAGGGCTACATCAGGGAACTACGAAGACAAGGCCATATAGTGTCAAACTTGATTTTGTAATGTCTTTATCTGGTGAGTGAGAGATGCTGTATTTGCAGCTGTTCGGGTTCGGTTCCCCAGTCTCTTTTCTTTCCTTCATTTCAGACGGCTACAGCAAACCCTCAATTCTTTTGTTTGGGAGAACATGAAATTCAATCATCAGAGGGTGTTCAGCAGGGGGGACCCACTTGCTACTTCTCTTCTGCTTGGCAGTAAGAGAACTAACTTCAGCTACGCAGTGAGCTCAATATTGGTACCTGGATGACGGCACTCTGGCAGTTACTGAGAGTCCACTCGTGGGGGGACCCTAAACTGGTGAAAACACGGGAAGAAGGGGGGCCTCATCCTCAATCCCCTAAGTGCGAAATCATCACAGCATGAACCAGGATATAATCAATGCTGTGGCGAAGATCTCCAGGAAATCTAAACTACAACTCTCGTCCAACGTACCCTCTGGGGGGGCACGGGTGGTTCACCAGGGCATCGATACTTGTTCAGGGACACATTGAATGACATTTGAGAGATGGAGGAGGAATAAGCGATTGATGCCATGATGCTCTGTTTCTCACAAGGTGTCATACTATGCAAGACTCTTGATGTTGTGCACCCTCTTTGAAACCCAACACTCGATGAATATGACGACACACCTGAGATCAACTTTTAAGAAGGCACTGACTGTCACTAGAGGAGATGTGCTATGGGATCATCAGGCAACCCTCCCAGTGCGATGGTGAGGTCTAGGGGTGCGTAAAGCAAACGCATGTTGCGGTACCTGCTATTCTGTCTTCGTGTTGGTTCCAGTGCATAATCAAGATGATAGTGCCCGAACGCTTGAGAGACTGGTAGGAGCTCAGACCCGGTTTACTGAAGCTGCAATACGGTGGGGTTACACCTTACAAGACTTCCAGTAGACCAGCTCCTCCTCCCAAACAGACAAACAGTACCATGGGACAAACCGGTCATGGAAAAAGAAAAAATCGCCAACCACAAAGCTCTCAATGCTTCAGGAAAGAACAAAGCTCGTCTCCTGGCAGTAAAGGCTCCACCTCAGGAGTTTCCTGTTAGCTGATCCCAATTCTCCCTGTGCACCGTTGACCAAGGGCCATTTCGGATTGGTGTTGCTCTTCGCCTAAGCCGCCCCCATCCTCACGAACATAGGTTGTATTTGCGGCAAGGGCGACAGCTGATTCAATTCGGACTCATGGTCTCGTGTGCACACAGCAGAAGGAGTATTGCCAGAAGGAGGAGATCAATGACATAATAAATGAGAAGCCTAGCCACAGCCGTTGCCCAGCTCATCAGGAAACCCAAGTAAGAGGTCTGATGGAAGTCAAAAGCGTCTGATGGAAGCCTCTATGCTTACCCTGAAGGATGGAAAGCAGATTGTGGGACTTCACTGTGGCGCACATTGGCAGACAATATTGCCATACTCTGTAGTGGAAGGGGGTGGAGTGCCAGCCACAGGGGACCAGGAGATCCGAAATTATGAAGACCTTCCCCCTTGCTTTCAAACAAACATACTTCATTCCTATAGGGTCGGGACCCTTGGGCATTGGGGCATGTGTGCTCTAAGTTCCTCAAAGAGAGCTGGGTGAAGTGATCATAGAAACCAAGGACCACAGGGCGACCAGCTTCCTCTTTTCAGAGACTCAGTGTTGCGATCAGAGCGGAAAGGACTGCAGCATTTTCTGAGCACGCGGCCACACAGGGGAGCTGGACGAGTATTCGAGCTGAAGCTCTGAGTTACTATGTTGTTATATTTGTATCATATTTTTGTGATGTTTTTTTTGTCAATGTATTTTGTCTTTAAATAAATATATATACTAATATAAGGGGGGTGGTAGGAGGAAATACTCAAGCAGCTTCAGGGAAATCTTAGTTTTCCAGAAGCAAGTTATTTTTTTTTGAGGTGGGGGCCCCCCATAACAGTTTAGAGGTGGTCCCTCCTATATTTATATTATTATTTATATAATATATTTTATTTATTAAATTTTAAAAATTATATATTTTTTATATAATATATTAATAATTTATATAAAATTTAATTATTATTATATTTTTTTTATTTTTTATTATCACCCCGGCCATTCCCCCCAAGGCAGGGTGGCCCCGAAAAAAAAAAACTTCACCATCTTTCACCATCATGTCTTGCCAAAAGGGTGCTTTCACTACATTTTTTAAAAACTGCAACTTTAAACACCCCCCCTTCAGAGTGCAGGCACTGACTTCCCATCTCCGGATCAAGCCCGGCCTCCCGGTTTTCCCCTAAATCCCTTCAAAAAAATGTTACTTTGTACACCCCAAACAGCACTCAAGTTTAAAAACCATTTGTCCCCTTTTCACTCCTACAAACACGCTCACGCATGCCTGCTGGACCAACCCCCCTCGCACAAAAAACTCCTTTACCCCCCCCTCCCCCCCTTTCCCCTGGCCGCCCCCCCCGCCTTCCCCCACTACGAGATACACTCTTGAAGTCATTCTGTTTCGCTCCTTTCTCTACATGCCCAAAACCACCTCAACAACCTTCCTCACCCCTCGGGGACAACGTTTTGGTAACCCCGCACCCTCCAAACCCCCCAAAAATACGAATTTCGCTTTTTACACCACAATTCCCCTCGACATGACATTCCACTGCCCAGCCTTTCCTCGCTGAACATTCATCCCCCACGCTTCCCCCATTAAGAGCGTTGGTAAAACTTACTCTTCTTCCCCTTTGCCCAAGGAAAAAGTTCTTTGTCTCCACAGCCCCTAAGTGCACCACTCATTCTTTTTCCCCATCAATTCTATGATTCACCTCATTTTCATAGCCCCATCCGTGACACGCCCACTCCCAAAATTGAATTTCGTTCACCTCCTCCTACTCTCTCCCTCCAATCTGTATTAAATTTTCTCACTAATCTTTTTGTTCCATAACCTTATTTTTCCCTGTTTTTACCTTTAATTTTTTTTTTGGCACACCCTCCCAAATTCACCCAATTCTGCAACTTCCTCAGAATCTCCCAAGAGCCGTGTCTCAGAAAGAGCGCTGTGACAACTCCCTTTTTGTGTGTGTTCTTTATTTTTAACCCCACGCCTTTCCCAAAGACCTCGATTTCTTCTTTAAACCCCATCAAAAAAATATATTAAAAACCACGGTGACACACACCATCCTTGCTGGCCCTACTTTTACTGGGAAAAAAATTTCCCTTTTTCCTACATACTTAATTGGCCTCACTATCCTCGTAAAAATCTTCATGCTTTCAAAAAACCTCCTACACCATAACTTGAAAACTGCCCATTGCCCCCCCATCCCCCTGTCATACGCCTTTTCCAAATCCTTTTAAAGCCACAAAAAACTCTTTTGCCCTTTCTAAATATGTTACTATATGTTTCCTGTAAAACTGGTCCACCACCCCTACCTTTCCTAAAAACCTCCTTGTTCTTTTTCTATCCCATTCTCCGTTTACTCTTAATTCTTTAATTATAATCTACCATACCCCTTTACCCGGTACACTCAAAAAGACTTACCCCCTATAATTTTTGCACTCCCTTTTTTTCCCTTTTTCCTTTTTTTAAAAGGAAATATGCTGTCCTGCCCAACCCTAGGTACCCTTCCCTCTTCCATAATTTATTAAATAATTGCACCCAACCCCTCCAAAAATTACCCCACCTGTTTTAACTTTCTTCTTTATCCATCAATCCCCGGGTGCCTTACCCCCTTTCTTTTAAACCCACTGCCTCACGAACTTCCCCACACTCACAAACTGGGTCTTCTCACCTCAAGATGTTTTTTCCTCTTGCCCCATACACGAATCACGCTTCCTATCTTTATCAACATTTTAAATTCCTAAAATATTCCTCCATCCCCAAAACCTCAACTTCCATTTAATAAGCTCCCCTCCTATTTTTAACTGACAAATCATTTTTTCCTTTGGCTTTTTTTACTTGTTAATCTCACTCCAAACTTTTTTTATTTTTAACAAAATTTGTTGATAACTTCCCCACTCTCTCATTTGCTCTCTTTTACATTGCTTCACCCCTCTCTTAATTTCTCTTTTTTTTTCCATATACTTTTCCCCCCCTTTATCCCTTCTACTTTTTAAAAAAATTCTCATATGCTAACTTTTTTTTCCCTTATACTTCTTTACATCATCATTCCACCCAAACGTCCTCTTCCCTCCTGCACCCCCTTTCCGTAACACAAAATTCTGCTGAAAACTCAACACTACTTTTTAAAAACCCACCCATACCTCTTGACCCATTGCCTATGTCTCATTGCCCATTTCTCCAATAGGTTTATACTTCCCTAATGCCTCCTTTTTAGTTTATAACCCCTTTACCTCTTCTTCCTGAGGGTTTTTTCCTTGTATCCCTCTACCTTTTTCTCTCGTGTAGTACAATGAAAGTGATCTGTATATCTGTGGCCCCTCTAAAAATGTACATCTGAAGTTTACTCAACAGTCTTTTATCTCCAATACTAATCCAAAAACTACTGTCATTTTCCCTACATCTTGTGTATACTTTTTTATCCTTTTTTCTTAAAATATGTTTACCTTAACTAAACCCCCTTTTTATACAAAGTTCAATCAAAGGGGTCCCCTTTATTTACACCCGGCACCCAAACTTACTACCAAAACCCCCTTAAAAGTTTCTCTACTTTAGCATTCAAGTCCCCACCAAATTACTCTCTACTTGGTTCAAAAGGTCCTTACATTCATTAACTCTCCCAAAATCTCTCTCCCCCCCCCCTGATTTCCCCTCTTCTCCAGGTGCATACACGCTTATTTTGCCCCACTTCTCGCATCCAACCTTTACTTTAATCCAATAATTTGAATTTACACATTCATATTCTCTTTCTCCTTCCATAACTGATCATTTAACATTACTGCTACCCCTTCCTTTGCTCTAACTCTCTCAGATACTCCAGATTTAATCCCATTTATTTCCCCCCACTGAAACTCTCTACCCCTTCAGCTTTGTTTCGCTTAGGGCCAGGACATCCAACTTCTTTCATTCATAACATCAGCAATCTCTGTTTCTTGTCATCCGCACTACATCCCGCACATTTAAGCAACCCAGTTTTATAAAGTTTTTTTCTTCTCTTTTTTAGTAATTGTTTACAGGAGAAGGGGTTACTATATATCATATATATACATATATTATACTATATATACATATATATATATATATATATTATATATTATATATATATATATATATATATATATATATATAAATAGTCGTTTTTTCCCTCTGAGCGGGGAAATTTCCCGGTTTGGGCCTTCCTTGAGCGGGGGAATTCCGGTTTGGGCCTTCCTCTGAGCGAGGAATTCCTTTTTGGGCCTTCCATGAGCGAGGACTTCCGGTTTAGGCCTTCCACTGAGGAGGTATCCGGTCTAGGACCAGCAGCTGGAGGGTCACCTTTTCACACCTAGGTGTTACTTCCGGGTTTTGACCATGACTCCCCCTCGAGACTACCTCACCCTTGACCCCCCCAACCAATACCCCCGCCCACGACCCTACCTTTATAAGTTACTCACACATTAGGCTCAATGTTTTTAATATATTGTTTAATATCTGTGAAAAGTTCTCTCCAAATTAATTTCCACTTCTTTGTGTTGTACCATCTATGCAAAATACACAGATTATACTGTCGATTAAATATTTGACTGACAAAGTTTTCAGGTATATTGTTTTCCAAAATATAATATACCAGATCATCACTCCACTCCGTTGCCATTTCATCAATGAATTTATGCGAATCAAGTTCATTTTCTAACAATTTTTTAACTCGTGAAAATTTTTTTTACTCAATGTTTACCATTTTTCCCTTTAAGAGTTGATTGGTGTGTTGAAAAATTCCACCAAGGAAGATCTTTCCCCTTTTCACAATAACAATGAAATCGGCATTTTCCCCCTTTGTGTTTTATGGGGGTTTCCCGGACATGTCGGGGTGACTTAACCAACACTCTCCATACACATAAAGGTTGAAATGTTTAAATAAAAAAATTTCATTAAACTTACCTAAATAGGATCAGCATTTAAAAACCCTTTTTTCTTAATTAATTTTTGGGCTTTGGTTTAAAATAAAAATTTTTGAGAAAAATTCTATCCTTTTACTTTTCCGTAACAATAAATTTTCCAATATTTCTTCGCTCCATCGTTGAGTATTTCTTCCCTCAGCTACTCTCTTTTTTTTGAGAGAACAGGTTGATCAATTTTTTTTGAAGGGTTCGTCTTTAAATTGTAATAAACTTTCTAAAAACCCGCCTGTATGTTTTGTCGCAACCCCCTCCTTTTTCTTCTTCAAGGATTCCACCATTTCCTCCAAAAATTTTTTACCAAAATTTCAATCGTTGTTCATCGATTATCTTTTTTTTTTTTTTTACAAATACTATTACAGGGGATTTCTTCAAAGCATATAATTTCCTTTCAAATTGTGTTCCCCTTATTAACTTTTTGGGAAATAAAAGTGTTAAATTTTATATTTTTCGTAAAAAGATTTATTCAGACAAAATTTTTTTTGGGAAACTTTTTGTGACGTCACTATCCAGCAACGCGTTTAAAAAGGTTGAAAAAATCTTCCCCTTTTTTTTTTTTAAAAAAACTAAAGCAATGAGTCCGATATCATTTCAAATTTTCTTACCCCAAACACTTTTTGTTATTTAAGTTTAAAAAGGGGAAGTTCGCATTTTCCCAAATATGCACCATCGGTATGTAATAACATTTACCATTGAAGTAAGTTTGATCCCCCTTTGTTACATAAAAACTGTGGTGATTATTCACCTTTCGTCATGGTGGGTTTTCCACGTGTGTTTTTATTTAAAAAATTTTTCTACACATATAGTTTAAAAAATACTAAAGTAAAACCCCCGCGGTGAAAAGAGATAAGAAGGGCACGTCCCCATTGAGTTACAAGGTTTTAGTAAGACGCGGAAGTTACATGTGAAAAAATTTTTTACGAAGCAAGGTCTACCACCCCTGAATGAAAAGAAGATTAATTCGATAAAAGACTTGACAGTCACTTCCCTTTGTTTTGGAGGGTTTGATCAATATCTCACGATAAAGAAAAAGCTTATGCAATGGAAGTTTTGAACGTAGTTTTTTAAAGAGGAAATTTAATGAGTAAAATTCACCCCCATTGTAAATTTTTGAAAATTTTAATGAGAAATTTTTTTCATTTGTTGTTAACAAACTTAATTTTTGGGATATAATACTATATTTTTTCAAAATTGCAGGGAAAGAAGAACAAAAAATGAAAAAAAATATTTTTT
>NC_069399.1:96487209-96502209 GCF_026875155.1 Cherax quadricarinatus
TCAACCAGAACTCAGTACTCAGTACTCAGTACTCAGTACTCAGACACACTTCACGATGCACTTCTCGAACAGGGTAAAGATCAAACCAGAGAGTGGGACAGTCAATGGCTCGTCCACTTGCAGCTGTCGTCAGTGGCAGACTGCAAGTCAAGTTTAATGCGATTCTGTCGCTCAAAGAGGCCTTCGTTGTCGTCTGTACTGACGACACTGAGGCTGAAAAACTCATTACCACCACTGCTACAACCACTCTACGAGATCAGGGATTTATTGTCTTGACTTCCCCAGCTCTGAGGGCCAGGAGAACTGTGTTCCTCAAGAGATTCGACAGACTCATCACTGCCCAGGCTACCGAAGAAATCAAGTTGTCCATTGAAGCACAGAACCCTTGGGCCAAGGTGGAATTCATACCAAAATACCCAATGCCTCCTCCATGCTGAAGGTCACTACTTCCACATCAATCCAGCCTTCATCGAAGCAGAAAAATTCCATCAAATTCCACAGTGTTCCAACTGTTACTCATACCTACATACCACCAAAGACTGCCCTGCCAAGAATAAGAAGTTCTGCTCCACCTGCGGCCAAGAAGGTCATGACTTCAAGACGTGCACTAATGCCTCTCCACCTAAATGCTTGAACTGCAAGAATGATGACCATACTCTTGCTGCCAAGTGCCCGACCAGATGAGATATACTGAAGAAACAACTCCAACAACAACAACAAAAAAATGCACAAGCGACTACATATGCTACTATTACCAAGCTTCAAGCAGATACTACCAAGATTCTTCAAGCCACGCAAGCTGCATCTACCACTTCTTCGCAGAATGTAGCTGAACCTGGTTCCTTCAACACCACCATCAACGAACTCTTCAAGCTCAACAGTATGCCTAGTTTCACATTCCCTGCATCTCCACCTTCCACAGAGATCATAAAATCCACTGCCAATGTCGCCAACATTACCGCTGCTCCACCACTACCACACCTTCCTCCCGACACAGAGATGGACTAATCAGATACCACTGAGACGCCGACCGATTCCACCAATGAGAGTCCACCAGCACCTGCTTCCACCTCCGCCACAACGGACCAATCAGACGCCTCGCCTCAATCGTCTCAGCCAACAGCCAAGAAGGTTAAAACACAAGAGCCTTGGGATGCATCCCTACATACTACCGCCACTCCTTCACAAGAAGTCCAGTTCTTACCTGGTGTATACTTCTACACAACCATCCAGAATGAGAACGCAATGTACACTCCAGAAATTATTCAATGCCTCCACAACGGGACAGTAAAGTTCACCTGCGACTCAACTCGATCATTCACCACTGAATCCTTGATCAACCTGCTCTCAAAGTCACCGCTTTGTGGCACTCGACTACACCACAAAGAAGAAATTCAGGACTCTCCAGAATGGCGCTGCCGAAGACGGTACCCTCACCTAGCAGGAATGTCAATGATCAATCACCGTGAAGACAAGTTTCCCCAGCACTTTGCTGCCTGCTAAAGCTGGGGTGTGGCTCCAAAACGAACCCTGTAATTGCTGCCTCCGCCCTCCTATGCTGCTGAAGATGCTAAACGAGAAGACACTTCCCACTTGGGGAGTCACCGCAAGACAGAAGAAGTCACTCTCCAACCGGAGGGCCCCAAGAAAGAATACAGAAGAAAGAAGATGAACGACACCCCCCGCCCGGGAGGCCACCGCCGGGTCGCCATCTGGAGAAGACCCGGGCCGGAAGTACCGGCAAACCTACAACAACAACAACACCCCAAGTAAATCTGTTTGTGACTTTATAAAGCCCACTGTGTGGGCGAAATGTTGTCAATAAAGGATCACATTATACTGCATATGTGTTTATAATTCCATTGTGTCGGTATTTCATACAATTTATTTCTACAATGGACCTGATCGCACACAGATTTTATTTGTTTATAAGATGCACATTGTATACAGTTAAACTGGCACTACCCATAAAAATTGAAAGAGGTCACTTGTCTCCACGGCTCTCCAGCCTCAAGCAGATGTCCTTTTTCCATAGCTTCTTTTCCGTTATCCTGATGTTCAGTTTCCAGTCGTGTTTCCTCACCCCGTGCTAGCCCTTTCATTCCGTCCTTGTCCACTTTCCTGATAATTCTGGGTATCTTGTATGTTGTGATCGTGTCTCTTCTCAGGGTTTTAGTTTTTCAGGACTTTGAATTATCTGTGTATGTATATTCGCACTGTGTGTGTATATTGCTACTTCTACTACCACCACCACAACCACCACTACTACTACTACTACTACTACTACTACTACTACTACTACTACTACTACAACTACTACTACTACTACTACTACTACTACTACTACTACTACTACTACTACTACTACTACTACTACTACAACTACTACTACCACCATCACTGCTGCTGCTGCTGCTGCTGCCACCTTCCACCACGACTGTACAAACACCAGGTTCACTTAACAACACCTGCAGTGACTGTCATGGTTGGCAGTATGCCTCATGTCTCGAAATTATTTTCCTCTCTCCCCAATCGTTTCTTATTCATTAGTTGTAATGATCCTATTGTTGTTGATGAGGTGTGCGTGTGATACTCCCTTCCATGCCGTCACACACACACACACACACACACGCACACACACACACACACACACACACACACACACACACACACACACACACACACACACACACACACACACACACATATACACAAGACAGTGTACACTGTGTACATCAGGCCCATACTGGAGTATGCAGCACCAGTTTGGAACCCACACCTGGTCAAACACGGCAAGAAATTAGAGAAAGTACAAAGGTTTGCAACAAGGCTGGTTCCGGAGCTCAGGGGAATGTCCTACGAAGAAAGGTTGAGGGAAATCGGACTGACGACATTGGAGGACAGGAGAGTCAAGGGAGACATGATAACGACATACAAAATACTGCGGGGAATAGATAAGGTAGACAGAGACAGGTTGTTCCAGAGAGGGGACACGGAAACAAGGGGTCATAATTGGAAGCTGAAGACTCAGTCGAGTCAGAGGGATGTTAGGAAGCATTTCTTCGGCCATAGAGTCGTCAGGAAGTGGAATAGCCCAGCAAGTGATGTAGTGGAAGCAAGAACCATACATAGCTTTAAGACGAGGTATGACAAAGCTCTGGAAGCAGAGAGAGAGAGGACCTAGTAGCGATCAGTGAAGAGGCGGGGCCAGGAGCTGAGTATCGACCCCTGCAACCACAATTAGGTGAGTACACACACACACACACACTGGCCAAACACGTCAAGAAATTAGAGAAAGTGCAAAGGTTTGCAACAAGGCTAGTTCCAGAGCTAAGCGGAATGCCCTACTAAGAAAAGTTAAGGGAAATCGGCCTGACGACACTGGAGGACAGGAGGGTTAGGGGAGACATGATAACGACATACAAAATTCTGCAACAAATTGACACGATGGAAAGAGACAGGATGTTCCAGAGATGGGACTCAGATGAGTCTAAGAGATGTTAGGAAGTATTTCTTTAGTCATAGAGTTGTCAGAATGTGGAATAGTCTGGCAAGTGACGTAATGGAGGCAGAAACCATACATAGTTTTAAGACGAGTTATGATAAAGCCCATGAAGCAGGGAGAGAGAGAGAGGACCTAATAGCGATCAGTGAAGAGGCGGGGGCCAGGAGCTATGAGTCGACCCCTGCAACCACAAATATGTGAGTACAAATACGTGAGTACTCTCTCCCTCACTCTCTCTCTCTATCTATCTCTCTTTCTTTCCCTCTCTGTCCTTTTTTCCTTTCTTTCCTGTAGGCTCTTTACTTCTTTTGTCTCCTTTATCTGTTTCATCAGTTTTACTTTATTCTCTTTACCTCTCATCTGCTAAATTATCCGCCGCCGGAAGCCTCTCCTGTTACAGCACGAAATTCCACTGAGTTCCTCGAGAAAGTCAACAAAGATTCGACTGCCGGAGAGGCTCAAACCTCCATCGCTGAGCGGTACAAACACCTTGTTGCTCGCCCGTGATTACTGAGCCGTGTCAGCAAGACGCTGCCAGGTATAAATAACTAAAAAAAGGCACAATACCGTGACTGGAACGATACACAAATAACCCACACATAGAAGAGAGAAGCTTACGACGACGTTTCGGTCCGACTTGGACCATTTACAAAGTCACACGAAATACACACGTCTGCAACATTTGGGTATCTTTATATGGCTTTAGTGGCTTTATCAGTAGTGGCTTTATCAATAGTGGCTTTATCAGTAGTGGCTTTATCAATAGTGGCTTTATCAGTAGTGGCTTTATCAATAGTGGTTTCATCAGTAGTGGCTTTATCAATAGTGGCTTTATCAGTAGTGGCTTTATCAATAGTGGCTTTATCAGTAGTGGCTTTATCAATAGTGGCTTTATCAGCAGTGGCTTTATCAATAGTGGCTTTATCAGTAGTGGCTTTATCAATAGTGGCTTTATCAGCAGTGGCTTTATCAATAGTGGCTTTATCAGTAGTGGCTTTATCAATAGTGGCTTTATCAGTAGTGGCTTTATCAATAGTGGCTTTATCAGTAGTGGCTTTATCAATACAGCACGAATGACTCCTGACACGGCACAAATGACTCCTGACACGGCACAAATGACTCCTGACATGGCACAAATGACTCCTGACACGGCACAAATGACTCCTGACACGGCACAGATAACTCCTGACACGGCACAAATGACTCCTGACACGGCACAAATGACTCCTTACACGGCACAAATGACTCCTGACACGACACAAATGACTCCTGACACGGCACAAATCACTCCTGACACGGCACAAATGACTCCTGACACGGCACAAATGACTCCTGACACGGCACAAATGACTCCTGACACGGCACAAATGACTCCTGACACGGCACAAATAACTCCTGACACGGCACAAATGACTCCTGACACGGCACAAATGACTCCTGACACGGCACAAATGACTCCTGACACGGCACAAATGACTCCTGACACGGCACAAATGACTCCTGGCACGACACAAATGACTCCTGACACGGCACAATAACTCCTGACACGGCACAAATGACTCCTGACACGGCACAAATGACACCTTGTCCTGGACAAGTTGCTCCTCCCATCACTCATAACTGGAAGAATTTTAGTAGATTCTTATTTTAAACTAAATTTCTAATAGCGCAGAATTATTTCCCCGCTAATTCAAAGGGACTCAACATTTACGGCTTTTATGTCACAAAACAGTAGTTAACATATTTCTAGTGATTATTAAAAATTGTTGACATCTCGATCTGTCCTCTTTCCCTGAGATGAGGCAAATTGGCAGATGATGGTTTAAATAGGCAACAACATTGTCAGAGCGATCAGTTTGTCAGAAGTGATCAGACAGCTCCCGAAGATGCTGCCACAGCTCAATACTGAGAGAGAAGCATCCACATGGCTAGCCATGAGTGCCAATAAAAGCGTCTACGTGGAAGATGGCACTCAATTATAGCCATGTCCAGGACACTGTGTATATCAGGACATCAGAGACTATTGGAGATCCACTGTTTTATTAAGTGTGACGTAAAACACTAGCACTAGCACCCCAGAGGATGCTGGGCCACTTAACTGGTCATTATCTGGTTTAAGATACGTGACAGGAGTCACTTGTCCCGTCTCAGGACACACTTGTAACGTGTCAGGAGACATTTGTCCATTGTCAGGAGACACTTGCTCCGTGTCAGGAGACACCTGTCCAGTGTCAGGAGACACCTATCCATTGTCAGGAGACACTTTTCTTGTGTCTGGAGATACTCATCCAGTGTCATGACGAAGAAAACATCGTCGCTAAGACCCATTATCAGGACACATGCTGTGTGTGTGTCCTGACACTGTGTATCACTGGGGAGGGGGAATCAGTCCATGGCACTTTGGTTCGATCTCTATCAGTCTGCAACCTTTTCATTGCCAGAGTCTCCCCTCTTTCTCTCCTAGTGTCCCTTCTTTCTCTCTTAGTCTCCCCTCTGTCTCTCCTAGTTTCCCCTCTTTCTCGCGTAGTCTTCCTCTTTCTTTCTTAATCTCCCCTCCTTCTCTCGTAGTCTCCCCTCTTTCTCTCTTAGCCTCCCCTCTTTCTCTCATAGTCTCCCCTCCTCCTCTCATATTCTCCCCTCCTCTCCTAGTTTTTCTTCTTTCTCCCGTATTCTCCCGTCTTTTTCTCTTAGTCTCCCCTCTTTCTCTCGTAGTCTCCTTCCAACACCATCTATCCTCCCTCCCTGAGCCTCGGATATCCATGGGGCACAAAATATATCTCACAAAAGTTGTGGCAAAAAGAGCGACTATCACGAGATAACAGGAAAACTAGTAAATAAAGTGTCGCCATCTTGGACAAGTTTTAGGGGGAAAAATAGTGTGTGTTAGCTGGAGTTTGTGAGGAGGAGGAGGGGGAGGGGGAGGGGGAGGGGAGGGGGAGGGGGAGGGGGGGGGGGAGGGGGAGGGGAGGGGAAGCAGGAGGAAGAGGACTGAAGCAGGATGGGGAGAAGGAAGAGGATAACACAGGTGAATATGGAAGAAAAGAGAGAGAAAGGTGGTTAACAAGGGAAAGACAGGAGAGGCGGAGGAGAATGATGGGAAAGATTAAGAGGACAACTAAGTGATAGAAGAAGACAAGGAGGAGGAAGAGGAAAAGATGAAGGAGGAAGTGGACAAATAGGACTACGAAAGAAGGTGGAGAGTTAGGTTGAAAAGCAGGTAGAGAGGTAGAATAAAGCGTTGAATAAAGTAGGCATGTAGACAGCTAATATCAAGCAGGGAAGTAGACAGGTAGAGTAGAGCAGGTAGATGGACAAGTAGAGTAGAACAGGCGGGGTGGACAATTTAGAGTAGAGCAGGCAGGTGGACAAGTAGAGTATGAGCAGGTAGATGGACAGTAGAGTAGAGCAGGAGGTGGACAAGTAGAGTAGAGCAGGCAGGTGGCCCAAGTAGAGTAGAGCAGGCAGGGGACAAGTAGAGTAGAGCAGGCAGGTGGACAAGTAGAGTAGAACAGGCAGGTGGACAAGTAGAGTAGAGCAGGCAGGTGGACAAGTAGAGTAGAGCAGGCAGGTGGACAAGTAGAGTAGAACAGGCAGGTGGACAAGTAGAGTAGAGCAGGCAGGTGGACAAGTAGAGGAGAGCAGGCAGGTGGACAAGTAGAGAGAGCAGGCAGGTGGACAAGTAGAGTAGAGCAGGTAGAGGGGAAAATTTAGAGTAGAGCAGGCAGGTGGAAAAAGTAGAGTAGAGCAGGAGGTGGACAAGTAGAGTAGAGCAGGCAGGTGGACAAGTAGAGTAGAACAGGCAGGTGGACAAGTAGAGTAGAGCAGGCAGGTCGACAAGTAGAGTAGAACAGGCAGGTGGACAAGTAGAGTAGAGCAGGCAGGTGGACAAGTAGAGTAGAACAGGCAGGTGGACAAGTAGAGTAGAGCAGGCAGGTGGACAAGTAGAGTAGAGCAGGCAGGTGGACAAGTAGAGTAGAACAGGCAGGTGGACAATTTAGAGTAGAGCAGGCAGGTGGACAAGTAGAGTAGAGCAGGCAGGTGGACAAGTAGAGTAGAGCAGGCAGGTGGACAAGTAGAGTAGAGCAGGCAGGTGGACAGTAAGTAGAGCAGGCAGGTGGACAAGTAGAGTAGAGCAGGCAGGTGGACAAGTAGAGTAGAGCAGGCAGGTGGACAAGTAGAGTAGAGCAGGCAGGGGACAAGTAGAGTAGAGCAGGCAGGTGGACAAGTAGAGTAGAGCAGGCAGGTGGACAAGTAGGTAGAGCAGGCAGATGGACAAGTAGGTAGAGCAGGCAGATGGACAATTTAGAGTAGGCAGGCAGGTGGACAAGTAGATTTAGAGCAGGCAGGTGGACAAGTAGAGTAGAGCGGGGCGGTGGACAAGTAGAGTAGAGCAGGCAGGTGGACAAGTAGAGTAGAGAGGCAGGTGGACAAGTAGAGTAGGCAGGCAGATGGAAAAGTAGGTAGAGCAGGCAGGGGGGACCAGAGAGTAGAGCAGGCAGGTGGACAAGTAGAGTAGAGAGGCAGGTGGACAAGTGAGTAGAGCAGGCAGATGGACAAGTAGGTAGAGCAGGCAGGTGGACAAGTAGAGTAGAGCAGGCAGGTGAACAAGTAGAGTAGAGCAGGCAGGTGGACAAGTAGAGTAGAGCAGGCAGGTGGACAAGTAGAGTAGAGCAGGCAGGTGGACAAGTAGAGTAGAGCAGGCAGGTGGGAAAGTAGAGAAAGAGCAGGCGGTGGAAAGTAAAAGTAGAGCAGGCAGGTGGACAAGTAGAGTAGAGCAGGCAGGTGGACAAGTAGAGTAGAGCAGGCAGGTGGACAAGTAGAGTAGAGCAGGCAGGTGGACAATTTGAGTAGAGCAGGCAGGTGGACAAGTAGAGTAGAGCGGCAGGTGGACAAGTAGAGTAGAGCAGGCAGGTGGACAAGTAGAGTAGAGCAGGCAGGTGGACAAGTAGAGTAGAGCAGGCAGGTGGACAAGTAGAGTAGAGCAGGCAGGTGGACAAGTAGAGTAGAGCAGGCAGATGGACAAGTAGAGTAGAGCGGGCAGATGGACAAGTGGGAGTAGAGCAGGCAGGGGGGGACAAGTAGAGTAGAGCAGGCAGGTGGACAAGTAGAGTAGAGCAGGAAGGTGGACAAGTAGAGTAGGCAGGCAGGTGGACAAGTAGAGTAGAGCGGCAGGTGGACAAGTTAGAGTAGAGCAGGCAGATGGACAAGTAGAGTAGAGCAGGCAGGTGGACAAGTAGAGTAGAGCAGGCAGGTGGACAAGTAGAGTAGAGCAGGCAGGTGGACAAGTAGAGTAGAGCAGGCAGATGGACAAGTAGAGTAGAGCAGGCAGGTGGACAAGTAGAGTAGAGCAGGCAGGTGGACAAGTAGAGTAGAGCAGGCAGGTGGACAAGTAGAGTAGAGCAGGCAGGTGGACAAGTAGAGTAGAGCAGGCAGGTGGAAAAAGTAGAGTAGAGCAGGCAGGTGGACAAGTAGATTTAGAGCAGGCAGGTGGACAAGTAGAGTAGAGCAGGCAGGTGGACAAGTAGAGTAGAGCAGGCAGGTGGACAAGTTAGAGTAGAGCAGGAGGTGGACAAGTAGAGTAGAGCAGGCAGGTGGACAAGTAGAGTGGGAGCAGGCAGGTGGACAAGTAGAGTAGAGGGCAGGCAGGTGGACAAGTAGAGTAGAGCAGGCAGGTGGACAAGTGGAGTAGAGCAGGCAGATGGACAAGTAGAGTAGAGCAGGCAGAGGGACAAGTAGAGTAGAGCAGGCAGGTGGACAAGTAGAGTAGAGCAGGCAGGTGGACAAGTAGAGTAGAGCGGCAGGTGGACAAGTAGAGTAGAGCAGGCAGGTGGACAAGTAGAGTAGAGCAGGCAGGTGGACAAGTAGAGTAGAGCAGGCAGATGGACAAGTAGAGTAGAGCAGGCAGGTGGACAAGTAGAGTAGAGCAGGCAGGTGGACAAGTAGAGGTAGAGCAGGCGGGGTGGACAAGTAGAGTAGAGAAAGGCAGGTGGACAAATAGAGTTAGAGCAGGCAGGTGGACAAGTAGAGTAGAGCAGGCAGGTGGACAATAGGTAGAGCAGGAGGTGGACAAGTAGAGTAGAGCAGGCAGGTGGACAAGTAGAGCAGGAGGTGGACAAGTAGAGTAGAGCGGGGCAGGTGGACAAGTAGAGTAGAGCAGGCAGGGGGGAAAAGTGAGTAGAGCAGGCAGGTGGACAAGTAGAGTAGAGCGGGCAGGTGGACAAGTAGAGTAGAGCAGGTAGACGGACAAGTAGAGTAGAGAGGCAGGTGGACAAGTAGAGTAGAGCAGGTAGACGGACAAGTAGAGTAGAGCGGGCCCAGGTGGACAAGTAGAGTAGAGCAGGCAGATGGACAAGTAGAGTAGAGCAGGCAGGTGGACAAGTAGAGTAGAGCAGGTAGACGGACAAGTAGAGTAGAGCAGGCAGGTGGACAAGTAGAGTAGAGCAGGCAGATGGACAAGTAGGTAGAGCAGGCAGGTGGACAAGTAGAGTAGAGCGGGCAGATGGACAAGTAGAGTAGAGCAAGCAGATGGACAAGTAGATTTAGAGCAGGCAGATGGACAAGTAGAGTAGAGCAGGCAGATGGACAAGTAGAGTAGAGCAGGCAGATGGACAAGTAGAGTAGAGCAGGCAGGTGGACAAGTAGAGTAGAGCAGGCAGGTGGACAAGTAGAGTAGAGCAGGCAGATGGACAAGTAGAGTAGAGCAGGCAGAGGGACAAGTAGAGTAGAGCAGGCAGATGGACAAGTAGAGTAGAGCAGGCAGATGGACAAGTAGATTTAGAGCAGGCAGATGGACAAGTAGAGTAGAGCAGGCAGGTGGACAAGTAGAGTAGAGCAGGCAGATGGAAAAGTAGATTTAGAGCAGGCAGGTGGACAATTTGAGTAGAGCAGGCAGGTGGACAAGTAGAGTAGAGCAGGCAGGTGGACAAGTAGAGTAGAGCAGGCAGGGGGGGACAAGTAGAGTAGAGCAGGCAGGTAGACAAGTAGAGTAGAGCAGGCAGGTGGACAAGTAGAGTAGAGCAGGCAGGTGGACAAGAAAGAGTAGAGCAGGCAGGTGCACAAGTAGAGTAGAGCAGGCAGGTAGACAAGTAGAGTAGAGCAGGCAGGTGGACAAGTAGAGAGAGCAGGCAGGTGGACAAGTAGAGTAGAGCGGCAGATGGACAAGTAGAGTAGAGCAGGCAGGTGGACAAGTAGAGTAGAGCAAGCAGGTAGACAAGTAGAGTAGAGCAGGCAGGTGGACAAGTAGAGTAGAGCAGGCAGGTGGACAAGTAGAGTAGAGCAGGCAGGTGGACAGTAGAGTAGAGCAGGCAGGTGGAAAAGTAGAGTAGGAGGCAGGTGGACAAGTAGAGTAGAGCAGGCAGGTAGACAGTAGAGTAGAGCAGGCAGGTGGACAAGTAGAGTAGAGCAGGAGGTGGAAAGTAGAGTAGAGCAGGCAGATGGACAAGTAGAGTAGAGCAGGCAGGTGGACAAGTAGAGTAGAGCGGCAGGTAGACAAGTAGAGTAGAGCGGGCAGGTGGACAATTTAGAGTAGAGCAGGCAGGTGGACAAGTAGAGTAGAGCAGGCAGTGGACAAGTAGAGTAGAGCAGGCAGGTGGACAAGTAGGTGGGAGCGGGGCAGGTGGACAATTTGAGTAGAGCAGGCAGGTGGACAAGTAGAGTAGAGCAGGCAGGTGGACAAGTAGAGTAGAGCAGGCAGGTGGACAAGTAGAGTAGAGCAGGCAGGTGGACAAGTAGAGTAGAGCAGGCAGATGGACAAGTAGAGTAGAGCAGGCAGGTAGACAAGTAGAGTAGAGCAGGCAGATGGACAAGTAGAGTAGAGCAGGCAGGTGGACAAGTAGAGTAGAGCAGGCAGGTAGCAAGTAGAGGTGGGAGCAGGCAGGTGGACAAGTAGAGTAGAGCAGGCAGGTGGACAAGTAGAGTAGAGAGGCAGGTGGACAAGTAGAGTAGAGCAGGCGGGTTTGGACAAGTAGAGTAGAGCAGGCAGGTGGACAAGTAGAGTAGAGCAGGCAGGTGGACAAGTAGAGTAGAGCAGGCAGGTGGACAAGTAGCTGAGCTACAAAGGAAGGGGGGGGGGGGTGGCGGGGTAACAGACATCGTCCAGACTTGCTCAACTTCCACTACTAAGTTGGTACAACTTTCTCCTCCCTTGTTTCACTGCGTCAGTAATTACCCCATTTGTGATTACTTATCGGTGATTACCTATTTGTGATTACTTATCGGTGATTACCTATTTGTGATTACTTATCGGTGATTACCTATTTGTGATTACTTATCGGTGATTACCTATTGACAGCAACAGGAGCATAACTATGCTCGTGGTGACCGTTTTCTGTCATTTTCACTCATTTTCAGTCACTTATTTTTCTTAAAGTTTCAATATAGGTCACACAACTTGCCGTGTGTCACTTTCAGTCTCCTTCTCCAAGCCTCGTGGTCCCTGTCGTACCTGCTCTTAAAACTATGTATGGACACCTGCTTCCAACGACAATTTACTTCAGTCCTGAGACCGAAGAAATACTTCCCGACATCCCAATTTCGTTTTTTTTTTTTTTTATAAATATATCCGATTCAACCTATCTGAGGAGAATTTTCTCTTCTATTCCTTCTGCTCTTCTTATTCCCCAGTTGACAACTGTTTCCTCTTCGTCTTTTCTTTCATGCCTTTTAAAGGATTTTGTATGTTGTGATCATGTCTCCTCTTTTCCTCTTAGCCAGTCACCTCTGGAAGCTATTTTCCTAACAGAATACTTGTTCTGTTAGGAAACATAACAAGTGTTTCCTGACGCGGATCTTACTCACGAGATGACCCCACAGATGGAGCTTTTGGTCACCTGACCGAAGCCTTCCGCCGGCTTACCCTTCCACCCCCTCAAAGATTTCGGTCATGATTATAACCATTTTTATCAAGAGGTTTTATTCTGCACCTCTTTTAATCTTTTTAAACTTAATTTCTTTTTTCCTTCAGTGTGGCACATTTCTCCATCCATATACATACTTAAAACCTGATTCATATTTTGCCAGTTTTATTTACGTGAACTTCCCGTCATGACTTTGGTGTTGTAAATTGTTACAAAAAACGCTATTTCTAATAAGCTTAGAGATCTCCAGTGAATACTAGAAAGGGCTGTCCTTCTAGCATCCAGCCTGTTACTGGGTTTTTGTAACAAGTAGTCAGTATCCTGGTCCAATTACCCATTAGAATTCAATAAGAATTATTAGTGCTTCAGGATTATAACTGGTAGGCTACTAACTAAAGAAATTAAAATTTAATGAGTTTATTAATAAACAAAATTGTCTAGGAGTATATTATCAAATTAAATAAATTAATCAATTTAAACAAATTAATAATAATCACTTCTCTCGTGTACAGTAGTATTGTGCTGAAGGCACATATCACATTTATATGTCTTAAGTACTGTCTGGTACATTAACATTTAATAATACAATATACAAATAAGTTTTTGTGTATGTGTGTAAGTGCTCTAAGTAGTTCGCTATGTCTCACGACTCGACTAGACTTAAACCAGTGACTGACAAAGTCCTCAATCAACTAACTTCTTGACCACCTGGCAATCAGAACAGCTTGCTTGAACAATGAAAAGAATGCTAAGCCCAATGCAATATAACAAGCAACTGCGACACAATCAGGATCAAGGAGATAATACAACGCACCTAAGTAGGGGGCCATTTGCAGATCCTCCCCAAAAGTCACAAAACTTCCATATACTGAAAACTAAGTTCAGCATAAGAAAATCCCAGACTGTGACAGTACACAGATACCAGTTACAAATTAGGTCAGAAGCTACAGCTCCCGGACCTGAGTTGCTCAGGTGTCTATGCGACACACAACCTCAGCACAACGTCTAAAATCACAAAGTCTAGACAATGTTCTGTGAACAGTTCTACAGAACCAACAACAAGAAAGCGACAGAGACGATCTTCCAACAAGGGCCAAATTTAAGGGAGAGTTAGGCAGTTTTTGTCAGGAATACGTCCAACCACCAAGAGAGTCTAGCCCAGACTGAATACTTCAGGCGAGGTGTGAACACCCCCCTCGATCACGTGATTGCTCCGTGGACTGTTGCTGCCCAGCAACACCGAGAAGCCGGCAGGGAAACAAGCAATGAGCGATAGTTATAGTAGTTAGACAATCAAGACTTGAATTATGAGCACTGAATAATGTATATAAATGTTACATCCTACCTAATAAAAGTAACTAAGTCAAATAATAATATAAAGCAATACATTTATGATTTAGCTATTATATTATATGAAAAGGTAATATACATTATATACATTGTGACACATTCAGTGGTCGCAATATAAATAATAGTGCCAGAGTACCAACCATTTCATTATCAAGGGTACAAGTGTACCAGCCACTGCATTATCAAGGGTGCAAGAGTACCAGCCACTGGTTTATCAAGGGTGCAAGAGCACTAGATTGTCATGGGTGCAAGAGTACCAGCAATTGGATTATCAATGGTACCAGAGTACTAACCCCTGGATTATCAAGGGTGGCAGAGTATCAACCCCTGGATTATCAAATATACCAGAATACCAACCGCTGGATTATCAAGGGTGACAGAGTACTAACCCCTGCATTATCAAGGGTTCCAGAGTATGAACCCTTGGATTATCAAAGGTGACAGAGTACCAACCACTGGATTATCAAGATTACCAGAGTACCAGCAACTGGAATATCAGCTTTAACACCTAACAGCTTCAGTATCAGCTTAAACAATTGCTCATTATAAAAATAAGCTTCGTTCATTTTTCAAAAAGACTATGATAAAGTGCCAAAGTTTTGGCTCAGAATGACACCAAGTGAACCATTAAAGCGATAGACAGATAGGCTTCGAAAATTCTTTTAAGCCGTACCGTATTTCTGACGGTACAGAATACCGACAGGCTGATGGATAAGGCGGGTGTGCCACACCTGGGTAATCTTGATGTGGCAGTTTATTTGCTTACACCATTAATAGTGACTGAGGAGTGTTGAACGAGGCGATGCTCTGAATAGTGTTTCTGCTGGCTTGAGACAGTCTGGTCAGCAGGAGGTAACCATGCTGAATTATTCCTGGGCCTCTCTTAATTAATCTTCCGCTATTTAATCTGCCTCTTCCTCTTTCTCCTCCTCCTTCTCCTTCTTCTTCTCTTCCTCATCTTTCTTTTCCTCCTCCTCCTCCTCTTACTCAGCCTCCTAGTCCTCTTCCTTCCTCATGGTAGGTGGCAGGGATGGTTAATGAGTGTTGGGCGGGTTGTGTGTGGCAGGGGTGGGTGGTAGGGGAGGGTGGCAGGGGTGAGTGGCAGTGGTGGGTGGCAGGGAAGGGTGTCAGGAGTGCGTGGCAGGGGTGGGTAGCAGGGGTACGTGGCAAAGATAGGGGGCAGGGGTGGGTGACTGGGGTGGGTGGTGGTTGGCAAGAGGAGTGTGCCTGGCACTCCTACAATGGAGCCGCCTCTTTTTTGCCTTGGGAATATGCTGCCGCCTTGTGGTT
>NC_069399.1:96507209-96524709 GCF_026875155.1 Cherax quadricarinatus
ATGAGCTAAAGGCTCGGGCTCAGGCACCTACCCTACCCTAGAAGGGTTAGGCATGGTGTCGATGTAGGCAGAATTTGCGATCTTGGCTTAAATAGCAACGTTCATCTTGCCATATAGGAGAAGTGAAAATTTGTGTATGCAATAATTTCGCCAAAATCATTCTGAACCTAATGAAAAATGTATATTTCACTTTGTTTCTTTAGTATTAAATTAGTGTAAGCAAATCTAAAATATATTTAGTTGGGTTAGGCTAAAAGAAATTGCTCTTGTTAGAATAAGGTTAGGTAAGTTTTCTAAGATTCTTTTGGTGCAAAATTAAAATTTTTTACATTAACATTAATGAAAAAAATATATTTTTTAAACGTATAATAGAAAATTTTAGAAAGGACTTAATTTTAAATGAGTTCTTGCTAATTGACCAGTTTTACATATTCGGCACGACATATATATATATATATATATATATTATATATATATATATATATATAATATATATATATATATATATATATATATATATATATATATATGTATATATATATATATATATATATATATATATATATATATATGTATATATATATATATATATATATATATATATATATATATATATATATATATATATATATATATATATATATATATATATATATATATAAGATTTAAGAGATACATTGTTGATATAAAGGTGGCATATACGGTACATGTTGTTACGTATGTATGTATATATATATATATATATATATATATATATATATATATATATATATATATATATATATATATATATATATATATATATATATATATATATATATACATATATTTGTTGATAAACACAATACATATGCAGAAAAAGACAAACTTGAATACAATTGTCCAATGTATTAAAGATCATAAATTTCCTCCAGCTCCTCCGAAGCCGGACGCGAGCCAAGTATGCAGTAAGCATTTCCCCTCTGGATGGCTATGCTGGAACATGAAAGTGGCTGTCCTTGGGTCACTGGTGGTGTCGATGAGTCTGGAACCCAATTCTTTGAGGAAACATGTGGCATTTTTTCCCCATGATCCCAAGGTCTCTGATCCACTGGGACAAATTGATACTGTTGGCTTATGTCCCTGTACTTGCTGATCTTGTACTCCTCCCTGTGGTCAGCAGCTCCTCCCTGTCGCCCAACACTGTGATGGATGTAGCTGTCAGCCAGTGTGGACACACAGGTATAGTCCCATGCTAAGAGCTTGCCATTCTTCCAAGGATAGATGGTGATCCCGTCGGAGCAGTTTGCTGGGTTGTGGGCATTGTTGGCTGCTAGTGATTGGGGCTCCCTCTCGGCTGGGCATCCAGCTGTAGCAAGGGTTCTCTTTATGATGTCATTGACCTCATTGTGTCTTGCATGCCAGCCCTTGGTTTTGGAACAGTTAAGACCATGTAGAGCGTATTGGTCTGCTTGCGCTTCGCCGCAAATTCACGTATATTCTGTGTGAATTGGGGCAGCAAGGCGCAGAGCCACTGCAATACTTAGGGTCGAGTCGCGTTCCCATTGCCGATATGGGAACTGTTTGGAGGAAGTCCCCGGAGTGAGATGCGCTCACAGCCTGGAGACGAGCAGTCTCCCTATCTGATGTTGCAGCCCTGAGCATGTTGGCAAGCACCTTTTCAGCGATTGGGCCATCCCAGCTTGACTGTTTGTGAGCCAGTGCTGCACTAGGGTTTGGTGCTGGAGCAACAAGAGTCTCCCATTCAGTGATAGCACTGGCATAGCTAGGGTCCTGTATTCCTGCTGAGTCACTGAGGTTATCAGGAAGAATTTGTCTTATCAACTCGTTTTATGCTATGGAAGAGGATAGGAAGGCTGGTAGAGCAATCTGGGAGGATCTGAGTACTCCTAGCCCTCCAAGCCTGACCGGAAGTGAGGCTTGCAACTACTGTCCATCTTCAAGGAAAAGATTCAATACACTCTCTAGCATGGTCTTTAGGAGAGTCATATTCCTTGAGTTTCGGACTGCTGAAGGCTGGAGAGCATCTCAGAAAGTAGGTAAGTTTTGGGAATGACAGGCACCTGGTGAGTAGGTAGAAGGCATCATTTGTGTCAATGTCTTTCATCCTGCTTTCCATCGTCCGGAGGTCTGAGACTTTTTTTTCTAGGATCAGATCGATGGCATTGGACCCAAGAGGAGCACCGAGGAGAGTGCTATTGGCTGAATCAATGGCTCGTGCTCCTGGTAAAACGGCGCTAATATTCTGGATCATCTGTTGATTGGTAGAAACTATTTCACATTTGGTGGGGTTTAAAGAAAGGCCCAGGCTTTCTCCCATGTCTTTAATTTTTCTGATGTCCTCTAGGAGAGATTCTGTTGTGCCAGCTAGGGTACCATCGTCCAGGAACCAGATATTGAGCTCGCTGGAGAGTTCTTCTGTGACTTCCTTAATGACCAAACAGAATAGAAAGGGGGCGAGAGGGTCCCCCAGTTGCACGCCCTCACATGAGTCAATTTCATGGTCCCCAAACAATAGTTTGGAAGTCACACTATAACACGATTCTATGAAGGGATAAAGGGAAGGGAAGTTTCTATAAACTGCTTGGAGAGCAGCATCCCTTCTGACTGAGTTGAAAGCGTTGGCAAAGTCCAATTTGACCAAGGCTTTTTCATCTGACATGTTTTTGATATATACTCGTGCTGCGTGGGCAGCTGCTTCACAGCCCTGTTGAACGCCGAAACCGAGTTGAGTTGGTTTCAGCACTGCGGCAGCCTCTTCACTCACCCTTCTTATTGCAGCCTTGGCGACTAGGTGCCGAAGGGTATTACCCACTGCATTGTGCCTGATTCCGCAATCCTTTTTCTGGAGGACACACAATGAGGCACCATATATATATATATATATATATATATATATATATATATATATATATATATATATATATATATATATATATATATATATATATATATGTCGTGCCGAATATGTAAAACTGGTCAATTAGCAAGAACTATTTAAAATTAAGTCCTTTCTGAAATTTTCTTTTATACGTTTAAAGATATATTTTTTCAATAAATGTTAATATAAAAATTTTAATTTTGCACCAAAAGTATCTTAGAAAACTTACCTAACCTTATTATAACAAGAGCAATTTATTTTAGCCTAACCCAACTAAATATGTTTTAGATTTGTTTACAGTAATTTAATATTAAACAAACACAGTGAAATATATTTTTTTCGTTAGGTTCAGAATGATTTTGGCGAAATTATTGCATACACAAATTTTCACTTGTCCTATATGGCAAGATGAACGTTGCTATTTAAGCCAAGATCCCAAGTTCTGCCTATTCGGCACGACATATATATATAAGAGTTAAGGAGAATGGAACAACGAATAGGCAATCTGGACACCCACGATGCCTTGTACCTTCTCACAAAGTGCTTGAGTCTGCCCAGGTTGACATATTTCCTAAGATGTGCACCTTCATATGATAACCCTATACTGCACGAATATGACAGTATTCTGAGGCAGATTTTTACGAAAGTACTTAACCTTACTTTAGAAGACGGGCAGTGGAACCAAGCTACACTTCCAGTCAGACTAGGAGGCATTGGTGTCCGCAAGTCATCACAGATTGCGTTACCTGCTTTTCTGTCTTCGTGTATTGCATCCAGAGAGCTTGTAGCAGCGATTCTCCCTGAACATCTTAGGGACAAGATTGGAGTCCAGGACCAAAAATTCATTGACGGAGCAATGATCTGGGATAATCTAACGGGCTCTGAAACCAGACCTGCTCCCCCCAACAACTACAAACAATCGCACTGGGATGGTCCAATAGTGGAAAATATTGCCACAACAATGCTTCAGAGTGTGTCAGGGAAGGATAGAGCCCGCCTCCTGGCAGTGAGAGCCCCTCATGCTGGGGACTTTCTGTTGGCTGTTCCCAACTCCAGCCTTGGCACACGCCTCGACCCACAGACCATCCGCATCGGTGTTGCCCTTCGACTTGCTGCCCCTACTCTCGCCGAACACAGGTGTATTTGTGGCAGTGAAGCAGCAGACCGATTCGGGTACCATGGTCTTGCGTGCCGTAAATCCGAGGGAAAGACTGCAAGACATGAGGAGGTTAATAACATTATCAAGAGGAGCCTCACAACAGCTGGATGCCCAGCAGTAAGGGAGCCACCCCAACTATTTCAGATTGATGGCAGCCAGAAGCATCCAGATGGTATCACCCTTCAAGCCTGGACAGATGGGAAGCAGGTGGTGTGGGACTATACATGTGCATCTACCTTGGCTGATACCTATCTCCAATACACCAGGGAGGAAGGAGGGGCAGCTGCCAGCTTCAGGGAGTCCCAAAAGTCTAGAAAATATGGAGAACTTGCCCATCATTATGTTTGTTCCAATAGGCTCAGAGACCCTTGGCTCATGGGGAAAGAGTGCATCTAATTTCCTTAAGGAGCTGGGAAAAAGACTCATCAGGATAACTAGGGATCCCAGGGCAGCTAGTTTTCTGTTCCAGCGGCTCAGTGCGGCTGTTCAAAGGGGTAATGCCTGCTGCATTTTGGGCACACGCCCCAGCTCTGAGTAGCTGGATGAGATTTTCGCCTTATAATCGGTGATACACACGTAACAACATGTACCGTATATGCCACCTTTATATCAATAAAGTATCTCTTAAATCTTCTGTGCCATATTATGTAATAAAATATTCCTATTGGTAATATATATATATATATATATATATATATATATATATATATATATATATATTATATATATATATATATATATATATATATATATATATATATAGTATATATATATATATATATATATATATATATATATATATATATATATATAATATATATATATATAATTATATATATATGTGTGTGTGGTGTGTGTGTAAGCACCAGGGACAGACAGAAGGCTCATGCCAGCTGGTGTTTATTGCTGTACTGTATTTCTCTTGTATGCTTACTCTCTCCTCTTTATCCCTTCTCCCTCTTTCATTTGCTATTTATTCCTCCTCGCATCTTTTCCTTTACTTTTCTCTCTTCTTTCTATGTTTGACTCACACACCTACACCATACATGATAATCCTTAAGCTAGACATACGTAGACAGCCTCGGTTAGGACTTCAAAATCCTCTTTTTCTCTTTCTTTTTTTTTTTTTTACACAGGGTTTGACAAGGTTAAGGATCCCTAGCTTTATTGACAAGCTATTTGCAGGTTAAGGATTCCTAACTTTATTGGCAAGCTAAGAGCTGTTACCTACATCAGCTCATTTGAAATTATTTTTATTGTTATTAAACATACAAGTAGGAAACGGGATGAAGTTGGAGCCATCTTTGGGCCAGCATTTTCATCTGATCAACTGACTTTATCTCGTTGACATCATTATGCTGTACGAATGTGTTCCATACTCGAGTCATCCTTGGTGTATATGATCTGAGATGAAGTGATGTTCTGGAGAAGGGTACAGCCAGAGTGAAGTTGTTGCTTTCTGCCCGTCTTGTGGTACAGAAGCTTGCTTCACGCTGCCCTCGCAGTGGATCCAAGTGTGGTACTTTGACAATATTGGCCTTGTACATAGCAGTAAGGCTACCCACATCCCTCCTGTGTTAAAGGCTCTGCTGAAATGACAGATCTATCCAGGATTGGTCCAGGCGAGAGATGAGACGTCTTACTCTGCTCTCTGCTCTGTCAAGCAGTCGCAGATGAGAGGTGGGGGGCAGGCAAACCAAGAAAGTGGAGGATACTCAAGGTGTGAGCGTACTTGTGCCTCATACAGAATCTTGCAACTCCTACTGTCAAGCAGATGCGAGATACGGAGAAGAGCTGTATGCTTTCTGGCTGCCTTGTTTGCAAGATTTGCAACATGGTTCTTCATGGTCAGGTTGGACTCAAATTTCACCCCAAGGATATCTATCAACTTCTCCCCCACGTACCAACACTCTCCCATTCATGCTTATTACTGCACTGGCATTATCATCATTGTGCCTAGAGATCATCATCATTTGTGTTTTCTCAGGTGCAAATGTTACTTGCCATCTATTTCCCCAAGCTGATATAGCTCTTAGCTGGTGATTGATGTAGCTTAGAGCAGCTGGCATTTCTTTTCTTGGATTAGTGAATGTCAGTGCACAATCGTCCGTATATGCATGGGATTCTGAGATGAGACGAAGAAGGTCATTGAAGTAGACATTCCAAAACATTGGTCCCAGAACGCTTCCTTGTGGAACACTTGCCCCAATAGGATGTTTTGCTGATTCCGTTCCATTGAGAGCTACACTTAGAGATCTATCATGAAGGTAATCACTGAGGAGACATAGCGTAGAGCCTGCAATTCCCAGTGCTTGAAGTTTTGCTAAGAGGCCCTGGTGCCACACCCGTTCGAAAGCGCCAGCAATGTCCAGTGCTACCACACAGCTGACTTTGGATTCATCCAGTGACTGGTGACATTTAGTGGAGAGGTTTAACAACAGATGAGCAGCAGAGTAACCTTTCCTGAAGCCATATTGACGATCACAAAGTAGTGAGTGGTAGTCAAAAAACTCTGTCATTTGTCTTGAGATTATTGTCTCAAGTGTCTTGCCAGTGATTGACAGGAGTGACACTGGTCTGTAGTTGCTGATTTCTGCTCTGCTCTGCTCTTCTTCTTGTGAACAGGGACTACATTTGCCTCTTTCCACAGAGAGGGCCATTTACCCTGTACTCTGCCATCTGTCTCTTTCATGTTCTCCCATGTACTCTCTCTCTCTCTCTCTCTCTCTCTCTCTGAGGTTGTCTCTATCCCATTCTCTTTCATCTGTAAATAAATTCTCTGACCGGGAGGCTGGGTTAACCAACGGAAAATCGAGCCTCCATCAGTTCCCGAACATTTTCACATCACCAAAAACAACACTCCAATCAAAACACTGAACGTTATATTAATCGTGATGTATACAAGGGTATTAGTCCATTTTTTAGTAAGACCAGTGACCTGGAGTGCAGCAGGGACTCGTGCCATATCAAATGGGCCGTGTCCGGCCCCGTGTCCGGCCCCGTGTCCGGCCCCGTGTCCGGCCCCGTGACAGTTGACAACGTTGCTGCAGATGAGAACTGGGGTCATAACACTTTAAGTTATGCTGCAGAACTTTGCAAAAACTGTTGTTTAACTGTAGTTGTGACAGTCGAACAGAGTACCACCTTTGTTTGTACTCTCCATGTTGTACTCCCCGTGTCGTTCTTGCGTGAGGTCGAATCTTAGCTCCTGGTCCCGCTTCTTAAACTACAATGGCTGGTGTTATTGGTTCCCGGCTTTGTAGGTTAGGTTAGGTTAGGTTAGGATAGGTTAGGTTAGGTTAGGTTAGGTTAGGATAGGTTAGGTTAGGTTAGGTTAGGTTAGGATAGGTTAGGTTAGGTTAGGTTAGGATTAGGTTAGGTTAGGTTAGGTATAGGTTAGGTTTAGGTTAGGTTAGGTTAGGTTAAGGTTAGGTTAGAGTTAGGTGTAGGTTAGGTTAGGTTAGGTGTTAGGTTAGGTTAGGTTTAGGTTAGGTTAGGATAGGTTAGGTTAGGTTAGGTTAGGTTAGGTTAGGATAGGTTAGGTTAGGTTAGGTTAGGTTAGGTTAGGTTAGGATAGGTTAGGTTAGGTTAGGTTAGGTTAGGATAGGTTAGGTTAGGTTAGGTTAGGTTAGGTTAAGTTAGGTTAGGATAGGTTAGGTTAGGTTAGGTTAGGTTAGGTTAGGTTAGGTTAGGTTAGGTTGGTTCGGTTATGTTAGGTTAGGTTAGGTTAGGTTAGTTTAGGTTAGGTTAGGTTAGCTTAGGTTGGTTCGGTTAGGTTAGGTTAGGTTAGGTTAGGTTAGGTTAGGTTAGGTTAGGTTAGGTTAGGTTAGGTTAGGTTAGGTTGGTTCGGTTAGGTTAGGTTAGGTTAGGTTAGGTTAGGTTAGGTTAGGTTAGGTTAGGTTAGGTTAGGTTAGGTTAGGTTAGGTTAGGTTATGTTTAGGTTAGGTTAGGTTAGGTTAGGTTAGGTTAGGTTAGGTTAGGTTAGGTTAGGTTAGGTTAGGATAGGTTAGGTTAGGTTAGGTTAGGTTAGGTTAAGTTAGGTTAGGATAGGTTAGGTTAGGTTAGGTTAGGTTAGGTTAGGTTAGGTTAGGTTAGGTTAGGTTGGTTCGGTTATGTTAGGTTAGGTTAGGTTAGGTTAGGTTAGGTTAGGTTAGGTTTAGCTTAGGTTGGTTCGGTTAGGTTAGGTTAGGTTTAGGTAGGTTAGGTTAGGTTAGGTTAGGTTAGGTTAGGTTAGGTTAGGTTAGGTTGGTTCGGTTAGGTTAGGTTAGGTTAGGTTAGGTTAGGTTAGGTTAGGTTAGGTTAGGTTAGGATAGGTTAGGTTAGGTTAGGTTAGGTTAGGTTAGGTTAGGTTAGGTTAGGATAGGTTAGGTTAGGTTAGGTTAGGTTAGGTTAGGTTAGGTTAGGTTAGGTTAGGATAGGTTAGGTTAGGTTAGGTTAGGTTAGGTTAGGTTAGGATAGGTTAGGTTAGGTTAGGTTAGGTTAGGTTAGGTTAGGTTAGGTTAGGTTTGGTTAGGTTAGGTTAGGTTAGGTTAGGTTGGTTAGGTTAGGTTAGGTTAGGTTAGGTTAGGATAGGTTAAGGTTAGGTTAGGTTAGGTTAGGTTAGGTTAGGTTAGGTTAGGATAGGTTAGGTTAGGTTAGGTTAGGTTAGGTTAGGTTAGGTTAGGTTAGGTTAGGTTAGGATAGGTTAGGTTAGGTTAGGTTAGGTTAGGTTAGGTTAGGTTAGGATAGGTTAGGTTAGGTTAGTTAGGTTAGGTTAGGTTAGGTTAGGTTAGGTTAGGATAGGTTAGGTTAGGTTAGGTTGGTAGGTTAGGTTAGGTTAGGATAGGTTAGGTTAGGTTAGGTTAGGTTAGGTTAGGTTAGGTTAGGTTAGTTTAGGTTAGGTTAGGTTAGGTTAGGATAGGTTAGGTTAGGTTAGGTTAGGTTAGGTTAGGTTAGGTTAGGTTAGTTTAGGTTAGGTTAGGTTAGGTTAGGTTAGGTTAGGTTAGGATAGGTTAGGTTAGGTTAGTTTAGGTTAGGTTAGGTTAGGTTAGGTTAGGTTAGTTTAGGTTAGGTTAGGTTAGGTTAGGTTTACTGACGCGGGTCTTTGTCATATGATGACCCACAGCTGGAGGTTTTGATCATCTGACCGAAGCTTTCCACTGGCTTACCCGTCTACCCCTTTAGAAACGAAGGTTATAATCATCTGGCCTCGTAGGCCCTGTCATTCCTACTCTTGAAACTGTGTACTGAGTGTGCTGTACCGCTTCCTCAGCTAACTCATTCCACTTATTTACCAACATGAGATTCTAATGCATTTCCTTGCTTCCCTGTGGCTCATCTGTGTCTCTAACTGCCACTTGTGACCCTCGCTCTTCATGCGTCTTATTTCTGAGAGTCTGTACCTATCTGCTGTGTCAATTACTCTGAGTATCTTTTATGTCGTAAGCATGTCTCCGCTAATCCACTTCTAAAATCGTCGGATACAGTTGTTTTAGTGTCTCCATACTACTCAATTATCTCAGTTCCGAGGGAGGGAGAGAGACAGAGATAGAGACAGACAGAGGCAGACAGATAGACAGAGGGAAGGAGAGAGGAATGGAGGGAGGGAGAGACGAAATCCTGCCAGAATGCAAAACATTTAACATTTCTCTAACCAGTCTATTCACACACACACACACACACACACACACACACACACACACACACACACACACACACACACACACACACACACACACACACACACACACACACACACACACACGAGAAACATTTTTGTAAATCCCTTTGACAAATGCAAAAGTGACGATAATCATTCCTTGGCGACTATTTCTCAAAAGAATATGTAAAAAAATCTAAGGGTGCTGGATGTGTCATTATACCCGACCTTCCTCATTATACAGCAGGTGGAATAGTTTCATTGTACACGTGTGAATGGAACAGTTTCTCAACCCAGAGTTACTGAGAAAGAAACTCTGTAGGCTGCTGGACGAATTATAGAGCCTCACTGGCTCTATAACTCCTTTAAAAGGTTATAAAGCCTTGCTGGCTCTATAAATCCTGTATAAAGTTATAGAGCCTCACTGGCTCTAAAACTCCTCTATAAAGCTGTAGAGCCTCACTAGCTCTATAACTCCTCTATAAAGTTATAGAGCCTCACTGGCTCTATAACTCCTCTATAAAGTTATAGAGCCTCACTGGCTCTAAAACTTCTCTATAAAGTTGTAGAGCCTCACTAGCTCTATAACTCCTCTATAAAGCTATTGAGCCTCACTAGCTCTGTAACTCCTCTATAAAGTTATAGAGCCTCACTGGCTCTAAAACTTCTCTATAAAGTTGTAGAGCCTCACTAGCTCTATAACTCCTCTATAAAGCTATTGAGCCTCACTAGCTCTATAACTCCTCTATAAAGCTATTGAGCCTCACTAGCTCTGTAACTCCTCTATAAAGTTATAAAGCCTCACTGGCTCTAAAACTCCTCTATAAAGCTGTAGAGCCTCACTAGCTCTATAACTCCTGTAGAAAAACACAATTAACAAATTGAAAAATTTAGAAAAACTATGTAATAAAAAATATTTTGATGGTCGATGGAATAAATGTTAGAAAAATTATGATGATATTTTTTTTTTTTTGGATAAAAAACAAAAAGATTTATTCTGAATATTCTTAAATTTATTTTTGTAATTTTGGACATGGGCAAATTATTATACAGTGCTTAATTAATATGTCACGTGATTATTATTATTATTATTATTATTATTATTATTATTATTATTATTATTATTATTATTATTATTATTATTATTGTTGTTGTTATTGTTTTTATAATAATAATAATAATAATAATAATAATAATAATAATAATAATAATAATAATAATAATAATAATAATAATAATAATAATAATAATTATTATTATTATTATTATTATTATTATTATTATTATTATTATTATTATTATTATTATTATTATTATTATTATGGCGGATCGGTAAACCTGAATGGTTCTTACAGCGCCGGGAAACGGCATGCAATCAGATTTGATCCAGTGAATGGGAGGGTATATCCAATTCCTTGGATCACAAGCTCTTCGGGGGTATCAAGACATGCCTAATGTATCAAGCAAACACAAGCGCAGCGTGAGGAGAGAGTCCTTGGCTTTACCATCCTACTTGCTCTCATTTCTTCAGATAAGAGCTGTTAAAACGTACCGTGGTGCATGATTCTCTCTCTCTCTCTCTCACTCTCTCTCTCTCTCTCTCTCTCTCTCTCTCTCTCTCTCTCTCTCTCTCCTCTCTCTCTCTCTCTCTCTCTCTCCCTCTCACCGTTTACTCCCTCTTCACCTGCACACCCACAATCATCGTCTAATATGAACGACACATTCTTCCCTCACTGGAGGAACAATGTGCCTCATCCACACCTTTCTTCTCCTGTAATGTCTTGTAATTACTCACTTCTCCCCGCTACCTCTTCCTCCTCTTTCTCCTCTTCCTTTTCTTTCTCCTCTTGTTTTCTTCATTTCACTTTATATCCTGCTGGGTTTCCAAATTGGGATTCATGTATCCCTTCCGGGAAGGGATTTTTAAGGAGATACTCAAGTATCTTTAATTTTTAAGGGGGTAATCAAGTGAGTTTTTTTTTTAACTTTTGCGTGAGTACTCAAGTAAATCTTTTATAATTTTTAAATGGGTACTCGAATTAGTTTTTTATTTTTATTGACTACTCAAGTGAGTATTTTTAATCTGTATTGATATGGATATTTTTAATGTATTTATTTATTTAATATTTAATATTCTGTATACCATGGTAAGGACAGCAGGTATTGAGACAGTCTTGTTAAATAAATGAAATAAATCAGTGCTTTACTTGCTAGTACTTTAAAGTATATTTTTACTGTAAAAATGCCGGTAGTGTATATGTGGGTTAGGCGACAGCACTGAGACATGCACCTACACTGTAAACACAGCTACACTGTAAACACAGCTACACTGTAAACACAGCACACGTACGTGTCCTGGAGTTTACTGTAATCTGTTTCTTAGGGATTAAAGTATTCTTGACAAATGATGAACAGGTGACATGCAGCCTTACTGTTCCTCATGTAACTGACAAGCTTCAAGCAACGATAACCAGTCAGTCGTCAGCTGACGAATCAACACACGTGGGAAATTGTGCTCAATTAGACGTGTTTACAAGGTATACCAACAATGGAGACTTTCAGCAAGAATTCCTGTTACGTAACTCGTTAGAAACCTGAAGAAGAGAAGGGTGGTGGAGATATTTTTCAAGAGATCTCCACATTCTTCGTAAACAAGGGACTGTGATGAAAGAATGTATATGGACGCATGACCGACGGTGCACCAGCTATGTTCGGCATTCACTCAGGACTTATAAGCCGAATGTGACGATCACACACACACATACACACACACACACACACACACACACACACACACACACACACACACACACACACACACACACACACACACACACACACACACACACACACACACGCACACACACAGACTGCTCAATTCATCGACCTCATTGGCATCCATAACACTGGCAGCTCAGCTTAGAGAAGGCCTTGATGTGTAGCTATAATGGTAAACCTCAAAATTTTAGTCCAGTGTCGTAAACAGATTGCTCTTTCATCTGGTGTGTCAAGGCTTGATGCCGGTCACAGTTTTTCCACACTGGGGAGCGATGTCCCTCATGATGGAAGATTGTTGTTCGAGCTGAATCTCTGAGAGAAGAGATGACTATATTATTTCTTGAGATGACAAGACACGATCTTAGGTTCTGCATAAGAAATTTATCTCACAAGGACTGGCAGTCGAAATTAGCGCTCCATAATGGCATGATTTCACCTCAAAACATACTGTACGTAAGGCCTCCCTCAAGGTTCCTGGAGGCTGGTGAGGGGCTCTTGATCTAGGGAATTGGATCTGTGCTCCAGTTCCCTGAATTGAGCCTGAATGCTTTCCATCCCCTCCCTCTCAGGCGCTGTATAATCTCTACGGGTTTAGCACTCCCATAATAATAATAATAATAATAATAATAATAATAATAATAATAATAATAATAATAATAATAATAATAATAATAATAATAACAATTCATAGTAAGGCCAGTTCATTAAGTCAGGTCATTTACCATGACACTAGAATTGTGGGACCAAGAGTTATGGCAGGAAAAATCTCTCCTGTTGATATTGGACGAATGTATGAGTGAGTTAGATATGTTTGTGTGAGGTGTTTGTGTGTGGTGTTTGTGTGTGGTGTTTGTGTGTGAGGTGTTTGTGTGAGGTGTTTGTGTAGGTGTTTGTGTGAGGTGTTTGTGTGTAATGTTTGTGTGAGGTGTTTGTGTGAGGTTTTGTGTAGGTGTTTGTGTGAGGTGTTTGTGTAGGTGTTTGTGTGAGGTGTTTGTGTGAGGTGTTTGTGTGAGGTGTTTGTGTGAGGTGTTTGTGTGTGGTGTTTGTGTGTGGTGTTTGTGTGAGGTGTTTGTGTGAGGTGTTTGTGTGAGGTGTTTGTGTGAGGTGTTTGTGTGAGGTGTTTGTGTGTGGTGTTTGTGTGAGGTGTTTGTGTGGGGTGTTTGTGTGAGGTGTTTGTGTGTGGTGTTTGTGTGTGGTGTTTGTGTGAGGTGTTTGTTTTGAGGTGTTTGTGTGGGGTGTTTGTGTGAGGTGTTTGGTGTGGTGTTTGTGTGTGGTGTTTGTGTGAGGTGTTTGTGTGAGGTGTTTGTGTGAGGTGTTTGTGTGAGGTGTTTGTGTGAGGTGTTTGTGTGAGGTGTTTGTGTGAGGTGTTGTCACCGTCTCTGAGTGAGATGTCACCTCACACAAGGTGACACCTTATCTTCCTATTCCTCAGACTCTTGTAGACTGAGAAACAAATTATACTGACCCTCACTTATTAATACTAACTTGTTTCCCTTATTAACTAACTGATGTCTTACTGACCGGGCTGAAATGAGGAAGAGGAAAAAATCCTATGCATTACTTATTCACTCTGGTTGTGTACTCCTGGAGTAGACCTGGAGGGTGTCCCGGGGGTCAATGCCCCCAAGGCCCAGAATTTACAGAGTTCGTGAATGACTCGGCTGCTGGGGATATTGACCCTCACAAGGTACCTACGTAAGTATATAATTATGATAATATAGGTAGAATTACTGACAATATGTTATGTAAAAAGACACATGTGCAACTGATGTGACATTTTATTGTGGCAACGTCTCGCTCTCCAGGAGCTTCTCGAAGCTCCCGGTGAGCGAAACGTTGCAACAGTGTAACGTCATGTTAGTTGCACTTGTGTTCTTTTACAGAACATACAATTCTCTGTTTTGCCCAACAAGACCAAATATCGTGCCAGGTTTATTGTGGAGGATGACCTTAAGGTGACCTCAAAGTGACCTTATCACCAACAGCACTCAGTATTGCAGCTCTGGCTTTAAATAAGCAGTCACAGCCTACACATAGAATTTCCCAAGAACTATAACGAGAGTAAATATTTCGTGGCCTGAATATTTTACACTTGAAGCCTAAATTATCATTTTCGTTTAAAAAAAAGATGTTGTTAGGTAAGACACATATGCAACAGTTAGGTATCTTTATTATGAAACGTTTCGCCTACACAGTAGGCTTCTTCAGTCGAGTACAGAAAAGTTGATAGAAGCAGAAGATACTTGAAGACGATGTAATCAGTCCATCACCCTTAAAGTTTTGAGGTGGTCAGTCCCTCAGTCTGGAGAAGAGCATTGTTCCATAGTCTGGGTGATGGACTGATTACATCGTCTTCAAGTATCTTCTGCTTCTATCAACTTTTCTGTACTTGACTGAAGAAGCCTACTGTGTAGGCGAAACGTTTCATAATAAAGATACCTAACTGTTGCATATGTGTCTTACCTAACAACCTGTCGGTATTTTATACCATTTTAATGTAAAAAAAAGATGTATGATTTCTTTCTAAACATGAAGATGATAATTCATTTTAATAAGTATCTTTTATTTTCAAGACAACTTTTGTTTTGCAAGTTATTCTGGCCTTTTTTTTTCCTATAAGAACTGTACTGTTAAATAGCGATGTTGTGCACTCCGAGAATTTATGAGGCTATTGTTTTATCTGTGTGTATTTATCTCAGTTATTATTGGCAAAATGGTAGTTATTTCTCACGTATCTGCCAAAGGTAAATTAGGCAAAACGTCCGGTTGTACACGCTCGACAGGAGTCTGATAACCTCTGTGTTCAGGGGTTCTCTCTCTCTCTCTCTCTCTCTCTCTCTCTCTCTCTCTCTCTCTCTCTCTCTCTCTCTTCTCTCTCTCTCTCTCTCTCTCTCTCTCTTCTCTCTCTCTCTCTGTGTCTGTCTGTCTGTCTGTCTGTCTGTCTGTCTCTCTCTCTCTCTCTCTCTCTCTCTCTCTCTCTCTCTCTCTCTCTCTCTCTCTCTCTCTCTCTCTCTCGCTATGCCTCGGGGTATGCCTCTGTGTGCTGTCTTATCACTACGGTTTCATAACAGAAGCCGCCAAAAGCCAGACAAACTGCATATGACATTTAAAATTGCTGCTCCGACTACCACTATCACCACCATCACCACCACCGCAACTATCACCACCACCACCATCACCACCACCGCAGCGACCACTATCACCACTAGCGGCGACACCTCCTAAAGCGACCCCTCATTTTTTTTTATTCCGACAACTCTGTCTCCTTAAGGTTTATTAGTCTATAACGACTCCGTCAGTAGCGACAGCAACAACAACAGCTGTAGCGACAGCTACAAGAAAGTAAGCACTGTAGCAACACCAACTGTAACAACAATGGCAATTGTAATAAAAATAATTGTAGCAAAAACATCTGTAGGAAAATAACAGCTGTGTCCAAGAATAACAACTGCAGGACGAAAACTGTAACGACAAGTGTCGCAAGAATGACCATTACAGTGCCAACAACAGCTGTAGCAACAACAATAACTGTATCCACAACTGCAGTGAGAACAACTGTAGCAATTACTGTAACTGCAGTAACAACAGCGATCAATAAATATAAGAAACTACAACATAACAAGAAACTACAACATAACAAGAAACTACAACATAACAAGAAACTACAACATAACAAGAAACTACAACATAACAAGAAACTACAACATAACAAGAAACTACAACATAACAAGAAACTACAACATAACAAGAAACTACAACATAACAAGAAACTACAACATAAAAAGCTACAACATAACAAGAAACTAAAACAGAATAACAACAAACAATAACAAAAACTACTTAACAAGAACTACAACATAAAATCAAACTACCCAACCACGCAGCCAGAAACTACAACACAACAAGAAACTGCATAAAAACATAAGAAACTACAATAAATAACAACAATTATTTTGTTGACAGCTTATTTTTCCCCTTTGCAATCTTCCAGCAACACTAAGAACGAGAAGCAACACTGCTGCAACTCCTCCTCAGACTGAGCAACACACAGGGAGAGGCTCCACTCGATGATATAAACTCAATACTTCATCGACAGCGGGAAGGGAAATGAGTTGTGACTGGAAATTTGCATTCTTCTCAACACATAATGTATTCCGAAATGAAAAATGAAGTTGGGTTTCCTTGGGACGCCCCCAGCGATATTTCTCATGGAAATAAACTTCTAGCCAGGAATTTCCAAGCTCATGTGTGGTTAAAAAAAAAAGAAATTAGTCGTGATGTTGAGGGATGTTGTGGACTGATGTATGATAAAGCTTGTGCTCTTGGGTATTTCGTTAAGCTTTAAGCCTGTCGACTGCAGTCGGCTTAGTGCATGTCGACTGCACTCGGCTTAGTGCATGTCGACTGCACTCCACCGGTAAAGTAGCAGATTTTAATCCCTGACGTTGAGATTAGAGTATACACTCAACGTATATTTACACAGCAAGTACAGCTACGTGTACTTGCACGTTGAATATGAGAATGGTATGTGTAGAGGTAAGTGTACCGACATACCCAAACTTTACAAAGGATCACACAACACATGATAAAATAAACAGAGAGACACATGGAGAACGCCTTGATTGCAGAGGCAAAAATAAATAATAAGAGAAAATAAGAAGGTAACAGAGTAAAACAAAAATGAAAGGCAGGGACAGAGAAAGAGAGAAAGCGGCAGAAATATCGACAGAAGAGAGAGAGAGAGAGAGATTTACAAGAAAACACACGGACTATAACAGTAGAGCACAACAGATACGGATGAGAGACGAGGACACAGTGTGGGTTGAGTATGAAGACACAGAAGGTACGTATCTTGATGTCATTAATATGGCAGGATCTGTTTCAGTCCTGGGACTCCTGTCACTACAAATGACACAAGAAAAGAAGAAAACATAGCGTATAAAGAGGAGGATGCAGCAGCCGGAAGTCTCTGCCATGGCAAATACTCAGATGTAGCATCCAGAGAGGACCTGTGTAGTGTTACTGGTTACTTCCCCTCCAGGTA
>NC_069399.1:96537209-96578681 GCF_026875155.1 Cherax quadricarinatus
AAAGTCCCCTTTCTTTTGGATATTCCCCGGCCTTTACACTCTATGACTGAAGAAATATTCCCAACATCCCGGATTCATCTGAGTCTTCAATTCCAAAATTTTGACCTTTGTGTCGTGTCCCATCTCTGGAACATCCCCTCTTTTGTTTCCCCCTTGTCTATTTTCCCCGCATAATTTTTTTTTCGTCGTTATCATGTCTCCCCTGACCCCTCCTGTCCTCCAGTGTCGTCGGGCCCGATTTCCCTCAACCTTTCTTCGTAGGACAATCCCCGTAGTTCTGGGACTAGTCTTGTTGAAAACCTTTGCACTTTCTCTAATTTCTTGACGTGCTTGACTAGGAGTGGATTCCAAACTGGTGCTGCATACTCCAGTATGGGCCTGATGTAAATGGTTACAGAGTCTTAAACGAACCCTTACTGAGGTATCGGAACGCTATCCGTAGGTTTGCCAGGCGCCCGTATGCTGCAGCAGTTATCTGTTTGATGTGCCCCTCAGGAGATATGCTCGGTGTTAGGGCTCACCCCCAGGTCTTTTCCTTGAGTGAGGTTTGCAGTCTTTGGCCATCTAAACTATATTGTGTCTGCGGTCTTTGTCCTTCCCCGATCTTCATGACTTTGCATTTGGCAGGGTTAAATTCAAGGAGCCAGTTGCTGGACCAGGCTTGTAGCCTGTCCAGTCTCTTTGTAGTCCTGCCTGATCCTCACCCGATTAGTTTTATTCTCATTAACTTCACATCATCTGCAAACAAGGACACTTCTGAGTCTATCCCTTCTGTTATGTCGTTCACATATACCAAGAACAGCACAGGTCCTAGGACTGACCCCTGTGGAACCCCGCTTGTCACAGGCGCCCACTTGACACCTCGTCGAGTACCATGACTCGTTGTTGCCTCCCTGTCGGGTTTTCCCCTGATCCATTGCAGTGCCTTTCCTGTTATGTGTGCCTGATTCCTCTAGCTTTTGCAGTAACCTCTTGTGAGGAACTGTGTCGAAGGCTTCTTGCAGTCCAAAAATATGCAGTCGATCCACCCCTCCTCTCTTGTCTTACTTCTGTCACCTTGTCATAAAACTCTAGTAGGTTTGTGACCAGGATTTCCTTCCCTGAAACCGTGTGGTTGTCAATTTTTCACTTGTTCTTTCCAGGTGCCCACCACTCTCCTCCTGATGATCTTCTCCATGACCTTGCATACTATACACGTTAGTGATACAGGTCTGTAGTTCAGTGCCTCATGTCTGTCTCCCTTTTTAAAAATTGGGACTACATTTGCCATTTTCCATACCTCAGGGAGTTTGCCCAGTTTTCAAATGATGTGTTGAAGATCTTTGTTAATGGCTCATACAATATCTCTGCTCCTCTTTAAGGACCCATGGAGAGATGTTGTCTGGTCCCACCGCCTTTGAGGTGTCAAGTTCGCATAGCAGCTTCTTCACCTCCTCCTTGGTTATATGTACTCATCCAGCACTTGCTGGTGTGCCCCCTGTTCTGATTTCCTGGAGTCCTACTGGTTTCCACTGTAAATACCTCTTTAAATCTTGTGTTGAGCTCCTGACATACCTCTTGGTCGTTTCTTGTGAATTCCCCATCACCCTTCCTCAGTCTGATTACCTGGTCCTTGACTGTTGTTTTCCTCCTGATGTGGCTGTACAACAGCTTCGGGTCAGTCTTTACTTTGATGCTATGTCATTTTCATATTGTCTCTGAGCCTCCCTTCTTATCTGTGCATATTCGTTTCTGGCTCTTCGGCTGATTTCTTTATTTTCCTGAGTTCTCTGTCTTCTGTACCTTTTCCATTCTCTAGTACACCTAGTTTTTGCCTCCCTACACCTTTGGGTGAACCAAGGACTCGTTTTGTTCTTCCCATTATTTCTGTTTCCCTTGGGAACAAACCTCTCCTCTGCCTCCTTGCATTTTGTTGCTACATAGTCCATCATTTCTGGTACTGGTTTTCCTGTCAGTTCCCTCTCCCACTGAATGTGTTGAAGGAAGTTCCTCATGCCTGAGTAGTTCCCCCTTTTGTAGTTTGGTTTTTTCCCAGCCTATTCCTGCTACTCTCTCCACTTGGAGCTCAACTATGTAGTCGAAGCACAGAACCACATGATCACTAGCTCCCAGGGGCCTTTCATACATGATACCCTCGATGTCCGAACTACTCATGGTGAATACAAGGTCCAGCCTTGCTGGTTCATCCTCTCCTCTCTCTCTGGTAGTGTCTCTAACATGTTGATGCATGAGGTTTTCCAGTACCACATCCATCATCTTGGCTCTCAATGTTTCGGGAACCCCATGGGGCTCCAGGTTTTCCCAGTCAATCTCCTTGTGATTGAAATCACCCATAACTAGTAACTTTGCTCCCCCCATGTGTGCTCTCCTGGCCACCTCGGCTAGTGTGTCGATCATTGCTCTGTTGCTCTCATCGTATTCTTCTCTTGGCCTCCTGCAGTTTCTGTGGTGGGTTGTACATTACTGCAATTATCACCTTATGTCCCTCAGACTGGATTGTTCCTACTAAGTAGTCCCTTTCGCCCATGCCATCCATTCCTTCCATTTTCTCAAAATCCCACTGGTTTTTAATGAGCAGTGCAACTCCTCCTCCCCCTCTCGTCCCTCTGTCTTTCCTGAGGATTTGGTATCCGGATGGAAAGATTGAATCTGTTATTATTCTGGTGAGTTTTGTTTCTGTGAGTTGCTATTATGTCTGGGGATGTCTCTTTGATTCTTTCGTGCCACTCCTCATACTTGTTTGTTTTTCTTTTCCTGCTTTTGGGAAATCCCCACCCCCTTCAATTTTTTTCTAAGACTGTGGCTGGGAGGTTTAATTTTGGGGGTTTGGGGGAAGTGGGAGCCGGAAAGGGAAACATGGGTTTTGTTGCTGTGGGGGGGATTTTTCAATGAAAGGGGGTGGGGGCATTGGTTTTGGGGCATGGGTGTTTTGTTTTAGTGTGTGGTGAAAGTTTTCATGCGTTATCACAGCTGGGAGCATTACCCGCACTTGCACAGTGTCGAACTGCCCAACACAAACACAAGATCTGTATGTTTGAAGGGTTTGGGGCCCTGACCTGGTAGAGCATGACCTTCACTTAAAAGAGTGGGCCGGGTTCGACCCCTTGTAAAAGAAAAAACCCCTTTTTTAAAATTTTATTATTTTTTAGTTGTTTTGGGTTTTTAGTAGTAGTACGTTAGCAAGTACTATTATAGTCGAAAGGGATAGTAGTAGTAGCAGTAGAAGTCGTAGTAGTAGTAGTAGAAACCCATATTTAGTAAGAGTGGTAGAAAATTTAAGGTAGATTTAAGCAGTAGTAGTAGTAGTACAAAATTAGTCTGTAGTAGTAGTAGTACCAGTAGTAGTAGTAAGAGTGGTATTATTTAGTAGTAGAAAGCATAGTATGTAGTACTTAAAAAAAAATAGTAGTATTAGTAATAGAAAGAAAGAAGTAGTAGAAAGGAAATAGTAGAAAAAACAAACACAAAACCCTTTGGGCCCCGACTGTAAAACGTTAAAAAAAATAAAACATTAAAGGGGGGGAATTTCCCTAAGCACCCGAGGTTTCAGCCCAAAAAAAATCAGAGATAACACATACTTTCTCCCCCTTTTTTTAAAGGGTTTTCCCCCGGGTAGCCCCACCCTGACCCCCTTTAAAGGAGCGATTAAACCATCCCTTTTAAATCCCGCCTGGGGCTATTTTCACGTCTCCCTACCAAATCACATTTGTCCCCTGGGGGAAAGCTAGCAATCAAGGAGAAAGGGGCTGACCGGGACGGGGAGGGGTTTTTAAAGGGGGGGGGGGGGGGGGTTGATACGGGGGCGAGCCGCCACGGGCCCTTTTAAACCGCCACCAACGAGAAAAATGGGGGTGGTTGGCTCCAGCTGTTTGGGAAACCAAAAACGCGAGCCCCGGGCACGCAAAATTTGGGCAGTTTGTCAAAGGCATTGACGTGTTTTTTACGTGAGCTGGGCAGGGGTGACCGAGACGATCGTCACCTCCAAAACAGGGAGTGAAGGGTGCGGAGCCCCAGACGGGAAATTTTAGATCCCAAATGGTTTGAACGAGGAGTGTAACACCGTGAGGGGGGTTTTGTGGTGTCCATCTCTCCTTAATTTTTTTAAAAAAACAGAGAGCCGGTATGCTTTTAAAATTTCACCCAGGGAAAGTAAATTTTCCCTATATACACACCAAGGCGTTTTATTTCTTGGTTTTTATACACCAGAGGGTGTATCCCTTGGGTAAAAATAAGGAAAGGTGGGAAAAATTCTCAAGTTTTAAAACTGAGAAAAGTACACAAATTTTACTCACTTATTTGTGGGTTTCAGAGGTCGAGACATAGCTCCCCGGCCCCGCCTCTTCCCTTGATCGCTATAGGTCCTCTCTCTCTCCCTGCTTTCCCTAAGCTTCATCATACTTCGTTTCCCAAAAATAAGTATGGTTAAAAGGGCCCTTTACTACGTCACTTGCAAAACATTCCACTTTCCAAAAACTCTATGACTTAAAAATAATTTTTCCGACATCCCCTTTTTACCATCTGAGTCTTTAGCTTCCAATTGGGACCCTTGGCCCTTTTGTCCCCCTTTCTTTGGAAATTTTAAAAACCCCCCGTCTCTGTCCACTTTGTCCCAAATTTCCTTTCCCCCTTTTAAAATTTTTATGTCGTTTTTCCCGTCTCCCCTAACCCCCCCTGTCCTCTATGTCCCTCAGGCCGATTTTCCTTAAATTTCTTTTCAGGCTTCCCCCTTTAGCTCTGGAAATACCTTTCTCTAATTTTTTGACGTGCTTGGGGCCAATTTTTTATATATATATAAAATTTATAATATAATTAATATATATATTATATATTTTTATATATATATAAATTATATAATATAATATATATATTTTCGAGAGGGGTGTGAGCACTTTCTTTAAAACCTTACAATAAGTATCAAAATAAAATTTGACCGCGGTGAAAAAGATGAACCCTTTCAGTGTTGAAGACCCTCGTGTAGCCCATTTTTTAAAACCCCAAAAACCCCAAACAACCCCAAAAATTTTGGAGTGGGTTATACTCACCAAAATTTTTGAAGATATGGTTTTAGAGAACCGACACGTTTATGAATTTGACACAGTGCAAAATCAATAAGATACCCAAGAGTTCACATGTGTCTAATTTACACCTAAATTTTGGTTTTAGAGATCAGTTTTACAGCTCCTGGCCCAAACCCCTTTTACTGGTTTTCTATTAGGTCACTCTCCCTGATCCACGAACTTTATATGGATCCTGCCTCCACTTTCATCCTTTTTCAGATTTTTCCACTTCCCGACAAAATCTGTGGCTGAAGAAATACTTCCTAACACCCCTGTGACCATCTTAAATTTTTTCAACTTCCCCAAATGGGGACCCCCTTTTTGCTTTTTTTTGTCACACTCTGGAACATCCTGTCTCTATACACTTTGTCAATTCCTCTCAGTATTTTATATGTCGTTATCATATTCCCCCTATCTCTCATGTCCTCCATTGTCATCAGGTCGATTTCCCTTAACCTCTCCTCGTAGGACATGCCCATTAGCTCAGCGACTAGTCTTGTTGCAAACCTTTGCACTTTTTCTAGTTCCTTACGTGTTTGGCTAGGTGTGGGTTCCAAACTGGTTCTGCATACTGCAATATAGACCTGACGTACACAGTGTACAGGGTCCTGAACGATTCCTTACTGAAATGTCGGAATGCTGTTCTTAGATTTGCTAGGCGCTCAAATGCTGCAGCAGTTATTTGGATGATGTACTCCTCAGGAGATGTGCCTGGTGTTATACTCACCGTAAGATCCTTTTCCTTGAGTGAGGTTTGTAGTTTCTAGCCCCCTAGACTGTACTCCGTCTTCAGTGTTCTTTGAACCTCTCCAATCTTCATGACTATGCAATGGAGTCAGTTTCTGAACCAGGCCTGTAGCCTGACCGGATCCCATTGTAGTTCCGCCTGGTCCTCGTCCGATTGAGTTTTCCTCATCAACTTCACATCGTTTGCAAACATGGACACTTCTGAGTCTGTTCAGGCCCTGATCCCCCGGGAGGCCTTGTCGTGGACCGGGCCGCTGGGGCGTTGATCCCCTGGATACCATCCAGGTAGACACCGAGTAGGTATTCCTTCCATCATGTCGTTCACATATGCCAGAAATAGGTATATATATATATTTTATATATATATATATATATATTATATATATATATATATATATATATATATAATAATATACTGTATTCTATAACAATATATAATTTTCAAATGAGTGATGTATATAACTCTTGCTTGCATAAAGTTAGAACCAATGTAAAAGTTTTCAAATGAGCTGGAATCCTAGTAACAACCTTGTCTTGTCAAAAAGAGGAATCTAACCTGAGAAGAGATGTAATAAAGAGCAGAGATCTAACCAACCTTGTCAAATGGTAAAAAAAAAGAGAGAGAGAGAGAGAGAGAGAGAGAGAGAGAGGAGAGAGAGAGAGAAAGAGAAAGGGAGAGATTTAAGCTGAGACATCAATAATCTTACCCACAATCCTTGGGATGGGAACTTCGAGTTAATATCGGCAAAGATATCAAGGACTTGCCACCGTCCGTGATGGTCTCTGGACTGTTCGTGGTCTCGTGAAAACTAGTAATGATCTCTGGACCTTAATTATCCCTGGACCGTAATAATCCCTGGCCCGTCATGATATCTGGAACGTCATGATCTCTGGACCATCATGATCTCTGGACCGTAATGATCTCTGGGCCGTAATGATCTGGTCATTTGCGGTCGCTGGACCATCACGAAGACACTAAAGAGAGAGAAAAAGAGAGAGACAGTCTTGTCTTGTAGTCTTTTATCTAGATTACTTGTGTATTGGTATTCTATACTGCTGCGGTGCTCGCGCGCACACACACACACACACACACACACACACAACTATCCTCAGAACCCCATAACCTATCACACCATCCCAATACACACTACAATCCATACCTACAGCCTCCACCCAACCCCAACCATAGAATCCCACAATATGCTACCAGATCTCCCACCCCCACAGGCCCCCAAACCACAGTGTTGGAAAGGAAACTGAAGGTATGGTACACAAACGCTGATGGAATAACAAACAAGTGGGAGGAGTGGCACGAAAGAGTCAAAGAGGCATCACCGGACATCATAGCGCTCACAGAAACCAAGCTTACAGGTATGATAACAGATGCCATCTTTCCAACGGGATACCAGATCCTGAGGAAAGACAGAAGGAACAGGGGGGGTGGAGGAGTGGCACTGCTGATCAAAAACCGATGGAATTTTGATGAGCTGGAGGGATGAGACAGCGGAGAAGCAAGTGATTACATAGCGGGAACGCTTCACTCTGGAGGTCCCAAGGTGGTAATTGCAGTGATGTATAACCCACCACAGAACAGCAGGAGGCCAAGGCAAGAGTATGACGAGAGCAATAGAGCGATGGTTGACACACTGGCTGCAGTGGCCAGAAGAGCTCATGCTGTCCTGTTGTTGAAAAGATGGTGTCACACGTAGTTTTCCACTGGTGTCTGCGTTGTCCAGTTTTAGTGACTGACTTACTAAAGGTGTTACCAGAGTTTCGTAACTATCAGCTCTCTGATTTAAGTTATCCAACTTAATCTCTTCTGGAGCTATCTGTGAATAAACAGAAGTATTAGGTTCCAACCCTTCCTTGGAAACTCCAAATTCCAAATAGTCCTTTTCAGATGGGAAAGTAGCCCCTTGTATGTTCCCAACCAAAACAGAACACGAGGTTATCGGGGCAACGACGGCATCTACCCATCCTGAGAACCATTTGCACCTTATGAAACATCTGACTGTTGGAAAAGAATCGCTTCTTCCTAAATAGTCAGTTAATTTAGTGGACTTATAACGTGAAGAATCTAGGTTAGGGAAAAGCTTACTTGAGATAATACAGGAACATCCAGTGTCTCTAAGAATGGTTGACACATTCATGCCATTGACTGTACCTTCACTAAAAGGTGCGTTTATGTTAGATTCAGTGAAACATTTACCGATATTTTCACCTTTTTTCTTAGGACAGTCTGGCCGTCTATGACCCCATTCATTACAGTTGAAACACTTTACTGTGAAGGCCGTGGAATTTTTCGGTACGGAGGGTTTGGATCCCTCAGATTGCTTAGGCACAACAGACTTATATCTGCTACGCTCTTTAGGGTAGTTATTATGAGCACACGCATATATATCAGCAGCTTGTGCCATTTCCGCAGCAGTCTGAATGTTTCTTTCTTTAATGAATATTCGTAAGTCAGAGTTTACAGAAGAAAGGAATTGATCTCTTACCATCAGGTCTCGTAAAGATTCGAAATCGTGGTTGACCTCAGCACTATCAATCCACGAATCAAATAACCTGAAAAGTGTTGTTAAGAATTGCATATAATTTTGATTTGGAGTTATTTTAATGTGTCTAAACTCCGACCTGTAATGATGAGTGTTTTTTTTTGAAAGCCTGAAGTATAGCTTTCTTCAGCAGGCTATAACTAGAAATAACATCAGAGGGTAGAGTGGAATAGACGTTTAATGCTGAACCTGACAGTAGTAAGCCAAGCCTAGTAGCCCAAGAATCTGATGGCCATTCACAGAGAGTGGCAGTGCTCTGGAATCTGGCAATATATGCCGAGATATCATCTTGTTCTGTGAAAGGTGGTATCTGTGGCATCTTAATATTAAACTCTTGGGAGGTTATCCTGACCTTCACACTGCTAGGTTATTTCGGGATCAACGCCCCCGCTGCCGTGTCACGACTCATGGCTCCATGGATCAGGGCCTGATCATCTAGCGCTTTTACTGCTGTCCTCACGCTAGTCTTTCTTCGAGTACGAGCTCACGTCCTTTCTGGCTGATCCGGCTAGCCGATTCATTCTTAGAGTTTTCTGTCCGGCCGTCTCTCGTGTGACCCGGCAGGTGGCCAGGGGTTTATTCGCTTCTCCTTCTTATGGAGGCTTTAACAGTTTTGGGCCCCGACAGTTGATGGTTTTTCTTTATGTACATAGAGCTCCCCATGGATATCTTCTTATTGGCGATCTTGTGCATCGCAAACAGCCCACTTGTAGCTTTCGTTAAGGGAAGTGCATTTCTTGTGTGCAGATTTGGGTACCATTTTCAGATTTTCAGTGAATTAGATATACTTCCCCTCGTCCAACGAGTAGAATGCTTAAGCGTCCCAGTAGTAAGGCTTGACAGAATTATACTCAGAAAGGATCTTGAATCTCTAATTGCGATTTCACTCTTTGTTGGAAGTTAATGTCGCATTTCCACTAAAACAGGGAAGGGTATTCTAGCACCCCTTCATCTATTTTCTGCTTAGATAGTTCTATCTTCTTTGCCTCTAATTCCAACTTCAACTGTTCTAACTCTCTCTGCTTAGCCTGTTCTTCAATTTCCTTCATTCTGAAAGCTACCTCTCTCGCCTGAACTCTATCTTGTCTAGCTATCCTTTCCTGTTCTTGTTTCTCCTCTCGAGCTAGTCTTTTCTCTTCGAGAGCTAGTCTTTCCTGTTCCTTTTTCTCTTCCCGAGCTAGTTCATTCATTCATTCATTAGAGATTTACCGGCACTTCCGGCCCGGGTCTTCTCCAGATGGTGACCCGGCGGTGGCCCCCGGGGTGGGGGTGTCGTTCGTCTTCTTCATTCTTCTATCTTCTTTCTTGGCCCTCCAGTTGGAGGGTAACTTCTTCTTCTATCTTGCATAGACTCCCCCAGTGGGGAGTATCTTCTTGCTTGGGATCTTCAGTGTCACAGTTGGGCAGAGGCAGAAAACAGGGTCCCATTGGAGCCACACCCCAGCTTTAGCAGACGGCAAAGTGCTGGGGAAACTTGTCTTGATAGTAGTGCTAGAGGGGGGTACCGTCTGGAGGTATCAGCCTGTTCCTCAGTGCTATGTGGTCGATTCCGGCGTTGTTGAGGGCGGTGTAGAGATGGTTGGCAAAGCGTTCCAAGTTGGGTGATAAGATGTCGTTGATGTCTTGCTCACATTCTGGAGTTTGCATTGGGTTCTTCTCGTTGGTTGTGCAGTATCCACCACTCTTGCCCTTGGCTTCTTGTTGCTGTGGGGGATTGGTAGTGGCCTGGGGAGCTGTAGCCCTTGGTTCTTGAGTTTTGGCAGTCTTGACCTTGGCTCCTTGTTGCGGTGGAGGAGTAGTAGCGGTATGGGTAGTTGCAGCCCTTGGTTCTTGAGTTTTAGCTTTCTTGGCTGGCGGTTGAAGTGTCAAAGGCAAGGCCTCGGCTTGGATAGTTGCGGTGGCGGTGGAGGCAGGCGGTGGTGGACTCTCATTGGTGGGATGTGCCGACGTATCAGTGGTCTCAGATTGGTCCATCTCAATGTCGAGTGGAGGTTGTGTCAGTGGTGGAACAGCAGTTATGCTGGCAATATTTGCAGTGGTTTGTAGGATCTCACTGGAAGGTGGCGATGCAGGGAATGTGAGTCCAGGCATGTTGTTTAGTTGGAATACTTCGTTGATGGTGGTGTTGAAGGAGCCAGGCTCGGCTGCATTCTGTACATGGGCATACATGATGCGACATAGGATCTTGGTGGGATCGGCAGCAGGTGCTGTGAGGAAAGTGGTAGGAGCAGCTTGCGTGGCTTGTAGTATCTTGGTAGTGTCTGCTTGAATCTTGGCAATAGCAGAATATGTGGGTGCTTGTGGTTTGGCCTTCTTTTGTTGTTGTTGTTTCTTGAGTATGTCCCTTCTGATAGGGCACTTGGCAGCAAGAGTATGGTGGTCATCCTTGCAGTTCAAGCATTTCGGTGGGGAAGCAGTAGTGCAATTCTTGAAGTCATGACCCTCAAGGCCACAGGTGGGAGCAGTACTTCTTGTCTTTGGCAGGGCGGTTTTTGGTGATATGCTGGTATGAGCAACAGTTATAGCACTGTGGGATTTGTTGGTATTTTTCTGCTTCAATGAAGGCTGGATTGATATGGAAGTAGTGAATAGCCAGGCCCTCAGCGAGAGCTCTGGCTGCCATGTTGACGTCACTGAAGGTGATCTTCAGCATGGAGGAGGCATTGGGTATCTTGGTAAGAAATTCCACCTTGGCCCAGGGATTCTTTGCTTCAATGGACAACTTGATCTCTTCAGTAGCCTGTGTAGTGATGAGTCTGTCGAGTCTCTTGAGGAACACAGTTCTCCTGGCCCTCAGTGCTGGGGAAGGCAGAACAGAGAATCCATATTCTCGTAGAGTGGACATAGCAGTAGTGGTGAGCAGTTTCTCAGCCTCGGTGTCGTCAGTACAGACGACAACGAAGGCTTCTTGGAGTGATAAGATCACATTACATTTAACCTGCATTCTGCCACTAACGACAGATGCAAGTGCTAGCTTAGATGAGTCGTTGATTGGTCAACGCGGTGACCAATCACAGAGGAGCTCAGGCCGCGGCTAGCTCGCCGGCCGGTGCTACACGCACGTCCGCACCGTCGGCTGGCTGCTACTCAAACGTCCACGTCTGCTGCTGCTCTCTCTCTCTCTCTCTCTCTCTCTCTGTCTCTCTCTGTCTCTCTCTCTCTCTCTCTCTCTCTCTCTCTCTCTCTCTCTCTGCGCGAGTCACTCTGAACACTGAGTAATCCACTCCGAACACGATACGATACGATACGATACGATAGATTCTAGGTAAGACCCCAAGAAGGGGTGAGTGGGGAAGTGGGGATAGAGGAAGAATAGGTTGGTTAGAGGAAGAGTTACTGTAAGAGGGAAAGAACCAGGGCTTAACCCAGTAGCTGAGCTGAAAGCGATTCAGGAGTTTGCGCAACTAAGTGACTGGTCGGGGGAAGGGGGGGGGAGGGGGCGACAAAGCGTGAATCGCATGGTACAAGGGCTTTATTAAAGGTCCATACCTGTGAGTTACAGGTTAGTGAGTCAAGATTTTTGCAAGGTTATTTGTATATAGGAATTGGATCAGGAGCTAGTAACGAGTAGAAGAGGTTGTGTGTGTTTGCTGGTCTGCGTATTTCGTCGTCTAGGTATGAGGTCCAGTAGTCATGTCGGGTCTCTAGTCTGTCTATTTGTTTATCGCTAAGCTGTTTCCAGTACACGTTTAGAGCAGGGATGTTCACACTGGCGTGGATGGACTCACTTGTGATGAATTCATCCCATCGGGTGTTGAGTACCCAGCGTAAGGCTTTGTTCTGGATGCGTTGTAGTTTACGTCTGTTTGTCACAGCTGCTAGGGAGAGGGCTAGTGGGCAGTAGGTTATTAGTGGACGGATGAGGGCTTTGTATAGATGTAGTTTCGTTTTCTGGGAGGCTTGCCATAGCTTTGACAGCCCCGATAAGGCCTTGGATGCAATGGCTTGCTTCTGGTTGATGTGTTTGTGTATTCGCATGTTGTAGTCTAGATTGACTCCTAATACGTTGGTTGTCTGTGAGACAGGGATGTTTTGGTGGGTATAAACATCCTGAGTGTTACGGAGGAGGGGGACCGTTTCTTGGGTGGAAGTGGGTGATTTTGGTTTTGCAGGGTTGGTTTTTTTTCCCCTTTTTTTTCCCCTGTGTGTGATCTGGTCTCTTCGACTTGTGTCTGGGGGCTGAGTGGTTTATTTGATTGTGTTTGGGGGTTGGGTGATTCGTCTGCATATGAATGTGTGGTGGAGTCAAAGGAGGTGTTGCGTTTCTTGGTGTAAAGGATTGAGGGGGGGTGAGAGGCTGAACCCTGGGGAAACCCCACATGTAGTGGGAAGTTGTGAAAGCACCCCTGAACAAAATCCCCAGGGTCCTACCATCCAGGAAGTTACTAGTAGTTTGCTGATAGTCCGGGGGATCGAAGTTGGTAAAAAGTTTAAACTTTAGACCTTGTGCCAACTGTGCGAAGGCTTTTTTCTCATCTTTGCTACTAGAGCTGTTTTTTTTTTTTTGGGTTTTGTTTTTTTGTGGAGTATTTAAAATTTAAAATTGAGGGGTCTTGGGGGGGCGGTTTGTTTCGAAGCCAAAGGCCATTTTTGGGAGGGAGTTTGTTTCGAGAGTCTACAGTCGTGAGTTTATGATTTTTTCAAAAAATCTTTTCCCATACTTAAAGCAGGCTGATGGGGCGGTATTTTTTGGGCAGAGTGTTTTTATTGGGTTTTGGGATGAGGAAAAGCAGTGCTGCTTTGAAGAGAGGGGGAAGTACCCGGAAGCTAGTGATGCATTAGTAGGTTGGTAAAGGCTGAGATGAGGAGTCCGGGAGGTTTTTAGGGAAGTGGGGTTGACCCAAAGGGCTCCTGGGGTTTTGGGAGGAAGGGCTGAAGAGAGTTTTTAGTCATAGGCTGTGAGGGGGGTTCCATTCCTGAGGGGCAGTGGTGAACAAGTTTAATCCCTATCAGGGTCTTTAAGTGACTGGTCAGTGTTCCATGGCTTTGTTTGTGTATGTGGCAGAGTGTCTGGTAGTGGAGGGGGGGGTGGGAAAAGCTCCCTATTTCTTTAAAATTTGTTGCTGTTTGGGGGGTCGGTGATTTTCGTTGTCGTGGGGGTGTGTTTCGAATTTTTTTTTGTTGTTGTTACCTCGGATTTTGTTGAGAAATTCCCGAAAATTTGGGGCCTTTTATCATTGCCATTTTCCTGGTGTACGGTCCAGCCCAGTGATTGTTTGGTCCGCCTTTGGGTATGAAATATGTTATTTCCCAGGTATGGAGGTCCTGTCTTACCGGTTGAATCGTGTGGTTGAGGCGGAAGCGGGGTTTTGGGGAGCATATGAGGAGTCTTTTGGTTCGATTGAGGGGTGAATGAGATTAATGGGTGGTTTTAGTGGGTATGCAATTGGTTGCATTTTTATTGCTGAAGGTGGTGTCGGCTGTTTGCCCCAAAGTCTGGATTTGTTTGTTTTGTATTCGTATTTTGTTATGTTTGTGGTGTTTTGGAAGGATTTCCCCGTTACCTTTTTTGTTGCTGGTTTGGGGGTGGGAAACAGATTGGGGTTTGTCGAGATTGAGGGTGAGGGGAAAGTGGCAGATCCATGATGGGGCCCGGGGCTATGTAGGTTGGAAGAGAGTGCTGGCTCTATTTGTGAGTATTATGTCAGGTTTTCCTTGTCCTTGGTGCCCATAGAATGTGTTGAAGTGTGGACCCAGGTACTGTAGATGTTTGTGGTTTGAGAAATTATGTAATTGTGTGCCTAGTTGGTTGGTGGAGTTGTGGTTGAAGGCTGGGTGTTTTGCATTCATGTCTGCCAGCAGGTATGAGGGAGTGTTGGTGTAGTTGAAGACGAGAGATAGGTCGTGTGCATTGAGGGTTGTGTTGGGCCTAGCATATGTGGTGAAGAATATGAGGGGTCCTAGGTGAGTGTGTAGCCTGACAGCTAGGGAGTGTTGGTGTGTGAAATGTAGAGGTAGGAATTCGTGTCTAATGGTGGAGTTGACCAGGATGGCAACTCCATCGTGTGGGTCTTGTGGGGATTGTTTGGTGGTGTAGCCAAAGTGTCGGATGTGTTGGTTTGCATGTAGGTTTGTGCTGTTTAGTAGAACTACATCAGGTTTTTCTGCTTCGATGAGCTCATCTATCATGTGTCTAATGTGGTAGTAATGTCTCACATTGAGTTGGATTACCTTGAAGATGTCAGTGAAGGTTGGGAGTCAGGAGAGTTGTTATCTATTTCTGGTGAGGGGCCAGGCTCAGCTATGGTGTGGATATTAAAGGCCTCAGGTCGTATGCCCATGTAGGTGATGTTCCCAGAGGTGTGAGTGTATGTTTGGTCGCGGAGGCGCTTCCTGGAGGGGGAGGGGGAAACTCTTCTGCTTTGTGTGTTCTGTGTTCTTTCATGTTCCCTGGATTGTCTTTCAAAGGTGGGTGCTGGTTTGGGGTTGGTTGATTTCCTCCTGTGGGCTGAGGTGGATCTTGTAGTGTTGTGTGTTTGGTTGGAGCTGGCTGACTTGGGCGTAGGAGTGGAGGAGGGGCCAGGGGTGGAGGGGGTGGGGGGTGCGGGGGGAGAGGTGGGAGGTTACGGTAGCAGTGAGGGTTGGGGGGAGGGGAGTCTCGGGGGGTGGCATGGTGGTTTGGCTCAGGCTATGGAGGGTGGGGGAATCTTGGTGGGATGGGTGGGAGGGGGTGGCTGGGGGGGTGGGGAGCGAGGGGAGGGGGAGTGACTGTGGGGGCTGGGGAGAGGAGGGATGACAAGTTGGGGTAGGCTGTTTGCTGCGAGTATAGTATTGAGGGCAAGTGGGAAGTCTAGCTGGTATATCTGGTTTATTGCTATGGCTGAGTGTATAGCTGTAATGATTTTGCAAGTAAGAGTGAGATCAGGTGTGTATGCTAGTCCTTGTGTGTTGAGGTCAGGTGTGTATGCTAGTCCTTGTGTGTTGATGTTGGGTGGGCTGGTTGTGGGTTGAGGTGTGTTCTGGGCAAGCCGTGGGGTTGGTTGGGTCCAGGAGAGTGGGGTTGCCCATGCGTTGGGGGGGGGGTTGTTCGAGGGGTGGGAGGGGGGTGGGGTGAGGGTTAGGCAGGGAGAGAGGTTCATCGCCTCTAAGTGACTTTTGGTAATCCCTACGAGTTGGGCAAGAATTTGATACAGCAGTGTGGGGTAGATTACAGTTGATGCATTTTTTTGTGGCTTTGCATGTTGACCAGTGGTGGCCTACCTCTGCACACCTGGAGCAGGTTTGGATGGCAATGCAGGAGTCTTTTTCATGTCCATATTTGTAGCATTTCTCTGAACACTGAGCGCACCATCCCAGGCGGCTACCTGGGTCGGGAGCGCGGCCTGATCTCCCCCGAGCTAGTCTTTCCTGTTCCTTTTTCTCTTCTCGAGCTAGTCTTTCCTGTTCCTTTTTCTTCTCTCGAGCAAGTCTTTCCTGTTCCTCTTTCTTTTCAATAGCCATTTAGGCAGTAATATAACTATCAAGGCTTTGTCCAGTAAATCCCATTTCCTTTCCAGCTTTCAACCAGAAATCTGAAGAATCCATCTTGTAAAAAGAAATGTTACGCACCAAACTTCAACTGACTTAATTAAAACTAACAGGAACGTCTGTTACAAAAGAGGGACACAGTCCGCACACTTTAAACTTCCCAAAGTAGAAAATGAACTAAATATTTCTCCCTGGAAGAATACACTTGTGGGCTCACTAAGCAAAATACACACGGTTCACACAGGAGGGGTTATTATCAAAGTTCCCCAGGTCCAACAAATAGGTAAACCTCTAAACCGAACCTTAGAACGATTAACGTCGTTACCAGAGCTCAGTCTAAGATAAAACCGATCCACCCATTAGTTCTTTCCAAAGGAAAACCAATTGAGCTGTCTCACATAGATTTAGAGGGTCTTCAAAAGACTTGTCCTTCCTTAGAGGAATCTCGGAAGTTAGCTTTAAATGGCAATGTGATACAGAGAAAGAAATTTTCTTACAAGTTTGAGTTCAAACACGATCTTTTGTACAAGACTATATTGTCTGCGGACAAACCCAATGACGTTGGTCGAAGCCTGTTAGACATTTACGCAGGATTGCCGGGAAACTATTTTAAAGATTTCTCATGACCTACCAGTCTTTGGCCATTTTTCACATAGGAAAACCCATAATAAGATCAAGGACCTATATTTCTGGCCTAGTATGTCCTCTGACATCTATAAGTACTGCAGATCATGTCACATATGTCAGCTTTCCACGCAAAAGGGTAGAACTAGGAGAGTTCCTATGGTAAAAATGACAATATTCTCAGTCCCTTTTGCAAGGGTTGCAGTGGATATAGTTGGTCCTATCACACCTCGCTCATCAGGAGGTCATAAATATATTTTAACTATGATTGACTATGCATCCAGCTTCCCAGAGGCGGTGCCCTTAAAATCCATTACGTCCATAGAAGTCTCAGAAGCCTTATTTTCTATTTTTTCACGTGTAGGTATACCTCGTGAAATTCTGTCGGATCAAGGGGCACAATTCACTTCAGAATTAATGGAACAGGTTTATCAACTTGTGGGTGTTAAACCTCTTTTTACTACACCTTACCGTCCAATGTGTAACGGAAGAGTGGAGCGACAACATGCCATCCTAAAGTCAATATTAAAGAAACTATGTATTCTTAAACCAACGGACTGGCATAGATTTCTACCATGTGCTCTTTTCGCAGTGCGCGAGATTCCAAGTGATCCCCTTGGTTATTCCCCTTTTGAATTACTTTATGGGAGACAAGCTCGTGGACCACTATTTATCTTGAATGAACTTTGGTCCAAAGATATTAAACCTGAGGTTCAAAACAGCTATCAGTTTCTATTAGATCTGAGGGAAAGATTAGAAGAAACCGCCGATTTGGTCGTTAAAAACCTAGAGATGTCAATAGAAACTTACGAGACCTATTTTGACCATAAAAGCTCAAAGCGTAAGTTTAATATTGGTGATGAAGTTTTAGTTCTTCTACCTGACAAATCCAACAAATTGCTAATTACCTGGCGCGGACCGTATAAAGTAGTGAAGGTCTGTAATAAGGTAGATTATATCTTGGATGTCAAGGGTAAGGAAAGAATGTATCACGTCAATATTTTGAAACGGTACCATCGTAGAGAAGTTAATCTTTGTGTAAATTCCTTTGACGAAGATACTACTTCTTACAGCGTGGTTGCAAGTGGTGTTTCGTACGAGTGTAGAGTTTGTATTATAGATGACGAGTCTTTTACAGAATCGAAGGAACTACTGGATATCTTAACGGATGATCCCTCACCAAAGAAGTCAAATGTCAACATCAACAACATCTTATCAAATAAACAAAAGTCTCAAGTAAGTGCCTTAGTAAATACATTTTCTGACGTATTCACAGAGATCCCAGGACTTAACACTACTGTAGTACACAAGATTGAATTGTCAGACCATGAACCAGTAAGGCGGAAAATCTACCCTGTTCCCGTTCACTTATGGAAAACATTTGATAATGAGGTTGACAAACTATTTAACTTTAATATCATAGAAGCTTCGAAATCAGCTTTCTGTTCACCAGTTGTTATGGTTAAGAAACCCGATAATTCTTACAGACTGGCACAAGATTTTCGTTATTTAAATACTATCACTAAATGGGATGCAGAACCCATGCCAGTAATCGATCATGACTTGTATAAATTCCATGACTGTAAATTCTTCTCGGAGTTAGATATCTCACAAGCATACCATCAAGTGCCATTACACCCAGACTCAAAACCATACACGGCTTTCCCTACTCATAGAGGTCTAATGCAATATCGCACAAAGCCTTTCGGCTTGGTTACCGCGTGTGCCACGTATATTAGGCTTATGAGAATAGTTCTTTCTGATCTAAAGAATGTCTCAGTGTAATTTGATAACATTTATATCATGACACATGTCTGGAAAGACCATCTAACTACACTATCGCTCGTTTTGAAAAGACTAAGAACTCATGGCCTTACAGTCAAACCACAGAAGTGCTTTCTTGGCTATCCTAAGGTACAATACCTCGGGTTCATTATCTCTGACAACAACTTATCACCTCTTCCTAATAAGACTAAAGCCGTTTTAGAAAGTACGTTCCCTGCTACCAAAAAGTTATTAAGAAGTTTCCTTGGATCTGTAAACTTCTACAGAAGTTTTGTGCCAAATTTAAGTAGTTTGACTTCAGCTCTCACAGACTATTTGAAAAAGGGTGTCAAGAAACCTCTTGTTCTGATGAAGCCATCCAAAGCTTCGAAGAAATTAAAAGGATATTTTCAAACCCCCTTGTCCTAAAATTACCTGATATTAATAAAATATTTTGTCTCCTAACAGATGCCTCCCATTCTGGACTCGGGGCTGTACTACTTCAATATTATGAGGAGACACCTTTCCCAGTATCTTTCGCCAGTAAGAAGCTTCTGCCCAGAGAAGAAAGATATTCCACTGTGGACAAAGAATGTTACGCGTTAGTATGGGGTATAAGTAGATTCAAATACTACCTATATTGAAAACCCTTTGTGCTTGAAACAGATCACAAGCCACTGATGTACTTGGAGAACTTTAAAGGGTCAAATAGCAGACTCTTGAGATGGGCTCTGGCTATTCAGCCCTATAAGTTTAAAGTCGTATATATTTCTGGCTCTGAAAACCACTTTTCAGATTGGCTGAGCCGAGGTTGTATATAGTTCTTTTCCCTCTGTTCGTTGACTTATTGACTCAGTCCATAAGTCTTGGAAAGGGGTATTGTGAGGGAAAAGTAGGCGTGAGTGGGGTTAAGGTTGTTCAGTCAGCCAGGAACCATTAGCGAGTTACGTCGCGCACCCCCCCCCCCACTCTGGCGGGCTGGGAAGAAACTAGTTCTTGGTGTCTGATTTGTTCAAATTTCTACTCCTCGTAGTATTACCTGGTGTGGGTTGAAGTTTGGAGAGTCACTTCACCTCCACTCTTCTCCTAATCAGGTAAGGTGATCTACCAGGAGTATTACTGTTTGTTCCTTTCTTTTGTTTGCTGTTACCAGTAATGATTTTGGCATTTATCATTCTTTTCCATTCTTAAATGTTATATTATCATGACTATGGGTAACCAGTTTATTTTTTCTTATTACCAGCTCTGTTCCTGGCGTGGTCATCCAGGGTAGACGCCAGATAAAGGAGCAAGACATTTGTTAATGGGAATTATTAACATTATTCGACTATTACCGGCCCTTACCTGTTCTACTTGAGGTGCTCCAACCAAGTGGTAGGAGATTCCAAAACATCGGACTATCACCATCCGCCCAGGATAACCTACATCATTAATATCAGAAGATCTGTCCAGGGCCTTAACTACTCCTGCCCAACTACAAGAACCGAAGGCCATTTTTTTATTATATTTAAATTTTAAGTAAAATCTTCAAAAGTCATTATTCTTATTTTTCCCTCGTTGCTTCTTCATTTATTTATTTTTCCATTAGTTTTTTTTTTTTGTTCAGATGGAAGGCGTTCCACTGACAATGGCGACCTTGCCAGGATACGACTCTTGAAGCAACATCGTCCTGATGGTTCAACTGGTTGTGAGTATAACATTTAAGATAGAAAAGGGAGAGTTAGTTGAGGTGTCAAGTCATTACTGGTAGTCTGGTTGACTTACGGGGAAGCAGGAAGGCCAGGACAAATGAAGCCAAACTACAAGAAAGGGGACTACACGGGAATGAGGAACTTCCTGAACGAGGTTCAGTGGGACAGAGAACTGGCAGGGAAGCCAGTTAATGAGATGATGGAATATGTAGCAACATTGTGCAAGGAGGCTGAGGAGAGGTTTGTACCCAAGGGTAACAGGATTAATGAATAAGCCAGGACGAGCCCATGGTTCACCCAAAGATGCAGGGAGGCAAAAACCAAGTGTGCTAGGGAATGGAAGAAATACAGAAGGCAAAGGACCCAGGAGAATAAGGAGAGCAGTCGAAGAGCCAGAAATGAATATGCACAGATAAGAAGGGAGGCCCAACGACAATATAAACACGATATAGCAGCGAAAGCCAAATCTGACCCGAAACTGTTATACAGCCACTTCAGGAGGAAAACAACAGTCAAGGACCAGGTAATCAGGCTAAGGAAGGAAGGAGGAGAGACAACTAGAGATGACCGTGAAGCATGTGAGGAACTCAACAAGAGATTCAATGAAGTGTTCACAGAGGAGACAGAAGGGATTCCAGAAAGACAGAGAGGTGGGGCACACCACCAAGTGCTGGACACAGTACACACAACCGAGGGAGAAATGAAGAGGCTTCTGAGTGAGCTAGATACCTCAAAGGCAATGGGGCCGGATAACATCTCCCCATGGGTCCTGAGAGAGGGAGCAGAGGCGCTATGTGTACCCCTAATAACAATATTCAATACATCTATCGAAACAGGGAGATTGCCTGAGGCATGGAAGACAGCAAATGAAGTCCCAATCTTTAAAAAATGAGACAGACATGAAGCACTAAACTACAGAACAGTGTCACTGACATGTATAGTATGCAAAGCCTTGAAGAAGATTATCAGAAGAGTGGTGGAACACCTAGAAAGGAATGATCTCATCAACAGCAGCCAACATGGTTTCAGGGATGGGAAATCCTGTGTCACAAACCTACTGAAGTTCTATGACATGGTGACAGCAGCAAGACAAGAGAGAGAGGGATGGGTGGATTGCACTTTCTTGGACTGCAAGAACGCGCTTGACACAGTTCCACACAAGAGATTAGTGCAAAAACTGGAGGACCAAGCAGGGATAACAGGGAAGGCACTACAATGGATCAGGGAATACTTGTCAGGAAGACAGCAGCGAGTCATGGTACGTGGCGAGGTGTCAGAGTGGGCACCTGTGACCAGCGGGGTCCCACAGGGGTCAGTCCTAGAACCAGTGCTGTTTCTGGTATTTGTGAACGACATGACGGAAGGAATAGACTCCGAAGTGTCCCTGTTTGCAGATGACGTGAAGTTGATGAGGAGAATTCATTCGATGGAAGACCAGGCAGAACTACAAAGGGATCTGGACAGGCTGCAGACCTGGTCCATCAATTGGCTCCTGGAGTTCAACCCCACCATGTGCAAAGTCTTGAAGATTGGGGAAGGGCAAAGAAGATCACAGACGGAGTACAGTCTAGGGGGCCAGAGACTACGAATCTCACTCCAGGAAAAAGATCTTGGGGTGAGTATAACAGCAGGCACATCTCATGAAGCGCACATCAACCAAATAACTGCTGCAGCATATGGACGCCTAACAAACCTCAGAACAGCATTCCGACATGTTAATAAGGAATCGTTCAGGACCCTGTACAGTACACCGTGTACGTTAGGCCCATATTGGAGTAGGCAGCACCAGTTTGGAACCCACACCATGCCAACCACGTAAAGAAGCTAGAGAAAGTGCAAAGGTTTGCAACAAGACTAGTCCCAGAGCTAAGAGGTATGTCCTACGAGGAGAGGTTAAGGGAAATCAACCTGACGACACCGGAGGACAGGAGAGATAGGGGGGACATGATAACGACATAAAAAATACTGAGACGGATTGACAAGGTGGACAAAGACAGGATGTCCCAGAGATGGGGCACAGCAACAAGGGGACACAATTGCAAGTTGAAGACACAGATGAATCACAGGGGTGTTAGGAAGATTTTCTTCAGCCACAGAGTAGTCAGGAAGTGGAATAGTTTGGGAAGCGATGTAGTGGAGGCAAGATCCATACATAGCTTTAAGCAGAGGTATGATAAACCTCAAGGTTCAGGGAGAGTGACCTAGTAGTGACCAGTGAAGAGGCGGGGCCAGGAGCTCGGACTCGACCCCTGCAACCTCAACTAGGTGAGTACAACTAGGTGAGTACACACACACACACGCGCACACACACACACACACACACACACACACACACACACACAAACACACACACACATACACACACACATACACACACACACACATACACACACAAACAAACACACACACACACACACATACACACACACACACACGCACACACACATACACATACACACACACACACACACACACGCACACACACACACACATACACACACAGCGACAGTATGGAAATGACATAGCATCGAGAATCAAGACTGACCCGAAACTGTTGTATAGCCACATCAGGAGGAAGGAAAACAGTCAAAGACCAGGTGATCAGATTAAGGACAGAAGGTGGAGAACTCACAAGAAATGATCAGGGGGTATGTGAGGAGCTGAACAGGAGATTTAAGGAAGTTTTTACAGTAGAGACAGGAAGGGCTGTGGGAAGACAGCACAGAAGGGAACATCAAGGGGGAAAATTTTACCAACAAGTGTTGGATGACATACGAAAAAACTGAGGAGGAGGTGAAGAAGCTCTTAAGTGACAGTGACACCTAAAAGGCGATGGGCCCGGACAACATCTCCCCAGGGGTCCTTAGAGAAGGATGCAGAGTGCTGTGCGGCCTCTAACCAAAAATCTTCAACACATCCCTTGAAACTGGGCAACTACTGGAAATGGAAGACAGCTAATGTAGTCCCCAATTTAAGAAAGGAAACAGAAAAGAGGCACTAAACTACAGACTGTGTCTCTGACATGTATTGTGTGCAAAGTCATGGAGAAGATTATCAGGAGGAGAGTGGTCGAACACCTGGAAAGAACAAGATTATAAAGGGAAAACCAGCATGGGTTCATGGAAGGGCAAATCTTGTATCACAAACCTCCTGGAGTTTTATGACAAGGTAACAGAATAAGACACGAGAGAGAGGGGTGGGTAGATTGCGTTTTCCTAGACTGCAGGAAGGCTTTGACACAGTTCCCCACAAGAGATTAGTGCAGAGCGGAGGATCAGGCGCATGTAAAAGGGAGGGCACTGCAATGGAAAAGGGGAATACTGACAGGGAGGCAGCAACGAGTCATGGTACGTGAAGAGGTTTTCACAGTGGGCACCTGTTACGAGCGGGGTCCACAGGGGTCGTTCTAGGACCAGTGCTGTTTTTTATATCTGTGAACGACATGATGGAAGGAATAGACTCTGAAGTGTCCCTGTTCGCAGATGACGTGAAGTTGATGAGAAGAATTAAATCGGACGAGGATGAGGCAGGACTGCAAAGAGACCTGGAGAGGCTGGACATGTTGTCAAGTAACTGGCTTCTCGAATTCAATCCAGCCAAATGCAAGTCATGAAGATTGGGGAGGGGCAGAAGAAGACCGCAGACAGAGTATAGGCTAGGTGGACAAAGACTACAGACCTCACTCAGGAGAAAGACCTTGGTGGTGACCATAACACCGAGCACATCACCGGAGGCACACATCAACCAAATAAACCGCTGCAGCATACGGGCGCCTGGCAAACCTGAAAATAGCGTTCGATACCTTAATAAGGGAAAAATCGTTCAAGACACTGTACACTGTGTATGTTAGGCCCATACTGAGTATGCAGCACAGTCTGGAACCCACATCTGGTCAAGCACGTCAAGAAGTTAGAGAAAGTACAAAGGTTTGCCAAGAAGGCTAGTCCCAGAGCTCAAGGGAATGTCGTACGAGGAAAAGGTTAGGGAATCGACTGACGACACTGGAGGACAGAAGGGTCAGGGGAGACATGATAACGACATACAAGATGCTGCGGGGAATGGACAAGGTGGACAGAGATGGATGTTCCAGAGAGGGGACACAGGGACAAGGGGTCACAACGGAAGTGAAGACTCAGACGAGTCACAGGGACGTTAGGAAGTATTTCTTCAGTCATAGAGTTGTCAGCAAGTGGAATAGCCTAGCAAGTGAAGTAGTGGAGGCAGAAACATACAATAGTTTTAAGAAGAGGTATGACAAAGATCAGGAAGCAGAGAGAGAGAGACCCAGTAGCGATCAGTGAAGAGGCGGGGCCAGGAGCTGAGTCCGACCCTGCAACCACAATTTAGGTGAGTACAATTAGGTGAGTACACACACAACACAAACAACACACACAAGCACATACACACACCACACACACACACACATACACACACACACACACACACATACACACACACATACACACATACACACACACAATACATAACACACACACACACACACACACACACACAAACACACAAACACACACACACACACACATACACACACCACCATGTAGTGGGTCACAAGCGCAGGCTCCGAGAATCTTAGTGCTTTTAGGGCGTGCTTAGCAGTAGAAGCAACCAGTGTTAGTGACAAGTCAGTGAACAACCCTACAAGTGATAACCAAAGTATTAGCAAAAAAAATAATAAAGTAAGGCGAGAGAAAGCCTGAAATTTACAACAAAATTTCAAAGTGCCAGTTCGTTGAGGCTAGTGGCACTTGTTGCCACACTGTTACAAATATACGAAGTACAAAGCGAGTGACTAAAGAGAAAAGATCAAAATAGAATTAAGAGAGGTTGGCTAACGAGAAACTGTGATGTAGCACACAGCCAGCGTGAAACAAGCTAGCAGAAAGGTGATTATATATATATATATATATATATATATATATATATATATATATATATATATATATATATATAATATATATAATATATATATATACATACATATACATAAATATATATAAGCAGGAAGGTGGCAGCAGTAGGCCTGAGGAAGTAGCGCGCCATAACAGGTTGGGTGTCATCACAAATATTCAAATTCAAAGTTCTCTATAAGGATTACAATGCTTAGTTTACAGAATTTGGTTATTGTGTGGTTTACATGTATTTAATAATGATTACAGAGTGTACCACTAGAACACCTAGCATGGCTAGGCATTTCGGGCAGACTTAGTTTAATTCTTAATTTTAAAATATTACAAATTATGAGGTAAGTTGGTATTATGGCTAAGTGACTAAATACTAGTTTGTGAGTTTAGCAATGTGAATGCTTTTGTTTTGTACAGTACATAGTTTCAGTAATGGAGTATCACAGGATTCTTATTTTAAGATTGAGGTTAATATTTCTGTTAATGGTCAAATGGGTGAGTGAGTGTAAGTGTGAACCACCAGGTGGTATTCGTGTAGTTAGTTGACGGGGTGTATCAGGGAGATAAGATGTTTCTAATGGTAGTGTAACTTACCAAAAGTGAGTGTAAATTATAAAAGTAGCAGTATACAAGTGTAGTGTGGTAAATGAGGACTCAAAAGGGCAACGAGAAAAGAATAGCTGAAGAAGTCAGAGGCGGAAGGGCGAGGTGCACGAGTCATCGTACAGCGAGCATCGTACAGCGAGCATCGTATGTCAGGCATCTGGATGGACGTCCCTCTGAGTTGTAACGTAACAAATCACCTGTTTGTGGTTGGCGGGAAGTTTTGAGTGGTAGAGCCGGCCCTACGATCACTGGTGGCTCGCTATCTAAACCCTGCTCCAGAGGGATTATCATACACACAACACCTAGCAGTAGTAGGAAGACAAAATTTGTAGGAGCAAGGAATAGGCAGGAGGATTAAGTTGGGGCTAATGGGACTACAGCCCTGACAACAGTTTCGAGATAATGTTTTAGGACACAAAGACAGTACAATCTGAGAAGCAATTACTGGGTACACATGTAGTAAAAGGTAGTACATAACTGGGTGAAAGAAAGACTCGTTAACACACGCTAGTATTATATTTTTTTTTATATATTTTATTTAAAAGACATACATAGTACATAAAAATAAACGACAAATTACATAGTGAAAACAATGATGAAAAATTCTGCATAGTACATGTACTTTCCAATTAACATATTACATCTGAAAGACACAAATCTGTACAGTAAACAATGACCATTCCAATCCTTGAAGTAATGACATTATGTCTGGAACACTAAATCTAACCTAAAGACTCCTTGGCAAGTACATCTAATTCCTGATTGTACATCCTGCCTCAGAATGTACACCTTACATTCTGAAAACACTACCCCCCCCCCCTTCTTGCATGTCATGCCACCTGACACGTAACAATCTTCATATGTAACTTTATATTGTATGAAATACTTTCATTATTCCATATTGAACAACATGATGCATTCAGTATAACTCAATGTATTGAGATAATATAAAATTCAATTCTACATGATTCATGTACAACGTATATCTACTAAACACCCAAACATATCACCTTCTCCAGGAAGGTATAAATATATACATATGTTACATACACTTTACAACACAACCAGTGAAACTACAAAAACCTAATCCTATGTCATCCATCAATTACCCTATAATATATATCAATTCAATGGTAACCTAAATCTACGGGCTCTATAGAGCTCCCATGAAAAAACAATATGTAATAAGAAAACAGGATGAGTCAAGCTTTCTAAAAATATTTCGCCCATATCATTAAAACCATTACTAAGATGTAAGTCTGTTAGCACAAAACATAACAGTGCATGACCTTCACACGTCGATAAATACTGAAGCCTTCCTACCACACTCAATACTTCATGTGTATATATATATTTTGCATTCACACAGTGCACCCATTTTGTCATTTCATTACACACATACAATAATTTCGTTGCAGATATATAATATTCCATCACATTACGACATCTGTCGTCCTTTGTCAAGTGCATAATTATAATTAAATTGAAGAACTTGTATCGTTCACAACACACAACCCGCTCATCACACAGTCAAAGGCACTTATGTCTCAGTACTATATTCATTCTCTTCCACACTAAACCCTTTCACCTCTGTCCTTATCGGGAAGCCAGCCCGCCGCGACCCCTTACATTGCACGTAATCCTATAAATCCCTCAACCGAAAACTCCGATAGCCCTCAGTAAAAGCAGTCTCCAACTCCCTCATAAATTTCCCTATTACGACACTTAGTTCTGTAAAATGTCGCAGCTAACACCTTTATCCTCTCATCCCGCCCACCTCCCTCATGGCCCATGACGTATATATAAAATCCGTGACCAAATACGCCACTGCATTTCTCCACCATCATACTCACCCCACCTATATCCAAACTTAAAGCCCGCAACACCTGCAACCCTCCCCCACCCACTAACCTGAACACCTTTCCTAACCAGACCCGCACAATTCTATACAGTCACAAAAATATATACCGCATGCAAAATTGTCTCCATGTTTCCACACGCTCTACATTCCCCTCCCTCCCTTATCCTCCTATTGAATAGGACAAGCCCAGACTGCAAAATCCCATGTAAAAATCTAAACATTACCTCCCGAACACCCGGTTTTACACGTAATTGTTTTAGACGCGTCCATATTTCGTTCCACGCATACATAGGTATGCTCTTCAACAGCAGCCACCACTGACCTACCTTCCACTCCTTCGAGGACCCGCAATTTAACACACGACGGATCCCTCACTGTCATTAATAACCTCAACATGCCTCACCAACTATTAAATTCCTACCCCCCACCACCGTTGCATATCCTTACGTACTCGCACAAGTCCACCTCCCTCCCGCACCCCTCCCTTATATAAACTTCGTTTTAGGTACACGCTCATCATCCTTTTTTCCAGAGGTAAAAGTCCCAGCCCTCCTCGACTGACCGAGTGTTAACACCGCTCTACTTAACCATTCGCAGCTGATCCATAAAACCTAAGAACCCCATGTTGTAAACATTTCACCTCACGTCTCATCAGCGGGTACATGACAATGACATGCCATATCTTGCTGTACAATAGCACGTTCGTCACTATTACTCTTTGATGCAGCGTTAGTCTTTTCAATACTCCATCCACTATTCGCACTGAATTCACCTCTTGAGCCACCGTGTATTTCTCACATAAATTATACCCACATATCATTAGTTGATCCACCACCTTCCACCCACCCCCTACCACCTCATCCCCATTTATACTATCCCTTAGGTCTAGAAACTTAGTCTTCTCAACATTAATTTTCATACCTGAAGCCTCCCCAAACACATCCACCACCTTACCCACCCTAAGCAAGTCCCTATTATCTCTCACCAAAACAGTCGTGTCATCCACATAACCTATGATACCACCCCCCTCCACCGGTCAGTACCCTCCCCACCTCCCGCAACACACCTCCGAATGGCCCTATAAAATGGATCCTGTATACACGCAAACAATATTTGTGATAGTGGGCAGCCTTGGCGCAGTCCCTGTCGCATCTGTATTTTAACTCCTAGTTCCATTAACCTGCACCCTCATCGACGCCCCTGATACAATAATTTTGCCCAAGATATTATTTCTTCCCCAAAACCTTGCCAACGCATGAACCTCCATAACGCTTCCCTTTTACACTATCATAAGCAGCCTTCCAATCTAACGCCAATACACCTCCATCACCCAACTCCCCTGTTTCTCTATAAATTCTCGAATCATTCCATGCCCTTCATACATCGACCTTCCTGGCACCCCATATTGCCCCCTATCAATTACCTTGCCTATTACCCTCTTGATTCTGTTCCCTATATTCTCGCAAACAACTTATAATCTCCACACATAAGCGAAAGTGCCCGATAATCCATTTACCGTTGACTGCCCCTTTCGGTACCAACACCACAACGGCCGTCCATTGCTGCTCTCCCATTACCTCAGCCGCCTTAAGTATGTTAAACAGCCTTACTAAAAAACCCCTCAGAACCCCCCAATTCTTTAAGTAGAAATCATTTGGCAGTCCGTCTATACCAGGCGCCTTTCCCAAGCTCACTCCTGACAACGCCTGCCAAATCTCACACTCTGTAATCGGCCCACCTAATGCCACCGATCTTGACTCAAGCTCACACTGCACATACTCTCCCATTTCCCTCAATGCCACCTCACGGAAGCCCACGTTTTGCGTATATGACTTAAACCAAGCGTCTACATATCCACTCATACCCTCTGTCGTTACCAATGCTTGACCCGCTCTATACCCTTCCATCCCTACATGTACGTTTAACCCATCATCTCCATCATCACTCTCCTCTTTCTCTGGCCTCTTAACACGCAAGCCGACGGCGATCACCCCATAGCACTTCTTCCATCCTCCATAATTCGTGCACCATCAAAACACTCGTTTGCAATACCCTAATACTCTCCTTTAAACCTCAATGTCCTGCACTGGATAGCTTGCTCCTCCTCTTGCATAACAGTCACGCAGCTGCCCTTCAAGATATCTTTGAAACCCATACTTTAACTGATTATATTCCCTCCACGACAAATAAATATTCTTGATACGATTTTAGCCACCGAATCCCACCATTTACCAGTTCATCATCCCCCGGCGCCTCATCCACCAACCGTTCCCACAATTGCGCAAAAGACTGACGACATTCCTCACCCTGCAAAGCTTCACATTTAACTTCCAATAACCTTGACCCTTCTAGGCAATCCCTCCCATTCTAGGTCCACCATTACTCCTCTGTGATCCGAAAAAACCGCGTCCACCACACGCACTCTGCTCACTATTACTGTTCAGGGCACATACAAGCGATCCAGTCTAGCCGCATATCCACGTCTAACAAAAGTATGTTCTACAACCCCACCCCCTCCAACGTCCATTAACCCCACTCCATTTAATAAATCCCCCAAAATCCCCGAACAATACCCTGCCCCTCTAGGTTCCACATCCTTATGCCTTATCACACAATTCCAATTACAGCTACACCCGGCAAAGCATGCAAATAATATACTAGGACATCCTTCACAAATTTATTCTTAATACGCACATCTCCCTCTGTCGGACCATACACACACACCAAACTCATCTGTACCCTACCCCACCACCCATCTACACGAATCACCCTCCCCTCCCCACCCTCACAATGCCTCACTACGAACGGGCTAGTTTCCCTTACCAGGATGGCAACTCCTCCTTTCAACCTTATCGCATGCTCCACATACACATTATACCCATTCACTTTCAACTCATAACCTGGTCTGTAGTTGTGTTCCTGCACGAACACCACATTAACACTATTACGCACCAAATATTCACTAAACCATAAACACTTTCTCTCTGATCTCAATCCATTAATGTTCAATATCATGCACTTGAAGCTTACGAGTGGTTTTCCTTCTTGACCCTGGTATGTCTTGCACCAGATCGTTTCGGCACCTCGGTCCCTCTCTCCCCTTTAGAAACACTCTTAACCAACTCCTGTCCCTTAGGGTCGCTGTGTCCTCTCTGCGTAACTTCTGCCCAGGACTTTTTGCCAGTGCGCTGAGCAGGCGTGATCACGTCCTCGGAGTCAGATAGCGCAGCAGCGCGCTTCCGTGATGCTCCCTCTGCTTGCATCATGTCGTCTGTTACATCGTCTCGGTGGACCTCCACCTCCACCGCTTGCATCAAAATTTTTATCACACTGCGCAGGCCGCAGATCCTGTTCCAGCCCTGATCCACAGCAGACCAAGAACTAGGTCTGGACTCCCAACCTTCCCAATATCTTGTCAGCCATAACACATTTAAAGCCATGGCTAATGAGTCTTCCACATCGCTATCACTCGCAGTCGGGGTGTTCTCTTCCAACACCTGAGCTGCGTTCAATGAAGGGGTGTACCCCCCCCCCTCGTCACACCTGCTGACTCCATCTCCTCCGCTCTCTCGACCTCCTCACTCCAGGACCCACCTTGTGTAGGCAGAGTCACATAAGGCAAATCTTGCTCCTCACCCTTCTCTACTGCTGTATGTCGTTGCCGTTGTTCCATGTTGCCACGCCTCCTTCCACACAGAGCCGCTAGGTGATCATATGACCCACACAAACGACAGGTCCAGCGTTGCCCAGCGTATGTCACAAACACCTGGGTCCAAAATTCTGGCAGCACTACGTACGACGGAATAGGGTAACGTAACGTCATCTTCACAGAATATGTTCCTTCGAGTATCCCTGCATATGGCCCAGTAGCCCACTTCCCAACAGTGGCCATATGTACTGTACCATATTTGCCCATCGCAAGACGGATGTCAGAATCATCCACCTCGAATGGCACATTTCTAATCTTAACCCATGTGTAATGGCGAGAAACGTCGTGAAGTCGCACGGTCACAGCGGAGTTAACTGTCAAAGTAACCTCCTGGTACTTGTCTACCACCGCCTCATACACACTTGCCAAATTAAACTTGACAAAGATCCTCGTCGTGCCATTCAGCGCTACTCCACATATCTCCTTGTTAGCAATACCATATGTATCTCGTATGATTATAGGTAGTAGCAGGTCCATAGAAATTCCTGTCACAGCCCCACAGATAAGCTCAACACAGACTGTGTTAATGCGTCTCCGGCTGGCCTGCGCCATGCTGTGAAAATATAACTGCCGCTAATCAACGCCAGGGGCAGCAGCAGCACACGTCCTCACTACTCAAAGGTTGAGTGACGAAATGAGGTAGCTCGCCTGAAAACAGCAGAGGGGTGCAGAGCACAACCGCACTCTACCATGGTCAGGCAGTGAATGATAGTATTATAATTATTAGAATTACTCTCAGTGTTAATGGTATATTATTAGTATTACGGATACACAGAGGTGAAATGTATTTCTGGGACATATAAACAACTGACGTGCTCATACACACACGTGTGCACACACATACACACTCGGGGCCAGGAGCTGAGTCTCGACCCCTGAAACCACAACTAGGTGAGTACACACACCCACTCATTCACACAGCTGTCCTTGGAATTGACAGCGTCCCTCACCCCCCACACACATTTCCCTCCCCACAGACCTTTCCCCTCCCCACTCTTGCCTTCACTCCCCTCCTCCCTCCATCTTTCTCTCTCTCCCTCCCCTTTGTGTTTCTCTCTCTCATACCTTTTTTCCTCCCACTTTTTCCCCTTACCCTCTCTTTCTCTTTCTCTCTCTCTCTCTCTCTCCCTCACTCCCCCTTACCCCATCCCTCACCCTCCTCTCTCTCCATAGGCTTCTCTCTCCATCTCCCTTTTTCATATTTCTACCCTCCTCGCATTTCTCTCTTCATAGCCTTTTCCCTCACCCTCCTTTCTCCTCTCTCTTTCTCTCTCCCTCTCTTTCTCCCTCTCTCTACCCTTTCTCTCCCCCCTCACATTTTCTCTCTCTCCCCTTGGTCTTATCCCTCACCCCATACTCTCCTCTCTCTCCTCTTTCTACCCTTTCTCTCTCCTCTCTCTCCTCTTTCTACCCTCTCTCTCCCCCTCTCACCCTCTCCCTCCTCTAGCCTTCTGTCTGTGGTAATAAATAAAAAAAAAAATGGGTGGTCCTAGAGGACGGAAAACCAGAGATTGGTAGACGAACCAGGGAGGAAAGACTGGGAGTTAGAGCTCCAAAAAAGGGAGGAAGAGTGGTGGGAAGGAAGATAGTAGAGCTTGGTAAGAAAATGGAGGAGCGGATAGCTGAAGAGTGCAGGAGTGGGAAGTACAGGTCTTAGCAGCAGAAGCTGGATAAAGTGCTTAGAAGAGAAACTGCAACCCCTGAAACAGATTAGAGGAAAAATGAAAATTCAGATGTAACATCGGGAAAATTTCAATGTCAGGCGCAGACAAGGGGCGGTAAGCAACAACGGAGACATGCCATATGCGAGGCCTATCAGACCCACGTGGGGCCAGGGAAAAGACGAGGAGTACACTAAGATCAAATGACAGGTAGAAGACAATGAAGGTATGCTATTGCGGAGATTCTAACAGCCAACTGCAGTAGCAACGACAGCTGGTCATGAAAAACAGTTCACTGAGAATAGAAGTTTCAGATATGACAGGGACTGAAGGCAAGAACATGTCAAGGGAAAGGGAAAATAAAATGCCTCAGAGGAAGCAGATGGAGACTCAGTGGGAGGAGGAAAGGGCGAGGTCAGTTTTTGTGTACGGGTTTCCCAAGAACCCAAGGGGGACAACTTTGAAGAAATAAAAAAGGAGGAGAAAAAAATGATTGAAGGCATCATGAAAACAATGGTGAGGGCGATATGACCCAGGTGACAAATTTTCAGAAAATTGGGTGGTTTGCGAGTGGAAGGGATACGGCCTGTCAAAGTAATTTTCAAGGAAGAATCATTTTTGAACCAGGATTCTGCAGAGAAAGCAAGATGAGGGACAAACAGGGGTACCAGGGGAGTTTTCCCTCGCCCACGACAGAACACAAAAAGAAAGGACTACATGAAAGAAGGGTACAGAGGGCGCAAGGAGGAACGAGAGGCAATGACGAAGATGAGCAGGACCCAGACACAGGAGGAAGGGCAAACACACCCCACAGAATCTCCCACCAAAAGACTCCAAACCCCGACATTCCCAACGAACTGAGCAAACCCATACTACAACCCACTCACTGTTCCCTCTGCCACCAACCCCCATATCACAAAAACCCCACCCCAAAAAACTGTCCCCTTTTGGGCATTCTGACCCCACCCCCTTATCACAACCCACCTACACCACACCCCATACAGGCCCCCACCAAGGCTCTCGCTCCCCCCCCCCAATATTCTTGCATGACCAACAATGATGGGAAAAGAAACTGAAAGTTTGGAACACAAAAAGCCGATGGAATAACGAAAAAAACATGAGGAGTGGAACGAAAGAATCAGTGGGAAAAAACCCAGACATCATAGCAGTCACAGAAACAAAACTCGCTGAGACAAATAACAGACACAATTTTCCCCCAACGGGATATCAGTTCCGAGGAAAGTTTAAAAGGGAGAAAGAGGGGGAGGAGGGGTTCCCATGCTCATAAAACCCCCGGGGGGATTTCAGGAAATGGAAGGAAAGGGCCCTTGTTTGGAAAAAGGGACTCCATTGTGGGTTTAAAAATTCATTGGAGAACTTTAAAGGGGGCTTTGGGGTTTGAGGAAAAACCCACACAGAACTGCAGGGGGAAAAAAGAGAGGGTATAAAGAAAAAAAACAGGGTGTTTGGTGGACACACGGCTGAGGTGTCAAAAAGAGCTCTTTCGGAGAGCCCTTTTAGGGTTTTAAGGGGGCGATTTAAAACCCCCGGGAGATCAAAGGGGAAAAACCCGGGAGCCACAGGGGGGGCCCCGAAAAGGGAAAGGGGCCCCAAGATGATGGATGTGGTACTTAAAAACCTCATGCTTAAAAATGCGGGACAAACCAGAGAGAGGGGGGGAGGATGAGCAGAAAGATGGATTTGGGGTTTCCCCCCTGAGCATTTCGGGACTTTGGGAAACACTTAGAGGGGCCCCCTTGGGAAAGCTAGCGATCACGGGGGTTCTGGGGTTTTGTTATATATTTAGAGTTACAAGTGGAGAAGGAAAAACGGGAATAAAGGGGGACGGGCCCAAAATAAAAAAGGGGGGGAAAACTACACGGGTTTGGGAGAACTTTCCCGGAGGTTCAGGGGACAGAGAAATGTTTAGGAAAAATCAGTAACAAAAATGATGGAATTTTGGAAACAAAAGTGCAAGGGGGGCAGGGGGGAAAGGTTTTTTCCAAAGGGAAACAAATAATGGGAAAGCCCAAAAACGAGCCCTTTGGGTTTCCCCCCGGGAAGGGTTTGTAGGGAGGCAAAAACTAAGTTGCAACAGAGAAGGGAAAAAGGGGAAAGGGAAAGGAAAAGGCCCCAAAAAAAAGGGAAAATTAGTAGAAGAGCCAAAAAACCGTGTATGCACAATAAGGAGGGGGGCCCCAGCGACATTTGGAAAAGAATAGAAACGAAAGTCAAATTGCCCCGAAACAAATTGTATACCCAAATTAGGGGGGAAAGAAAAAACAGTCAAGGACCGGGGATAAGGTGAGGAAAGAAGGTGGAGAATACAAGAAACGATCAAGGGTATGGGGAGGGCCCCAACACGGTTTAAGGAGGTTTTTAACAGTGGACGGAAAGGAAAATCTGGGGGGACAGACCGATGGGGACCCCCACCCAAGGAATACCCCAAAGTGTTGGACGACTTTTCCCTACGTGAGGAGGAAGGTGAAAAAAAACGGGCAAAGGGGGAATTTTATCCCCAAAAGGCAATGGGCCCCCCCCGGGCAAATCCCCCCGTGGGTCCTTAGAAGGGAGAGATTTTGCTGTGATGGGCCTTTTTTCCCACAATCTTCAAACGCCCCGGGGAACCCCTGGGAAAATCCCTGGGGTTTTAGGGAAAGGGAGGGAAATGTTTTCCCATTTTAAAAAAAAGGAGACAAAAAAGAGGCATTTAAAACTATGACCTGTGTAAATTGCGTGTATGGGTTGCAAAGTTAGGGAAAAGATTTCGGGGGGGAGAGTGGTGGAGCACCGGGAAAACGGAAAAAGGGGTTATAATGCCAACCAGCACGGTTTCATGGAAGGCCCAACCCTGTGTCAAAAACCTTTGGAGTTTTATGTAAAATAACGAAGACACGAGAGAGGGGGTGGGTTGTTTGCATCTTTTGGACTGAAAAGGCCTTCGACACAGTTCCTCAAAAGAGTTGTGCAGAAGTAGAGATCAGGCCCATTAAACAGGAGGGACTGCATGGATCAGAGAATACCAAAGGGGAGGCAAAAACGAGTCTGGTACGAAATGATGTTACAGTGGGCCCCTGTGAGAGGGGGGGCCCCAAGGGTCAGCCCTGGTCGTGTATTTTTGGATAGTGACGACATGTGGAGGGTTAGACTCAGAAGTGCCCCTGCTTGCAGTGATGTGAATTTAAATGGGGAATTAAAAATTGAGAGGACAGGAGGTTTAAAGGACCCGGCGACTGGAACCGGTCCAGCAAAAGGCCCTTTTCGAATTTAATCCTGGCCCAAAAGCAAAAGTCATGAAGTAGGGAAGGGCACAGAAGACCACGCGAGTATAGGTAGGTGCAAAAGACTGCAAAACTCACTAAGGAGAAAAAATTTGGGGTGAGTATAACACCGGCATGTCTCCGGGAAACCACAAAACAATCAATTTAATGTGCAGCATATGGGCGCCCCGCAAACCTGGAACAGCATTCCGAACCTAATAAGGTCGTTTAAGACACTGTTTAACGGTAGTAAAGGGCCCCTTCTGGGGTATGCGCCTGTTTGGAACCCGCACTTGTTTAAAAACCGTCAAGAAATGGAAGTACAAAGGTTTTCAACAAAGGGTTTGTTCCCCGGGTAAGGGGGTGTCTAGAAAAAGATTAAGGGAAATCGGCCTGACGGGAAATGGGGAAGGAGGCAGGGGGGAGACGTAACAAAAAAAAAAACTGCATGGAATAGAAGGGGACAAAGACAGGATGTTCCGGGAGGGGGGACAGAAGCAAAGGCCCCCAATGGGAAATTGAAGACACAAATGAGTAGAAGGTATTGGAAGTTTTTCTTCATATAGAGTTTTCAGGGGTGGTAGCTGAAAAAGACGTGTGGAGGAGGGAACCTAACGTTTTAAACGAGGTATGTAAAGCTCATGGGGGGGCGAGGAGGGCCCAGTAGCACGGGGGAAGGGGGGGGCCAGGAGCTAAGATCGACCCCTGCAACCCCAAATAGGTGAGTACAAATAGGTGAGTACACCACACACACACACCACCCCAACACACACACAAAGAAGCTGTAACTCGACCCTACACCATTATAGGTAAGTACATAGACAGTAATATTTTTCTACTACTGCTGTTATTGCTTTTACTTATTATTATTATTTTTATTATTATTATTATTATTATTATTATTATTTTTATTATTATTATTATTATTATTATTATTATTATTTATTAAGAATAACTACGAACCGAATTATTTATCAACGATACTAATATTTTTATTTGTTATTATTCTTTATTATCATGAACTGCGATAACTAACAAAGACATTCAAGGGAATACAACAAAAACCTAAACAAAGACACTCAAGGGAATACAACAAAAAAACTAACAAAGACACTCAAGGGAATACAACAAAAACTAAAAAAGACATTCAAGGGAATACAACAAAAATTAAACAAAGACACTCAAGGGAATACAACAAACAACTAACAAAGGACATTCAAGGGAATACAACAAACAATTAACAAAGACACTCAAGGGAATACAACAAACAACTAACAAAGACATTCAAGCGAATACAACAAACAATTAACAAGACATTCAAGGGAATAAACCCAAACAACTAACAAAGACATTCAAGCGAATACAACAAACAATTAAAAAAGACATTAAAGGGAATACAACAAAACAACTAACAAAGACATTCAAGCGAATACAACAAACAATTAACAAAGACTTCAAGGGAATACAACAAACAACAACATTAATTCATTACAAGTGTTACTGAAGGTAATCGCCTTGCTGAAAATTTACCAAGATTTTTTAATTACCCAAATGCGATTACGGTTGCCTAGATCCAAGGTTGTGAGGCTTTGTCCCGTGACCTGCCCCGTGACCTGCCCCGTGACCTGCCCCGTCACCTGGCCTGTGCCCTGCCCGTCACCTGCCCCGTCACCTGCCCGTCACCTGCCCCGTCACCTGCCCGTCACGGGCCCTGTGACCTGCCCCGTCACTCCCTCGTCACCTGCCCCGTTACCTGCCCCGTCACCCGCCCCGTCACCTGGCCTGTCACCTGCCCCGTCACCTGCCCCGTCCCCTGGCCTGTAAACCTGCCCCGTGACTTGCCCGTGACCTGTCCGTGACCTGCCCCGTGACCTGCCCCGTGACCTGCCCCGTGCCCTGCCCCGTGACCTGCCCCGTGACCTGCCCCGTGACCTGTCCCGTGACCTGCCCCGTGACCTGTCCCGTGACCTGTCCCGTGACCTGCCCCGTGACCTGCCCCGTGACCTGCCTACAACCATGTTCATTTGCAGAGTGCAATTGCTAGGAAAAAACTTGAAGAAAAACTCTAGCGGGTTGGGCACCACATTGGCACTTTTTACATCGGTGATGTTTGGGGATTTTTGGTAAGATAGCTGTTTGCTTGAGAGATGGTGAATGTATTTTTTTTCTCTTTGTATTTTCGGGTCACTTTCCCTCGGTGGGAGACGGCCGGTGTGTTCAGAAATGCGGCTTCAGTCACCTGAAGTGTAGGATTTTGTTGCTGGTAACAATTTACATCTCAAAATTTGTTCGGATTTTAGTTGTGTTCTTTCCATTTTTTCAGATATATCTCCTTCAGTCTATATTCCGTGACTTTAAGTTCGCGATACCACACGAACTTGAAGTCACGAATGTAGACGAACGGAAAAATTAAGAGGAGACATGATTGCAGTATAGAAGATACTCGGAGGACAGACGAGATGAATCACAAGCGTTCATGAATAAACACTGAAGACTCTGGCAGAGGGTGTTATCCAGTACTTCTGGAATGTGTATTGGAGTAATGCACAGCCTCAGCATAAGGTACGACCGTGGTCTTACTAGAATTGTCATATCTTATTCTGAAGCTGCGTATTGCTCTTGTTTCATATATTATACAATTTATCATAGATTTGTTTAGGTTTAAATTGTCGTCTGTTGCTCATATTATAAAATAATAATAATAATAATAATAATAATAATAATAATAATAATAATAATTTAATAATAATATAATAATAATAAGAAGAAGAAGAAGAAGAAGAAGAAGAAGAAGATGATGAGGAAGAAGAAGAAGAAGACGAAAAATCTGGAAAGGAAGACAGAAGAACTATATACAAAAGATGAGGTAATCAGTCCGTCAGTGTTGGAGATGGTGTGAAGATCACTAGTCGTGAAGATCCTGGAGCACAGGCTGGACGGCTGGTGTTTATATACTGGTGTCCTGGAATCTGTATTGATAAAGCCACTGGATGGCGAAACGTCTACAATAAAGATACCCAGATGTTGCACATGTGTCTTAATTTTTCACATGACGTGCTGTTGGAGTGTGAGCAAAGTAACATTTATGAAGGGGTTCAGGGAAACCGGCAGGCCGGACTTGAGTCCTGGAGATGGGAAGTACAGTGCCTGCACTCTGAAGGAGGGGTGTTAATGTTGCAGTTTAAAAACTGTAGTGTAAAGCACCCTTCTGGCAAGACAGTGATGGAGTGAATGATGGTGAAACTTTTTCTTTTCGGGTCACCCTGCCTTGGTGGGAGTCGGCTGATGTGTTTATAAAAAAATATTGTTGCTGTCGCCATTATTATTATCATTATTATTATTATTATTATTATTATTATTATTATTTTTATTATTATTACTATTATTATTATTTTTAAATTTTTATTATTATTATTATTATTATTATAATTATTATTATTTCTTCATACTTTTCTTCTTCTTATTCTTCTTCTTCTTCTTCTTCTTCTTCTTCTTCTTCTTCTTCTTCTCTCCTCGTACACTTCCTCAACATAAAACATTTTATTCTCTCTCAGCGCCTCCGTTTGAGTTTAGAGGTTTTTTGAATGTAAAGCATCGTGTGGGCGGCACAAAACATCCGTGTGGGCGCACAAAACACCCGTGTGGGCGGCACAAAACATCCGAGTGGGCGGCACAAAACATCCGTGTGGGCGGCACAAAACATCCGTGTGGGCGGCACAAAACATCCTTTGTGGCGACACAAAACATCCGTGTGGGCGACACAAAACATCCATGTGGGACGGCACAAAACATCGAGTGGGCGGCACAAAACATCCGTGTGGGCGACACAAAACATCCGTTTGTGGGCGGCACAAAACATCCGAGTGGGCGGCACAAAACATCGTGTGGGCGAAACAAAAACATCGAGTGGGCGGCACAAAAACATCCGTGTGGGGGCACAAAACATCCGTGTGGGCGAACACAAAACATCCGTGTGGGCGACACAAAACATCCGTGTGGGCGGCACAAAACATCCGAGTGGCGGCCAAAAACATCCGTGTGGGCGACACAAAACATCCGTGTGGGCGACACAAAACATCCGAGTGGGCGGCACAAAACATCCGTGTGGGCGACACAAAACATCCGTGTGGGCGACACAAAACATCCGAGTGGGCGGCACAAAACATCCGAGTGGGCGACACAAAACATCCGTGTGGGCGACACAAAACATCCGTGTGGGCGACACAAAACATCCGTGTGGGCGGCACAAAACATCCGTGTGGGCGGCACAAACATCCGAGTGGGCGGCAAAAAAACATCCGTGTGGGCGACACAAAACATCCGTGTGGGCGGCACAAAACATCCGTGTGGGCGGCACAAAACATCCGTGTGGGCGGCACAAAACATCCGAGTGGGCGGCACAAAACATCCGTGTGGGCGGCACAAAACATCCGTGTGGGCGGCACAAAACATCCGTGTGGGCGACACAAAACATCCGTGTGGGCGACACAAAACATCCGTGTGGGCGGCACAAAACATCCGAGTGGGCGACACAAAACATCCGTGTGGGCGACACAAAACATCCGTGTGGGCGACACAAAATATCCGAGTGGGAGGCACAAAACATCCGTGTGGGCGGCACAAAACATCCGTGTGGGCGACACAAAACATCAGAGTGGGCGGCACAAAACATCCGTGTGGGCGACACAAAACATCCGAGTGGGCGGCACAAAACATCCGTGTGGGCGGCACAAAACATCCGTGTGGGCGACACAAAAACATCCGTGTGGGCGGACACAAAACATCCGAGTGGGCGGCACAAAACATCCGTGTGGGCGACACAAAACATACGTGTGGGCGACACAAAACATCCGTGTGGGCGACACAAAACATCCGTGTGGGCGGCACAAAACATCCGTGTGGGCGACACAAAACATCCGTGTGGGCGGCACAAAACATCCGTGTGGGCGACACAAAACATCCGTGTGGGCGGCACATAACACCCGTATGAGTGGCACAAAACATCCGTTTGGGCGGCACATAACATCCGTATGAGCGGCACAAAACATCCGTGTGGGCGGCACAAAACACCCGTATGAGCGGCACAAAACATCCGTGTGGGCGGCAGAAAACACCCGTATGAGCGGCACAAAACATCCGTGTGGGCGGCACAAAACACCCGTTTGGGCTGCACAAAATCCGTGTGGGCGGCACAATACACCCGCGTGGGTCCCCAGCACTTATAACGCCCCCCAGCCCCTGTGTGGGGCTGTGGTGCCCCTCAACACCCGTGTTGGTCCTGGCACTTGTGTAGCCCCCAGCTCCTTTGTGGGTCCCCCAGCATCTGTGGCGCTCCTCAACACCTGTGTTGATCCCTAGCACTTGTGTGTGGCCCCCCCAGCTCCTGCATGAGCTCACCAGCACCTGTGTACACCCGACAACTAACTAAGCAGAAATATTAATCATAATCTTAAACTAATGGAATCCTAACTAGTCATAAGTTTGCGTATGATACTCCAATATAGAACTTTGTATTGTGCCAAAACAAAAGCATTCACATTGCTAAACT
>NC_069399.1:96579181-96659257 GCF_026875155.1 Cherax quadricarinatus
AGGAAGAAAACCATATAGCCCATGTGTAAGGTTCTTTTAAAAATGTTAAAATAATAAAAATTTTTACAATCCGACCCCCCCCAGGGGGCAAATGAAAAAATTGTGCTAATCTTAATAATGATGGTTTTGCTGAAGTAGCCTTACCTGTGTTACAGGTTAAATTTTGTTGATAAAAGATTTAATAAATCAAAAAAATTAAAATCTTTTTTGGGACCCAGGGATCCCAGCGAACTTTCAAAAAACGAAAATGTCTTGAGGGTTTAAATAAAAGTTCGGGAGGGGAAAGCCCCCCAAAACCCTTTAAAAAATTTCTAGTTTTCCTCGGATAAAGGTCTCAATTAAACATGTTTATTTTAACTGTCGGGTTGGGGCAATGAAAAAAAACGTGTTAACATAATTGTAGATAGATTTCCAAGAGAAAATAACTACGGGCCCCAAAATCCTTAGAAAAGCTACAGAAAGACTTTCAATAATGAAATTTTTAAAGCACATTCTGGTGTAAGTGATAAATTCTGTGGGCCCCAATTAAATTTTTTGATAGGAAGTGACTTTATCCCCTTTTGGAAAGGGTATGGAAAAGAAATTTTGGTTTGTCCCCCTTTTTTTGAAAACTGCTGGGGGCCATGTAAGTTTTGGTGGGAAAATTCCTCATAAAAATAATTAGACAGGGAAACTACAGATCCCCTTTAACTGTGTGTCTTTTACTAAAGAAAAGGGAACCCCGTTTTAATTCTTCCATAGAGGATGGGTTGACCCAGTGCATAAATTGGGGGGAATTAGCCCTTTTGGGAATAAATGGGAAAAAAAGAAAGTCCAGACGATTTTTTTAACTCAGCAGCAATACCGGGAGAGATTTTAAAAATTTGAATCTGCAATACTGGGCCCCGATTTCCGTCGAAAAATGAAACCACCAAAAATTTCCCAAAAAATTACGGGAAGGGATATGGTCAGTTAAAGGCCTCAGCTCCCCCAAACTGAGAAAGGGACCCCAGAATTTTTAAACTGCCTATTTTGAAATAATTGGAAAAGTTAATTAATAAATTTAAAAGAAGAGGTACCCCCTGAGAAACCCCAAATTTTTAAATGGTCACTATTCCCCATCAGGAGTGAAAAAGGGGAATTTAAAAAACCAATCCTTTGAGGATTGTGTTTAATTGAGTGCCGGGAGTAGAAAAAATGTACCTATTTTTAAATGGCTTTTTGATGACGGGTTTCCGTCGTTGAGGGAAAAATTGGGAGAAATCTAAAAAATTTCAGAGTAAAGGGGATTATCCCTTTTACGGTGACATAAGTAAAGCTTTCCTAAGAGGTATTTACAAGGGGCTAAACCGGGAGGGTTCCCCGCTTTTTAAATGGACTGAAAATTAGGACCCACTTACCCCTCTAAAAAACCTTTCGCTTTGGGAGCGTATTATTTGGTGCCCCATCCAGTCCGTTCCTATTTTCAAGCGACGAAAAAATGCCCCCTTTAAAAACTTTTTGGAAAATTTCCAATTATTAAAGAAAAAGAGAAAACAATTTTGTGGACAATTTCCTGGGTGTGGGGTTCAACTAAGAGGAACTTTTTAAGGGACTTATGGAGAGGTAAAAAAATAATAAAAAGTGAAAATTTATCCCCTCTGAGAGAATGGAATGGGAAATTCGCCCAAATTAAAGGCAAAATAAGAAAAGCTTCCCCTTGAGAGGGAAGGGTGCTAAAATGTATTAATTTTGGGGAAATTTAAACTTGGGAAAACTGAGGGAGATTTGTTAATTTTAAAAACCCTAAAAATTTTACAGTTGCCCAATAAAAAAAAACTAAGAGATTTTTTGCTTTCTAAAATTTTTCCAAATGTTTTGATCCACTAGGTTTGGTGTTACTCCTTACTTTTAAGAGGGAAATTAAAATACGGGAAGCATGGAAGTTTAAAAAATTGCTTGGGAGAAATTCCCCGGAGGAATTCATTAACGGGTTGGGTTAAATTAAATTTGGGTGATTATGAAAAAATTCCCAAAGTTGGAGTTCCCTGCCATGTGGCCTTTCAAATGGGAAAAATGTACCCCCACCTTTTTTTGGTAAAGCTTAAAAAATTGGCATATGGAGCAGTGTTTTCCCTTAAATTTAAATTTGGTGTTATTTCTCTTTTTTATGTCTAATTTTAAAGTTTTTTCCAATTAAAACATACCTTCCCTCAGTTGGAATTAACACCCAAATTTAGGGTAGGTGTCAAATTATTTAAATATTGGGCGACAAAAAAAAATTTTGGTTTGAAAATTTGGGGTTACCCTTTACAATGGATTCGAAAAGGGAAAAACAGTAAAAATTGTGTATGTACAAAACAAGTCGCGGGAAATTAATCAGTGCAAGAGAAGTTTTAAATATTTGGGCCCAGCTTATGTTCACTTTTAAATTTCATTTTACCGGTTTGGGGGAGAATCCAGTGTTTCTTGTCTCGAGGTTTCCCTTTTCCCAAAAATTTTGAAAAATGCTTTTATAAAGGGTTTAAAAAGGACCGAGTTGGTTGGAAAAAATAAAGCAAATTTGGGCCTGTAAAAAAAGGCGTTTATTGCTCCTGTTGAAATTACTGTGAGCACGGCCCCCAATAGTTTGTCCTTCATTAGCCGGGTGATAAAAATTTAGGTATTTTTTCTTTTACCCAAACTAATAAAATTGTAACTAATTGGTTTTTTAAATTTTTTAAAACCAAATGAATTTTCTCAATAAGTTTTCCACATCCTATTGAATTTTGGGGATAAAGGGGGTCAAAAAAAAAAATTAGGGGAAATGAGTTTATAAATTGATAAAGGAAAAAAAAATTTAAAAGGTTTTCCAAAATAGAGAAATTGGGACTGTATTTAAGAAAAATTTGTAATTAGGTGCAGGGGGTAGGTTTACAAAAAGCTAAATTGGGTGTTTAAATGCTAAAATCTATTTCCCTGCCGAAAACTATAAAAAAAAAAAAAATTTTAATTTTTTCAAAATCCCCCAAAAAAAAGAAAAGCACGGGGGGGTTACAAGAAAACCTTAAATTGTTTGGGGAAAAACTTTTCGGGTGTTCTTACTGCGCCCAGGGGGTTTAAAGTGCCGATGAAGGTAACATAGGTAGAAAGATACGGCCGGGGACTAGTTTGGGTTTAATTGGGAAAGGGGGGTAAAGTCCCAAAAGGGGCCCAGTGTGGGGGGTTTGCCCGCAACCCCACCCCGTGGGGGGGGAAAGCACTTGTGAATGTCAAGGGCGGCTAGGGGGGAAGGGGAGGGGCGAGCCCCCATTAAACCTGGGTGATTCCTACAGAGGGCAGCACCAAAAAGCCATAAAATTTTTAAACCCTAGTGCGGAGCGGGACGGATAGGCTGTGTGTTCTGACAGTACAGGCTGTCTAAAAACTTTCGGGATTCCAAAAGGGAGGGAAAAATTTTGAAAAAAGGGCGGTTTTTAAATTTCTTGTGAAATATGTCGCCGGGGTGGATGCCGGGACCCTAAAATGTACCCAGGTCCTCCCACCTTTGGGCCAAATGAGAAATTTGCGCTTTTTTAGAAATGAACTTTTTCCCCCCCGGGCGCAGTTTTGGAGTATTGTCCAAATTTTTCCCAAAATACAGTGGGTTAATAGAAAATAAAAAGGGCCCCTTTACTGTATTTAATAAAAATTTATGTTATCGAGAACGGGAAGCGCACCGCGCAGGACACTAACCCCTTTTGTTTTTTGAATTGAGAAACCCAAAACCTTGAAAAGGGGAAAAGAATTTTTCGAGGTTTAAGGGGAAAAATTTGGGGTTTTTGACCCTCTCAAAAGGAAGCAAAATTGTTGAAATTGGCATTCCAAAATAATTTGAGATATCACGCCTGGAAAGCCCAACTCCGGAACCTCGATAAGTCTTTATGTTTGTAACGGGGGCCAGTTTTAAATTTTAAAGTTAAGACATTGGGGTTTTTCTGAGTATAAATCCCTAATCCCCAAACTCAAATTGGTGAGTGTTTATTAAAATATTTCTTTCGGGTTATGTAAAGGGAGTGTATAAAATAAATCCTTTTTTTAATTTTTTAACATCCCAGTCCACAAATTTATATATTTCCCCAGAATTCCTGGGGGATGTTATTTATTTATTTTTAAATGGGCCCAAGCAACTTGTGGTTTATGACATTTGGAGGTATCGAAGGGGCAAAAAATTTTTTTTGGAAAACCTAGGTGCCCCAAAATTTCCCACTTGTCTAATGAAAAAATAAAATTACTTTTTTTTATTTCGGTTTTGTACAAATGATAATTCAGATAAATTTAATTTTTCCACACCACCCGTCCCAAAATCGACCTCGAACTTTCGTGTGTGACTGAGTGCCCCTAGAAATCGAGTGTAGTCTAAGTAGCTAATGTGTAGTTAGTTTATTCTTTGGGGAAAAAAATCCCCCCGAACTTTTTGCACCTCATTTATTGACCTGTTTTTTACTCATAGGGAAAAAGGTCTTAATTTAATGTCGGATGAAAAACATCTTTATTTTACTAACCTTTGGGGCCCTAAAACTTTCACGTTCTTTTTTGATTATAAATTTAAGCTTTGGGGGCCCGGTGGCAAACGCTCTCGTTTTCACACGGCGAGGGCCTGGGTTAGATTCCAAGCCAGAGTAAAAAAATTTTGGGCTTTTTTCTTTCCACCTGTTGTCCATTTTTTCCCCATCAGAAAATTTGGTACCTGGTTGTTATCGATTGGAGGGGTGTTTCTGAACAAGGACCAAAATTTACCTTTAAATGCGAGCATAAAAAGGGGGTTTTTCTAAATATAGAAATGTCACGAGGGTCACCCTAGGTTGTATACCATTTTCATAAAACTTGTAGTAAATAAAGAAATTATTATTTTAATTATTATTATTTTTAAATTTTTTAATGGTGATTAGCGCTTAGTTCTGATTTTAAAAAATTTGCTTTTACTAAAAGGAAAATTTTTTTACATAACAGAAAATAAAAAATGAAAAACTTTTTTTTATCAGTTGGGAAAAAGTGGGGAATTTTGGGGACATTGGGGTTCAAAAAAAAAAGCCCCCCTTTCAAAACCCTACCACTGTCATTCCACAATTTTGCCGGGCCCTATTTTTAAAGGGGGAATTTAAACATCGGGAAATTCTGGTAAATTAAAAATTTGTGGACTTTTTTAAAAAAATTTGATTATATATAAACAAAAAATTTTAAAAAACCGAAAAAATTTCTTTAATATCACCCCAAATTTGATGGATTTTAAGCTGTATCAAACTCAAAAAAACCTCACTAACTAAATTTAAATAAAAAACACGGCCAAAAATTATCAAAAAATCTAGAGAGTTTTGGTTTCCTGGACTGCTTGTCCGGGTCTTTCTGATATCTCAAATTTATGCGGGAAGAAATTTTCCAAAAATTTTCGCTTCCCCTATTTGGGGGTTTGCCCGGGCCAAATTTAAACCCTCTAAAGCACGAAAATTTCCTTCCCATCACCCCAAACTTTGTACAAAATTTTAAAAAACCAAGTGGCTAGTTCCCTTCTACGCAGACGCAGGTTTTCCCTTTTCTCTATGACAAAATTTTAAAAAAAAACATATGGGCCTTTCTATTTACATTAAATACAAAAATTTCGGGAAAAATTTTATCCCGTTTTTTTCCACACTGGCGGGCCGGCCGGATTTCTTTGGTTTTTAAAACGTTTCAAATTACCCCTTCCCTTTTAGGAGACAAATTCCACCCAAATTTTCTGGTTTGAGGGGCTGTTTCCCCTTAGAGGTTTTTACTAGGGTTTCCATTTTCCGGGTCATAAAGGGGTCTGCATTATTTTCCAAAATCCTAGTGTCACTTTCCCTCAATTTTCATTTTACGTTTGGTTAAACCCCCTAACCCAAAGGGGGAATTTCAGTTTTTTAATTGTGGGGTAAACTTTCCCGGGCCACGACACAACATTTGACTTTTCCTGACAACCCCTTTGTCCCTCTGGGTACAAACGTCAATATTTTCCCCCCGGGAGGCCACAATGTTTCGATGTTGTTCATGTCAATTAACACAATGTCCCCTGGTTGAATGGTCTGTTCGATTTACGCCCCTGTCGCCCCAAAAAAGCGTTCAGTTTTGTAGGAAATTTCCTTACGCCACAAAATTGGGCCCAATGATCAATTCCTTTTTTTAAGCTTTTTAAATTTTTAATTACACAACACGGGCCGCATAAATTTTTTAATTTCTTCATAAACTTTCTACCCGGGTTTTAAATCTTAAAACCCGGGGCGTTTCCCAAATTTTTCCTTCCAATATTGGGTGAAAAGGTTTAATACTTCTGAAACAGATGTATCACCCAGTACGAGAGGGCCCCTTTTAAATTTATACGTTTTCTGCCTCCCCCCTAAAACACTGAAAGGGAAAATTTTTCCCAAAATTTTTAATTTTTTTCCGGTTTGTAGTATTTTGCGGAGACACCTTTTCACTGTGCCTATCATCTTTTTTTCCAGCCCCCCCAAAGGAGGCTCTGGGATAAAAATTTTTCCAGTCCCACCCTCGCGGGGTTAAACCAGAGATTGAACTCTTTAAACTTTTTTAATTCTATAAAGGTGAGGAGCACCTGCTACAAAATTTGGGGCCTTATCCAAAATCATAAAACCTGGACAGGATCTCCAAAGCTACAAATTTTCAAAACCCATTTTGTATAAACTTTTTCTGCAAAACCAAGTCCGTGCCCCTTTTTAAATAAACGGCCCTAGTACATTACAATAAAAAAAACAAACATACATTTTCAGGGGAACCCCAAATTTGACGTCCCTTTTAAAAATTTTTTGGACCCCCTATAGTCTACACGTTACATCAAATGGTTTCACCTAATTGTCCCTGCCCCTTTTGGGAAAAAGGTGGAGGACTTTGAGTACAAAAAGGATTGGCAATCCACACGGGCATTTTTAACACAAGATTTTTCCCCCTTTTTACACTTTCCCCTTTGGGGAATCCAGAAATTTTCCCCTAATACAATTTAAGGTTTTCTTTTACCCCCCCCGGGCATTACATTTTTTTTTGGGCTTTAGAACAATCAAATTTGTTAGGGAAGATTTTGGGGGCAGTAAGAAGGGTTTGTGGTAGCATAATAAAATTCCCAATTCAGCTTTTTTGGAACCTACCTATGCCCTAATTACTTGTTTATAAATAAAAGCCCCAAATTTCCCCTCTATTAGGGAAACCCTTTTCCCAAAATTTTTCTTTTCCATCATAAATTTTAAATTCTTTCCCATAGATTTCCTCCTGTCCCCTCTTTATCCAATTTTCAAGGGATGTAAAAACTTATATGAAATTTTCATCTTTTTTAGAAATTTAAACCCCAATTTTTAATTTACTTTTGATTATTTTGGGGTAAAAGAAAATTACCTTATTTATATCAATGGTTTAAGGGAAAGGGGACAAATTTGAGCGTGCTCACGTAATTTAACAGGGCAATTTTAGCCCTTTTGTACGGGCCCAAATTTAAGCTTTAAATTTACCAACCAGCTTGGGCCCTTTTTAAACCCTTTGGGATCCAAGCATTTACAAATTTATTTAAAAAGGAAACCTCAAAGAAAAGAAATCAGGGGTTTTCTCCTCAATAGGTATATAATTAAATGTTAACTTATGCGCCCCAAAACTTTTTAACTTCTCTGCATCTGTTTAAATTTTTCAGCGACCTTTTTTGTATTACAAAATTTTTAAACTTTTTCCCCATTACGAATCTATTAAAAGGGGATCCCTCATTATCAGCCCAAATTTTACAGTGCCCACTAATTTTTTATCTCTACAATTATTCTTTTAAATTTTAGTAATTTGACCCCTACATAAAGGGGTTTTAAATTTCCCAAAAACTGGGGTTTGGGTTTACTAAATTTCTTGGGGGCCCCTTTTAAGTCTAACTAAAAAGGGAAAAAAATTTAACACAATTAAAATTGAAGGAAAGCACGCCCCTTTATGCCAATTTTTAAAAGCATCAAAAAAAAATGTGGAGTCATTTTTCCCTTTTGGGGGTTTGGGCCACCGGGCGTGGGAACCCCAAACATTGGAATTTTCTCAAAATCACCCTTTAATTCTTCCCCCCTTTTAAAGGGAATTTTCCCGGGTGGGAAATTTCACCCAAGCACATTTAAAATTTCCTTTCTTTCCCGAATTAATAATTTCCCTCTTATAGTAAGGGGTGGGCACTAAACCTAGTGGTTTAAAACATTTTTGGAAAAATTCAGCAAGCAAAAATCCTTTGGTTTAAAAAATTGGGGAAACTGTAAATTTTTAGGTTTTTTAAAATTTCCCCAAACTCCTCAAATATCCCAATTAAACCAAAAAATTACACAAATTTGGGGCTTCATCTCCCGGGGGAATTTTTTATTTAATTTTTTCCTTCAATTTGGGGCGAATTATAAACCCTTCTCCAGAGGCAAAATTTTCCTTTTCATTTATTTTATTAAACCTCTCCATTAAATCATTAACATTTTCTTCAGTTGGAAAGTCACCACAGGGGAAAATTTTCCCCCATAAAATTGTTTGCTCATTACTTTACTCAATGGCTTCCCCTACATTTAAGGTGGGGCATTTTATCGTCGCTTGAAGTAGGAAAAGGACGGATGTAGCACCAAATAATTTTTCCCCCCCTAAAGCAAAAAGGGTTTTTGGGGGGCCCAAATGGGGCACTAGGTTCTCCGTCCATAAGAAGCGGAAAAAACCCATCAGCCTCTTTAAACCCACTCTTAAGAAAAGGGTTTTAAATTATGCAGCCGTAAAGGCATAGTGCTTTACTCGCAAATTTTTTAAGTTTCCCCCCTAATTTTTCCATCAACGAAGGACCGTCATCAAACAGTCATTTTTAAAATAGGTACATTTTTGTTTTTTTCCCCCCTGGCACTACAATTAAACACAATCCTCAAAGGAGTGGGTTTTTGAAACCTTCTTCACTTTTGATGGGGGGAAATAGTTCCATAAAATTTTGGGGTTGTCCCAAAAGGGCCCCTTCATAAATTTATTAAATTTAAATGTTCAGTAATTTAAACATTTTAGGCAGTAAAGAAATTTGGTGTTTTACCAGTTTGCGGAAACTGACCCTTTTAAATTTTCCATATGCCGTTTCCCGTTAAAATTTGTGGGCAATTCTGGGTGGTTCGTTCCACGGAAAAATCGTGCCCCGTATTTTTTCCAATTTCCCAAATTTTTAAAATCTCTCAGGGATTGCTCCCGAGTAAAAAAAACCCTCTGTACAAATTTTTCATTTACCTTTTCCCAAAGCTGTCTAATTCCCACAATTTTTTTCACTGGGTCAACACCATTTCCCCTATGGGAAAATTATTCTTGGGGGTTTCATTTCATGATAAAACACACAGTTAAGGTATTTGTATTTGCTCTAGCATGAATGATTATTTTGAGGGAAACCTACCAGAAATTTAAAGGGCCCCCTGCATTTTTAAAAAGGGGGACACCACCTTTCTTTACCAAAACCCTTTACAAAAGGAAAGGGATAATTCACAAACCCAACAAAATATTTAAAGGGGGCCCCCCCCAAAACATCACTTACAACCCAAGGGGCTAAATTTTTCATTTTGTGAAAAAATTTTTTCTGTAGCTTTACTAAGCCCTACTTTTATTTTTTTTCTCTGGAAGTCTATCTTTTTCCCCCCCAAAAAACTGCATTAAAAACGTTTTTTTCATTGCCCAAAACCTTTACATTTTCTAAACAGTGTCCCTTAAAAAATTGGGGGCCTTTTATTTCCAGAGGAAAAAAACCCGATTAAATTTAAAAGTTGTGGGATCTCCCTTTTGTACTTTATACCCCCTCAAAAACATTTTAAAGTTTTAAGAAAAAACGCTGGGGGTCCCGGGCCAACAAACATTTCATTTTTTTGATTTATATGTTTTTAAACATCAATTTATCCTGTAACCCCAGGGAAGGGTACTTCAAACAAAACCCCCATTTTTTAAAAAAATTTGCCAATTTTTCATTTTGCCACTTTTTGTGTCAGGATTGTCAAAAATTATCCCTTTTTAACAACACTAACCCTTTTAGACCCTTACACGTGACTATTGGGCTTCCCTTTTTTTACATTTATAACAGAAGTTTAAAATTTTGGGAAAAACAATCCTTTTCATTGGATTTCCCAAACACCCGATACATTGTCAAGTTCCCCCCAATCTTTCAAAGTTATCAACCCTAATTGTAAGCATTGCAATTTTAAGGGAAAAAAGCACCCTTGCAGAAAAGACAAAACCTCTTTTTTTTTGATGGTTTCTTATTAACCCGGCTACTCTTAGGGGTTACTTAATTCCTTTTTTACTTTTGGAAATTATTTTTCTGATTCTTTCTCTTGATATGCACCTATGGAAAATCTTTTTAGGAAATGAATTTTTTTTATTTCCCCTTGGGGGAAAATTTTTTTCCCCTTTTTGAAACTTGACAAATACCCAGAGTTATTATTGTTTGGGATCTTTAAAATGAGGTTTGGTTTGGCCCGGTCCCGCAACTGCACCCAAATTTAAATTTTGTAGAACCCAATTTTTATTTCCTCCGACCCAAAAAAAACAGTTGTGTTTTTTTTTCGGGGGGGGGAGCCATTCAAGTGTTTTTTTGCTTAATTTTTTTCTGTACCATGGACTCAATAACCAAACTGATTCCCTTTCCGATTTTTAAAATTTTTTACTTAAAGTTTTTAAGTGCATCCAGTTTAACTCTTTAAACTGCCCGAAACCCTTTTAAATATGATTTTGGAGTTTTTTAAATTTTAAAAATGATATTACTAAGAAACAACCTAAATTTTTTTCTATATTCCAAAAGTGGGCTTTTAACAAGTTTAATGCCTTTTTTTGGAAGAGCATCTACATTGGGGGGAAAGGCCCTTTTATGAGTTGTGGCAAACTCCTTTTTTTACCGCCTTTGAGGTAAAAAATTTAAGGTTTAAAAGGGCTAGGTTTTACTCCCTTTTCATGCCAGCTGCTTTAAAAATTGCCCAAATTCCTCCCCCAAATTTTTTCCGGGTTAAAAACAGGGGAAACAGTTTTGGGGTTTTTGGCCAAAAAAACAAAAAAATTTGTTTGGGGCCATCGATTAAGCCGGGTTAAAAAATTTTAATTTAAACAAAACCGGGAAATTTTTCAAGAAAGAAAAATTTTTCCCCTTTAAAAAATTTACGGGTTTAAACATAAGATCAAAATTTAGTCCATCACAAGTTTTCTAAAAAAACCCCCTTTATATTTGTTGGAATATAATTTTTTGAAAAAATTTTTTATTACCTAAAGCATCTAAATACAATTTTAAAAAAATCAGTATTCACAGTTTCAGATTTAATTAAAATTTCCCAAAATTTTTTTTCCTTTATTTTTTTACATGCCCTTTTTTAGCTTGCCCTGATGCTTTTTTGCTTTTATGTTCCATATGTTTTTTCTTCCCACAAATTTAAATTTTCCCCATTTTTCAAACCATGAAGCAATGTATTAAATTTTAAAATTTAATAACACTGATTTTAAACAAACTAAAGTTTTTTTTTTAAAGGTAAAAAAGTACAACTTACCTTAAATAAATCCTAGCTAAACCCGACTTAGCAAATTTCATTTTATAATAAAAATTTTAAATGTAAAAAAAATACAAACCCTTGGGGTTTATCAAAATTAATAAAAAAAAAAAAATTAAAAAACCCCTTTCCCGAATTTGGCAAAAAATAAAAAAATTTAAAATACCATTAAAATTACAACCCATGGGCCCTTTTCAATTAAAACATACACTGATATAAATCTTGGGCCAAAAATTTGGGTTATCAAATTTAAAATTTTTTTACAAATATAAATCCTTGCCAAATTTGGCATAGCCAAAAAAATTTAAAAATTTTTCACAATTAATCTTTATCCACCTTTTCCTTTTCAATTACACATACACTGATATAAAAACTGGCCAGAAATTTTCTTTCAAATTTTGTATTATACAAATTAAAATTTAAAATTAGCCAGACTTGAGTTAAACCTTAAACAAAATTTAAAATTGTAATTAAAATTTTAATCCCCCTAAACATTAAGTAAATTTGGGGAACTTAACATCCACCTCCTTCTGGGCATTTTTACATTTAATTATTAGTAATTAACTAATTTAAAGACTTCACTAATTACCTTTCCCGGGTTAAGAAGGGCCAATGGGCAAATTAAATTTGGAAAATTTTCACTTAGCTGAAGAAAAATTAAATTTTAAAAAAACAGTAAAAAAGAACAATGATAAAATTTTTTTAACAAATTAGCCAAATAAAAGGGAAATTTGGGGCACTTAGGTCGGGAAAAAATGTCCCCCCTTTGATACCTAACCCCTTTTCATAACCACAAATTGCTTGGACCCATTAAATTAAAATGAATTAAAACATCAGAATTTTTGGGAAATATATAAATTTGTGGGCTGTATTTAAAAATGTAATTAAAAAAAACAATTTATAAAAGAAGGAAAATATATCTTTAAAAAAAACTCAAACCCAATTTTTACTGGATAATTTAAACTGTATCATAAATCAGGGAAAAACCCCCACTAAAAAAAAAATTTTGAAAACCCCTGGCCAGAATTATACCCCAAAACTAGGGGAGCAAAATTTTGAGGTTCCTGGGCTGTCTTGGGAGTCGTTCCCGATATTTCAAGTTAAGCAGGAATCATGTCCCCCAAAAATTTCGGGCCCCCAAATTTTGGGGGGTGTCAAAACCCCAAAAACAACCCCTAGAGCACGAAAATTTTCCCTTTCCCCTCCCACCAACGTTGTACACAATTCAAAACCAAAAAAGGCTAGGTTCCCCCTTTTACGCAGACGCAGGCTTTCCGTTTTTTTTGACCCAAAAATTATTAAATACGGTATGGCCATTATTTACATATAAATAGTGTACTGAATTTCTGAAAAAAAATTTTAAAAATATTTTCCACATGATTATAAAAATATTAATTTAAAGAATGAATCCAGCCTAGGATTAAGGGTTTTTTTAGATTTCATTTTCAGCTTGACTCCCAAGTATTTTGTTTAACCATTTACTTTTTTGTTAAAAAACCCTGCAAACAATTTCCCTTTTTTCCCATCTGGGCAAGATTAAAGTTTTAAATGAAAACTCATATGAGAGAGCCCCGTTTGGCAGGGGGTTTGGGGGACACATGCAGGGGGGACCCCAAATATATTTTGAGGGAAAACCCCTAATTAAAAAATGATTGTTAAATACAAGAGAAAAGAGTTAGCATTTCTAAACTTTACATAATGGTATCTCGTAGGGTCGATTGCATATAGGCAGTCCGGGTTCAACCCCACTGACAGCCCGGGGGTCAATCCCCCTTTTCGGTTGGAAAATTACATGTTTCCTTAAAACATTCTGCCCGTAAAATGTTCATCCATCAAATTTAAAAATTTTTCCTGGGGTTAAACCCTGGTGTGGGTTGCATTTCCTGGAAACAAACTGACCTTTAAATTTTCCCCAAATGCTGAGGGGGTTTTCCGGGGGGGTTGACCCCCGGAAACCCCCCAAAGGAAACCCCTCTCTAGGGGAATAACAAAAGGGGTTCTGTATAAATGTATTTTCATTATAAAAAAGCTTTATGTCTACAAATACAAGGTTTTTCAAAGGGCCCACCCACATCAAATTTCATACTTATATTAAAAAGCCCCTTGTTATGCGGAACAAATTTTGGGCAAATTAGGTCACTTTTTTCCCAGGATGCGACCCAGACCATTATATTATTATTATTAAAGATTCTCCGGCATTCTCCCTGCCCGGGCCTTTTCCAAGTGGTGGCCCGGATTGGCTCCCTCTTTAGGGAGTGTCTGAGACTTAAGTCTCCCATGGGAGGAGGCACAAGTACCTCCTCATCTTTGGGACCAACTGTCCCCAGGCCTAGCCACAAGCTAGACCTCTCTGGTCTGCCATCCCCGCCCCAAGGGGGCTAATGGGAATGACAGGCTTGTAAGCTGCAAGTTCTGGCTCAGGCACCTACCCTACCCTAGAAGAGCTGGGCATGCTGTCGATCGACCCAGACCAGTCGACTAACACCCAGGTAAACATTTTACTGATGGGTGACCATGGACAGCAGGTGACTTATGGAAAGACGTTCTAATGTTCCAGCCGTACAGGGTATCGACCCATGGACCTCAGTGAGACAGCCAAGTGTGCTAGCAATCGAGATACGAGACACCTATGTTAGCTTGGCCTGTGTACCTTGTACATGTACTTGTAGAAATAAAGATTATTATTATTATTATTATTATTATTATTATTATTATTATTATTATTATTATTATTATTATTATTATTATTATTATTATTATTATTATTATTAAATGCTATATAACTAGAGACCCCAATGGAAATAAATTACTTTGTCTGGCTTTTTTAGGGGTATCCTACCCCTAAATTACCCCTAGGTAATTTACACATATGTATTATTCATGATAATTGTACTTATGTGTACTTGTGCCTAAATAAACTTACTAAATGGAAAAAGTTTTTTTTAATTCTGCGGTGAAATTAATGCTTTATTACCTCTTTGTTGTTCTGTATTTTACCTGTCAGGTGGATGTTACTGTAGTTATTATGGCGTTATGAAGATACTACTGTAACTACACGTATCTGGTAGATATAACTGTATCTAAGATATTTAGGTGTACAGTAAATGTCTTTTTAACTTCAAGTGTCTGATGTAACTAAACTGAAGTTATTTAGGTGTCACAGTGAAATAAATAAGTATGTTTAGGCTTTGGGTACATAATATATAAACAAAATTACAATATTCTTTTGGCCACACAAATATACAGCTAGGTATATACAGCTAGGTATATTTAGCCAGGATAATCCAATCATTCAAATAGCAATGGTTATAATCATGACATTCATTTTAAAGGGGTTGACCAGCTAGCCAGCAAAAAGCTTCACTCAGATAACCTAAAAAGCTGTTAGGTAAGACACATATGCAACAGTTAGGTATCTTTATTTCGAAACGTTTGGCCTACACATTAGGCTTCTTCAGTCGAGTACAGAAAAGTTGATAGAAGCAGAAGATACTTGAAGACGATGTAATCAGTCCATCACCCTTGAAGTTTTGAGGTGGTCAGTCCCTCAGTCTGGAGAAGAATATTGTTCCATAGTCTGAAACAATATGGAGAAGAAGTGACAGGATGGAGCCTTATATACCGCCAGGAGGTGAGATGTAGGCCACTAGTAGAGGTAAGAATGTAGCCGTTGGAAGGTCAGGTCCCTCTCAAATCCAGCCATTCTCACTGGAGTTTACCTGGAGAGAGTTCCGGGGGTCAACGCCCCCGCGGCCAGGTCTGTGACCAGGCCTCCTGGTGGATCAGAGCCTGATCAACCAGGCTGTTACTGCTGGCTGCACGTAAACCAACGTACGAGCCACAGCACGGCTGGTCAGGAACCGACTTTAGGTGCTTGTCCAGTGCCAACTTGAAGACTGCCAGGGGTCTGTTGGTAATCCCCCTTATGTATGCTGGGAGGCAGTTGAACAGTCTTGGGCCCCTGACACTTATTGTATGGTCTCTTAACGTGCTAGTGACACCCCTGCTTTTCATTGGGGGGATGTTACATCGTCTGCCAAGTCTTTTGCTTTCGTAGTGAGTGATTTTCGTGTGCAAGTTCGGTACTAGTCCCTCTAGGATTTTCCAGGTGTATATAATCATGTATCTCTCCTGCCTGCGTTCCAGGGAATACAGGTTTAGGAACCTCAAGCGCTCCCAGTAATTGAGGTGTTTTATCTCCGTTATGTGCGCCGTGAAGGTTCTCTGTACATTTTCTAGGTCAGCAATTTCACCTGCCTTGAAAGGTGCTGTTAGTGTCCAGAACCTTCCAAGTGTATATTAGCATGTATCTCTCTCGCCTGCGTTCCAGGGAATACAGATCAAGGACCTTCAACTGTTCTCAGTAGGTTAGGTGCCTTATCGTACTTATGTGCGCTGTGAAAGTTCTTTGTACGCTCTCCAGGTCTGCAATGTCGCCAGTCTTGAAGGGGGCCGCTAGTGTACAGCAGTATTCAAGCCTAGAGAGAACAAGCGATTTGAAGAGTGTCATCATGGGCGTGGCATCCCTAGTTTTGAAGGTTCTCATTATCTCTCCCATCATTTTCCTAGCGGATGAGGTAGATACATTGTTGTGGTCTTTGTGGGCGAGATCCTCTGACATTATCATTCCCAGGCTCTTCACATTTCTTTTTCGCTCTATTGTATGGTTAGAATTTGTCGTATACACTAATACATTTTTAATTTCCTCAAGTTTTCCATATCTGAGAAGTTGAAATTTCTTCTCGTTAAGCTTCATACTGTTTTGAGTGGCCCATTTGAAGATTTGGTTGATGTCCGCTTGGAGTCTTGCAGTGTCTTCACTGCTATGGCAATCCAGGTGTCATCCGCAAAGGAAGACACGGAGCTATGGCTTACATCTCTGTCTATGTCAGAAATGAGGATGAGGAATAGAATGGGAGCGAGTACTGTGCCTTGTGGAACGGAGCTTTTCACCGTGGCTCCCACAGACTTTAATCTGTTAACTATTACTCTTTGTGTTCTGTTTGTCAGGAAGTTATAGATCCGTCTACAAACTTTTCCCGTTATTCTTTTATCATGCATTTTGTGCGCTATTACACCATGGTCACACTTATCAAAGGTTTTTGCAAAGTCAGTGTATATTACATCTGTATTTTGTTTATCCTCTACAGCATCATACAAGACCTTGTCATAGTGGTCCAGTAGCCGGAACAGGCAGGAGAGACCTGCTCTAAACCCGTGTTGCCCTGGGTTGTGTAATTGATGGTATCTTGGTGGTTGGCGATCCTGCTTCTTAGAACCCTCTCCAAGATTTTTATATGGGATGTTAGTGCTATCGGTCTGTAGTTCTTTGCAATTGCTTTACTGCCACCTTTGTGGAGTGGGGCTATGTCTTTTGTTTTTAGTGTGTGTGGGATGACCCCTGTGTCCATGCTCCCTCTACACAGAATGCTGAAGGCATGCGATAGGGGCTTCTTGCAATTCTTGATGAACACGGAGTTCCATGAGTCTGGGCCTGAGGCAGAGTGCATTTATTGCCTTTTCAGAGTCTTGTGGAGTCTGAAGAGATTTGTGAGATGACCAGATATTGGGTTTCGTTCATAAAGAATTCATTTGGATTGTCGATCCTTAGAGTGGGCAGTGGATAGCTGAACACTGAGTCATATTGGGACTTCATTATCTCCCTCATTTAATGGCTATCATTTGTGTATGTCCCATACCGCCTAAACAAGGGCCCAATACTGGATGTTTTTTTCCCTTAGATTTGGAATAAGAGAAGAAGTATTATGGTTTTTTTTTTTCAATTTCTTTTATGGCTTATAGTTCTTCCTGTGATTCTTGTCACCTGTAAGATTCCTTCAGCTTAAGTTCGATATTTGCAATTTCATTGATCATTGCTTCTCTTCATATTTCAGATATATTGGCCCCTCTCAGTAGCTCTGTGACTCTTCACCTTCTTCTGTACAAGGAGCGTCTCTCTCTTTCTAGTTTACATCTTCTCTCTCTTTTTTTTAATGGAATGTGTATTGAGCAGATCTCAAGAACCACAGAATTCATTTTTTCAAGGCAAATGTTCGGATCCGTGTTGTTTAGGATATCTTCCCAGCTTGTTTCATTTAGGAAATAGTTTACTTGATCCCATATGTTTTTATTAATGAAATTGAATTTTGCGAAGAGATCTTCATGACTGCTCACATTCTGCTGGTCAGGAGCCCTGTGTATATATGTCTGTACCTCTATTATGTTGAGATCTGAGCGTATTGTTTTGATGCGGTTATGTTACGTATCAGATTATCGTTGTCACTGAAGATGAGGTCCAGCGTATTTTCTAGTCTTGTAGGCTCTAAGATCCCATCTATCTTTTGCTTTCACTGTAGCTACAACTAAAAAGTGATCTGATATGTCTGTGGCCCTCTATATTTCGTGTACATCCTGAAATCTACCCTATTTAATGACTGCATAAATAACTCGTTAGGGTTCTGAACGGATATAAACATTTCCACTGTAACGTGGTCAGCTATAAGAACTTTGCGGCCCAGTCTCTGGACCCATTATATGCCTCCGCAATCTTTTGGCTGCCGCCCATACGATACGATACAATAGATTCTAGGTAAGACCCCAAGAAGGGGTGAGTGGAGAAGTGAGGATAGAGGAAGAATAGGTTGGTTAGAGGAAGGGTTATTTGTAAGAGGGAAAGAACCAGGACTTAACCCAGTAGCTGAGCTGAATGCGATTCAGGAGTACGTGCGCAACTAAGAGACTGGTCGGGGGAAGGAGGGGGGGAGGGGGGCGACAAAACGTGAATCGCATGGTACAAGGGCTTTATTAAAGGTCCATACCTGTGAGTTACAGGTTAGTGAGTCAAGATTTTAGCAAGGTTATTTGTATATAGGAATTGGGTCAGGAGCTAGTAACGAGTAGAAGAGGTTGTGTGTGTTTGCTGGTCTGCGTATTTCATCGTCTAGGTATGAGGTCCAGTAGTCATGTCGGGTCTCTAGTCTGTCTATTTGTTTATCGCTAAGCTGTTTCCAGTACACGTTTATAGCAGGGATGTTCGCACGGGCGTGGATGGACTCATTTGTGATGAAATCATCCCATCGGGTGTTGAGCACCCAGCGTAAGGCTTTGTTCTGGATGCGTTGTAGTTTACGTCTGTTTGTCACAGCTGCTAGGGAGAGGGCTAGTGGGCAGTAAGTTATTAGTGGACGGATGAGGGCTTTGTATAGATGTAGTTTCGTTTTTTTGGAGGCTTGCCATAGCTTGGACAGCCCCGACAGGGCCTTGGATGCAATGGCTTGCTTCTGGTTGATGTGTTTGTGTATTCGCATGTTGTAGTCTAGATTAACTCCTAATACGTTGGTTGTCTGTGAGACAGGGATGTTTTGGTGGGTATCAGCTATCCTGAGTATTACTGGAGGAGGAGGTTCGCGTTTCCTGTAGCGGAAGTAGGTGATTTTGGATTTTGCAGGGTTGGTTTTTATTCTCCATTTTTGTTCCCAGTGTGTAATCTGGTCTACTTCGGTTTGTGTTCTGTTGGCTAGAGTGGTTATTTGTCTGTGGGTTGTGAGTTGGGTGATGTCATCTGCATATGCAAGTGTTATTGTGGAGTCAAAGGCAGGCGCTGGGATGTCGTTGGTGTAGAGGATGTAGAGGGTGGGTGAAAGGACTGAACTCTGGGGAACTCCAGCCTGTAGTGGGAAGTACTGAGAGAAGCATCCATGGAACTTAATCCTCATGGTCCTGTCGTCTAGGAAGTTACAGAGTAGTTTGCTGATAGTCCGAGGGAGGTCGAAGTTGGAACATAGCTTAAACTTTAAGCCATTGTGCTACACTGTGTCAAATGCTTTCTCTACATCTTTTGCTACTAGGGCTGTCTTATTCCCTTGGTATTTGTTTATGTGGATGTAGTTTAGAAATAAATTCAGTGCATCTTGAGTGGAACGGTTTGATCTGAAGCCAAATTGGCCATTGTATAAAAGGGAGTTTGTTTCAAGATGTCTACGTAGTCTTGAGTTTATGATTTTTTCGTAGATCTTTCCCAGTACTTCGAGTAAGCTGATGGGGCAGTAGTTTTTTGGGTCAGAGTGGTCTTTTTTGGGTTTTGGGATGAGGATAGCAGTAAACCATACCCCCGGCCGGGATTGAACCCGCGGTCATAGAGTCTCAAAACTCCAGCCCGTCGCGTTAGCCACTAGACCAGCTAGCCACAATAAGATTCATCCAACTAGGTATATTTCTACACCATAGGAAAGTTAGCACAGGCACCTCTGTGACCACAAATGCAAGTTTTTACAGACGAATCTCCAGCTAGCTGGAGATTCGTCTGTAAAAACTTGCATTTGTGGTCACAGAGGTGCCTGTGCTAACTTTCCTATGGTGTAGAAATATACCTAGTTGGATGAATCTTATTGTGGCTAGCTGGTCTAGTGGCTAACGCGACGGGCTGGAGTTTTGAGACTCTATGACCGCGGGTTCAATCCCGGCCGGGGGTATGGTTTATTTGCAATCGTGTCATTACGATTTCTTGAGTCAGTCGAGGATAGCAGTGGCTGCTTTGAAGAGAGTGGGGAAGTAGCCGGATGCAAGTGATGCATTGAGGAGGTTGGTGAAGGCTGAGATGATAGAGTCAGGGAGGTGTTTTAGGATGATGTGGTTGATGCCAGAGGCTCCTGGGGCTTTTGGAGGGAGGCGCTGAATGAGAGCTTTAATGTCATTGGCTGTGATGGGGGTGTCAAGTTCCTGAGTGGCAGTGAGTGAGACAAGTTGTATGAACCTATCTGGTACCGTTAGGTGTACGTGGTCAGTGTTCCATTGGTCTATTTGTTGTGTATGTGGCAGAGTGTCTGGTAGTGGAGGGTGTGGGTGGAAAATGTTCTCCCATATTTCTTTGAAGATGTTTGTTGCTGTTTGTGGGTCGGTGATGTTTCTGTTGTCGTGAGTGATGTGTTCGAATTTTTTGTTGTTGTTGTTACCTCGGATTTTGTTGATGAAGTTCCAGAAAGTTTTGGGGTCTTTTATGTGTTGCTCATTTGCCTGGTGTACGAGTCCAGCCCAGTGGTTGTTGTGGTCCTGCTCTAGGCTATAAAGTATGTTATTCCTGAAGTATGTGAGGTCCTGTCTTACCAGGTTGAATCTGTGTGTGTTGAGGCGGAAGCGGTTGTGGTAGCATATGAGGAGTCTTTTGGTTCTGATTGAGGGAGTGAATGAGTATCTAATGGTGTGTGTTTTAGTGGGTATCGCAGTGTTGGTTGCACGTTTTATTGTCTCAAGGATGGTGTCGAGCTGTGTGTCAATGTCTGTGATTTGTTTGTTGTTGTAGTCGTAGTTCAGGTTAGTGTTGTTGATGGTGTTTTGGAAGGACTCCCAGTTTGCCTTCTTGTATGCTGGTGTTGGTGGTGTAGGAATACAAATTGGGTTTGTCGAGATATGTAGGATGATAGGGATGTGGTCAGATCCAGTGATGGGACCAGGAGCTATATAGTGTTGGAAGAGAGTGCTGGCTCTGTTTGCGAGTATTATGTCAGGTTTTCCTTGTCCTTGGTGCCCATAGAATGTGTTGAAGTGTGGACCCAGGTACTGTAGATGTTTGTGGTTTGAGAAGTTATGTAGTTGTGTGCCTAGTTGGTTGGTGGAGTTGTGGTTGAAAGCTGGGTGTTTCGCATTCATGTCTGCCAGCAGGTATGAGGGAGTGTTGGTGTGGTTGAAGACGAGAGATAGGTCGTGTGCATTGAGGGCTGTGCTGGGCCTAGCATATGTGGTGAAGAATATGAGGGGTCCTAGGTGAGTGTGTAGCCTGACAGCTAGGGAGTGTTGGTGTGTGAAATGTAGAGGTAGGAATTCGTGTCTAATGGTGGAGTTGACCAGGATGGCAACTCCATCGTGTGGGTCTTGTGGGGATTGTTTGGTGGTGTAGCCAAAGTGTCGGATGTGTTGGTCTGCATGTAGGCATGTGCTGTTTAGTAGAACTACATCAGGTTTTTCTGCTTCGATGAGCTCATCTATCATGTGTCTAATGTGGTAGTAATGTCTCACATTGAGTTGGATTACCTTGAAGATGTCAGTGAAGGTTGGGAAGCAGGAGAGTTGTTATCTACTTCTGGTGAGGGGCCAGGCTCAGCTATGGTGTGGATATTAAAGGAATCAGGTCGTATGCCCATGAAGGTGATGTTCCCAGAGGTGTGAGTGTATGTTTGGTCGCGGAGGCGCTTCCTGGAGGGGGAGGGGGAGACCCTTCTGCTTTGTGTGTTCTGTGTTCTTTCATGTTCCCTGGATTCTTTCAATGGTGGGTGCTGGTTTGGGGTTGGTTGATTTCCTCCTGTGGGCTACCTGGAGCTACCTGGAGGTTATTCCGGGGATCAACGCCCCCGCGGCCCGGTCCATGACCAGGCCTCCCAATGGATCAGGACCTGATCAACTAGGCTGTTACTGCTGGCCGCACGCAGTTCAACGTACGAGCCACAGCCCGGCTGATCCGGCACTGACTTTAGGTATCTGTCCAGCTCTCTCTTGAAGGCAGCCAGGGGTTTATTGGCAATTCCCCTAATGCTTGATGGGAGGCTGTTGAACAGTTTTGGGCCCCGGACACTTATGGTGTTTTCCCTTAGTGTACCAATGGCGCCCCTACTTTTTATTGGGGCTGAGGTGGATCTTGTCGTGTTGTGTGTTTGGTTAGAGCTGGCCACCAGGCCCGGTGGCCTGGTGGCTAAAGCTCCCGCTTCACACACGGAGGGCCCGGGTTCGATTCCTGGCGGGTGGAAACATTTCGACACGTTTCCTTACACCTGTTGTCCTGTTCACCTAGCAGCAAATAGGTACCTGGGTGTTAGTCGACTGGTGTGGGTCGCATCCTGGGGGACAAGATTAAGGACTCCAATGGAAATAAGTTAGACAGTCCTCGATGACGCACTGACTTTCTTGGGTTATCCTGGGTGGCTAACCCTCCGGGGTTAAAAATCTGAACGAAATCTTATCTTATCTAGGAGTGGAGGAGGGGCCAGGGGTGGGGGGTGCGGAGGGAGTGGGGAGGTTGCGGGTGGCTACCTGGATACCTGGAGAGAGTTCTGGGGGTCAACGCCCCCGCGGCCCGGTCTGTGACCAGGCCTCCTGGTGGATCAGAGCCTGATCAACCAGGCTGTTACTGCTGGCTGCACGCAAACCAACGTACGAGCCACAGCCCGGCTGGTCAGGAACCGACTTTAGGTGCTTGTCCAGTGCCAGCTTGAAGACTGCCAGGGGTCTGGCAGTGAGGGTTGGGGGGAGGGGAGTCTCGGGGGGTGGTTTGGCTCAGGTATGGAGGGTGGGAGAGTCATGGGGGGGTTTTGGGTGGCGGGGGGATGGGGAGCGAGGGGGGAGGGGGAGTGACTGTGGGGGCTGGGGAGAGGAGGGAAGACAAGTTGGGGTAGGCTGTTTGCTGCGAGTATAGCATTGAGGGCAAGTGGGAAGTCTAGCTGGTATATCTGGTTTATTGCTATGGCTGAGTGTACAGCTGTAATGATTTTGCAAGTAAGAGTGAGATCAGGTGTGTAAGCTAGACCTTGTGTGTTGAGGTTGGGTGGGCTGATTGTGGGTTGAGGTGTGTTCTGGGCTAGCCGTGGGGTTGGTTGGGTCCAGGAGAGTGCGGTTGCCCATGCGTTGGGGGGTGGGGGGGTTGCCCGAGGGGGTGGGAAGGGGGAGTGGGGTGAGGGTTTGGCAGGGAGATAGGTTCATCGCCTCTAAGTGACTTTTGGTAGTCCCTACGTATTTGGCAGGAGTTTGATACAGCAGTGTGGGGTTAATTACAGTTGATGCATTTTTTTTGTGGCTTTGCATGTTGACCAGTAGTGGCCTACCCCTGCACACCTGGAACAGGTTTGGATGGCAGTGCAGGAGTCTTTTTCATGACCATATTTGTAGCATTTCAAACATTGAGTTATGTGGTGACAGTTGATGGAATAAAGATAGTTGTGAAAATTTGTGTGGACTTTCCTCCAAGTGAGTCACCTACCCTGGCAAACTCTGTTGACACCGAGCTCTGAGGTGGGTACCTCAGCCTCACAATTGGCTTATAGGATAGATTTTCACAAATGATTGAAGGTGCAAGAAACTCGCCTGCATGCACGTATAAAGGACTAACTTACTTGGTGTTGCAGCATATATCCTGATCTTCAACTTCCCTAAGCTTAGCCTTAGCCCCTTTGGACTTCCCCTCAGAAACCATGTGCAACCGGGAGCCTTAATTCCTGCAATATTCAATCGTTATTAGTGACCTGCCTGCACCTCAGAAATTCCTATATCCAAGAGGGTATGTATCCCCTAGTATAACTATGCAGTCACAGACACTAGTTTCCAGACTGCCAAGAGACACTGGTACTTACTGGGCATGCTCTGCCAGCTGCAACACAGGCCCACAGATCAAACTCACTCACAATTCTCCCCAGACACTGGTCAGAAATCTACAAGATAAAGTGGAGGTCTTGTCTTACTGTATGGGCCTGACAGAGGATTTCATCTACGGTACATCGAGGTGCCTCTACCAGATTTCCCCAGGCCTCAAATGTGAAGACACGTGGGGGGCGCCGTCTGCTGATCACAGCACGTCTTGTCCAGTTGGTGTCTGTCTTAAGAAGAACAAGCTGGTCTCTCTTCCAGACCCTCGTCTCTTCGTTCAAACTAGGGCTGCCAGTTCTCCCTAGCTAGCTTATCCTAGTGTTTGCCTACATTATCGGCCTATTACTACTTATGTTAAGGTCTTAGGTCTACATTATTATTATCTACAGTTGCCTTAGTAAACCTAATATTAATATACTATCAGCAGAACTACCTACTCCTTCCCTGAAGGGTAAATCTATAAATAAATAAGTGCCTACCATCAATCGCCAACCCGGGGAGAGAAATGTGTTTATTTGGGAGGGTTTAAGGGCCACCCAGCTCAGCCATTCCATTACGGCCATGCTGGATCTGTCCTGTGGAACTTTAGGTACCAAATAAGTTTCCACAATAGTCAGGTGGTATGCGAATAGTTTTTGCCAGGATTCCTTTCTGGAAGAGTCTAGAAGCTTCGTCAGGCGTTGTTGTTGAGCAGCGTATTTTGAGAATGTTGGAGTTAGGAGGTCTGTATATGTCGTCTATAGCGACCTTATTTCTAGTGCTGATGTCATTTATGAGGTCTGTTTTATTGTTCTCATAGGCAGTAAGGAGGGATGGGTCAACTTGTTTTGCAATTACTGTGCTCTTGGCCCGATGTTCTGGGCTCCATAAAATGGAGAAGCCAGCATCTTTCAGTTTCTGTCGGGTTGCAGTCGCTGTATAGATCTCGTAAGAGTGTTTGTCAAGGATAAGTTTGAAGCCTGTTTCTGTTTTGTATATTCCTGACTGAGGTGCTTGAGTTATGTTGTAGAGCGTGATACTAGCTGATACAGAGTTGTGGTCCTCTTTGGAGTATTTGAGGAGGAGAGTGAAGGAGGGTTCCTTGCGTGAGGTAGGGGGAGGGGGGAGGGGGCTTGAGAGAGACGTCGGCATGGGAGGTGGAGAGCCTTGCGGTTGATTCATAGTGACAACTGATCATGGGGCAGGGCAGCCAGTCGTGTTGGCTCAGATAGTGATCGTGGGGCGTCAAGAGTATGTTCTGGTGTGTGTACCTGCCAAGATTTGGCGTCCTGTGCGGTAATCACCTGGATTCGGCCACAGGCACCGTTTGAACGAATACTCCCACCGACGCAGGAGTAGGTTCGCCCGGTCCAGAAGAAAAGAAACGTTGTTAGAGAGGAGAGAAAGGCGTTGGTGTTACCCAAGTGATGTAGTCTAGCCGATCCACTGTGTGGGTATCTTTAACCACCTCAGTGAAGTGGGTTCGACTGGCCTCTTAGGAAATTACGACGCAAAAGTATTCTAAAACCGTGTCACACAAAAAAAAGATATTGGTCATCAGAGATGCTGTCTAGGTATTCTCAGAAGTTTGATATATAATGAACATGCCATAGAGATTCACTGTATGCTAAGGTTGTGTTTGCTTGAAGCAGAGGGACTGGGATTCTATGGATTGAAGGTTGGCAGACGTTACCCAGGATTGTGGTGACGGGAAACACGCAGCTTCAGGAGTGCAGAGGTCAGTGTACTGCCCTTGGGCACCCCTCAAGGAAGGTTCCTTGATGTTGGTGAGGGGCTCTTGATTTAGGGAATTGGATTTGTGCTCCAGTTCCCCGAATTAAGCCTGAATGCCTTCCACATCCCCCCCCCCCAGGCGCTGTATAATCCTCTGGGTTTAGCGCTTCCCCCTTGATTATAATAATAATAATAATAATAATGCCCTTGTTCAGGAGGACGACAACGCACTGTTCTTGTGCTGGAGGTTGTTTGCCAATGGTTGTGCTTGCTACTGGTGGGAAGTTCAGCAGGTGTTTCTCTGGGTTGTGGTGAGAATCACGCAGCTGCAGGAGTGCAGAGGTCGGCGAGCTGCCCTTGGGTAGAAGGCCAACGACGCATTGTTCCTGCACTGAAGGCTGAGTAAGGATTCTGCAAGACAATGGTAGAACGCCTCTCCAACACGGGGATCGTAAGGCACTGAAGGAGAACAGCTGCTGCTGTGTCCTGCCTGTAGCGAGGTACACAGCAGAATTGATGCCTCCCATACGATAGGTATGTGGTGCATAATAAAGATATTAAACTAAACTGATGATGTGAGTTGGTCTGTATCAGTAGCGAGCTAACCTTTTTCTCTGTCAACATAACTAGCATTGCCCTCTTGGAGCGGCTGTACCAGCAGTGAAAGGAGAAACTTGAGGAAGTTAGGAGAGAGATATAGCCACTAACTAAGGAAAGCAAAAGGATTCGTGGTTTTCCTCCTCTGGTGAATCTTCAAGACAATGAAGTAAAAGGAAGCGGAACAGTGGTAGGGCAAACATGAACGAAGCTGAAGATCAGAAGGAAGGATACATAGAAATGAGGAAGATCCAGAAGACTGCTGGTGAAACTTCTAACTCTTTTTCATTTCGTGAAAGTGGGTGCGCTCAGTGGCATTATATTATCTGTTAGCCTGTTATCACGATGGACAATAAATATCTAATAGAGGACTTTTCTCTTAATTCATCCTGTCATGATAATTCCAGATATTGCCCACATAATAGACCCATGTCAGATCTGTTTTATAGTACATTGTACCAGCATGAACTCTACGCTTTGTCATGCACTAACATAGTCTCAAGAAAGTCCAGAGGTTCGCGATTTGTTCTATGCTGGAACTGAGGGGAAAAAGGTCCTTGGGAAGAAATAATCAAAACAAACAAGATGCTTTGAAGCATTGGCAGGAGAGCAAACATTTGTTCTTCAGCTGTTCTAAAAAACAGAACTCGCGAGAGAATTAGCATAAAAATATTATTTGTCTCTACTTTCTCTTTTTTATGATGTTGTGTAAAAGTTTTATCTTTTTTATCAAAGCATTGTGGTCAAGTGCAATGTACCAACAGCAGCATCCTGATGTAATATGAATTTATTTTATTTCCCTACCATACGTAAGACAAAAATTATAATACCCTTAAATATTCTACCATAAACAAAAAAGATCCAAAGATATACTACTTCAAAATAACTCATAGCAGTAAGAAATATGAAATACAAATAAAGAATGAATAACTTAAAATGCCCCTCGGAAGATAACAAATGTGATTACTTCATATAAGATTACAAAATAATACGTGAAATATTGTTATGGAAGATTCTTATCATCTTCAACAGGTGGAAGAAAATGGAACTATGGTAAATTAAGAAAAGTGATTGTGAAAGTATAGAATAAATGGATGTAGTAATAGCCATTATATGCTACAACACTGGAACCATTAGAAATTAAAGAACAAACTAGACAATGAAAATGGATGCCGCCGAAATGTAATTATATTAAAAGGAAAATCTCACATGGACAATAAATACAGAATGGAAAGGATTTGTATTTTTCGGCCTCAATCGGATTACCATCTTCACTTTCCCTTCTGAAATAAATTTTCTGTCCATGTGAGATTTACCTTTAACATCACTGATTAGTATTTATGACACTTATATTAAACAAGCAACCATATAAACAGTGTGAACCTGAATGAGTACAGAGACTCTAACACTACTACTAACATTAAGAATGTATCCCATTAACTTTCGACTCAATTTTCTCTCAGACGTCTGATAACATGGTCCAATAAATCCTTATCACCCTCTGGCATGACAACACATTAGTAATTAGCCAGTAGCAGAATAGGGCTCATAACATCCAATAGCATAAGAGTTAGCAAATGCAAGTAGGACTGCCGGTAGCCTTTGAGCTGTGGCTCCACTTCTTACTAAGGCACATAGCTGGTAGGGAGGTAGGTGTGTTTTGCGTTTTAATGTAAGAATAAGATAAACAGCAGGAGGTATATGGCAGCTCCTCTTAATACTTAATTATATATTTTAGGTATAGTAGGTTGGTAGACAGCAACAGCAGCCACCCTGGGAGGTACTACCGTTCTGCCAGTTGACTATGAAACAGATACCTGTAACTGTTTTACATGATGGTAGAATTGCTGGTGTCTTTTCTGTCTCATAAACACCCTAGATAACAGGGATATCTTGCTGCTTCTACTTTCACTTAGGTCACACTACACAGGCAAGCACATTCATATATATACATACACACATCTAGGGTTTTTCTTCTTTTTCTTTATACCTCTTGTTCTTGTTATTTTTTTCCTCTATTGTCCATGGGGAAATGGAAAAGAATCTTTCTTCCGTAAGGCATGCATGTCGTCTGAGGCGACTAAAATGCCGGGAGCATTGGGCTAGTAACCTCTTCTCCCATACACATTTACTAAAAATGAGAAGAAGAAAACTTTATAAAACTGGGATGCTTGAATATGCGTGGATGAAGTGCGGATGATAAGAAAGATATGACTGCTGATGTTATGAATGAAAAGAAGTTGGATGTCCTGGCCCTAAGTGAAACAAAGCTGAAGGGGGTAGGGGAGTTTCAGTGGGGAGAAATAAATTGAAAAATCAGGAGTATCTGAGAGAGTTAGAGCTAAGGAAGGGGTAGTAATAATGTTGAAGGATCAGTTATGAAAAGGGAAGAAGGAATATAAATGTGTAATTTCAAGGATTATGTGGATTAAAATAAGGGTTGGATGTGAAAAGTGGGTCATAATAAGCATGTATGCACCTGGAGAGGAGAGGAGTGTAGAGGAGAGAGAGAGATTTTGGGAGATGTTAAGCGAATGTATAGGAACCTTTGAAGCAAATGAGAGAGTAATTGTGGTAGGGGATCTAAATGCTAAAGTAGTGGTGTGGTAGGTAAGTTTGGGGTGCCAGGTGTAAATGATAATGGGAGTCCTTTGATTGAACTTTGTATAGAAAGGGGTTTAGCTATATACAATATGTATTTTAAGAAAAAGAAAATAAATAAGTATACAAGATATGATGTAGGGAGTAATGATAGTAGTTTGTTGCACTACGTATTGGTAGATAAAAGACTGCTGAGTAGACTTCAGGATGTACATGTTTATAGAGGGGCCACAGATATATCAGATCACTTTTTAGTTGTAGCTACAGTGAGAGCAAAAGGTAGATGGGACACAAGGAAAATAGAAGCCTTAAGTAAGAGAGAGATGAAGGTTTATAAACTAAAAGAGGAGACAGTTAGGGTAAGATATAAACAACTATTGGAGGAAAGATGGGCTAGTGAGAGTATAGGCAATGAGGTCGAAGATGTATAGGGTAGGTTTAAAATTATAGTGTTAGAGTGTTCAGCAGAATTTTGTGGTTACAGGAAAGTGGGTGCGGGAGGGAAGAAGAGCGATTGGTGGAATGATGATGTAAAGAGAGTAGTAAGGAAGAAAATGTTAGCATATGAGAGGTTTTTACAAACTAGAAGTGATGAAAGGAGGGAAGAGTATATGGAGAGAAAAAGAGAGGTTAGGAGAGTGGTGAAGCAATGTGAAAAGAGAGCAAATAAAAGAGTGGATGAGATGTTATCAACAAATTTTTTTGAAAATAAGAAAAAAATTTGGAGTGAGATTAACAAGTCGAGGAAGCCTAGGGAACAAATGTATATGACAGTTAAAAAATACGAGAAGACATTTATTAAATGGAGAGTTGGAGGTATCGGGAAGATGGAGGGAATATTTTGAGGAATTGTTAAATGTTGATGAAGATAGGGAAGCTGTGAATTCGTGTATAGGGCAAAGAGGAATAACATCTTGTAGGAGTGAGGAAGAGCTAGTTGTGAGTGTGGGGGAAGTTCGTGTGGCAGTGGGTAGAATGAAAGGAGGTAAGGCAGCTGGGATTGATGGGATAAAGATAGAAATGTTAAAAGCAGGTGGAGATATAGTTTTGAAGTGGTTGGTGCTATTATTTAATAAATGTATGGAAGAGGGTAAGGTACCTAAGGATTGGCAGAGAGCATGCATAGTTCCTCTGTATAAAGGCAATGGGATAAAAGAGAGTGCAAAAATTATACGGGAATAAGTCTGTTGAGTATACCTGGTAAAAAGTATTTTGAGTTACTATTGAAAGAATTAAGAGTAAGACAGAGAGTAGGATAGTAGATGAACAAGGAGGCTTTAGGAAAGGTAGGGGGTGTGTAGACCAAGAGTTTACAGTGAAACATATAGGACAACAGTATTTAGATAAGGGTAAAGAGTTTTAGTGGCATTTATGGATTTGGAAAAGGCGTATGACAGGGTGGACAGGGGGGCAATGTGGCAGATGTTGCAGGTGTATGGTATAGGGGGTAGGTTACTGTAAGGAGTGAAGGTTTTTATGAGGATAGTGAGGCTCATGTTAGAGTATGTAGGAGTGAGGGAAATTATTTTCCAGTAAAAGTAGGCCTTAGACAAGGATGTGTGATGTCACCGTGGTTGTTCAATATATTTATAGATGAGGTTGTAAAAGAAGTGAATGCGAGGGTCTTTGCAAAAGGTGTGGAGTTAAAAGATAAAGAATCGAACACAAAGTGGGAGTTGTCTCAGTTGCTTTTTTGCTGATGGGCACTGTGCTTATGGGAGATTCTGAAGAGAAGTTGCAGAGGTTGGTGGATGAATTTGGAAGGGTATATAAAAGAAGAAAATTAAAAGTGAATGTAGGAAAGAGTAAGGTGATGAAGATAACAATAAGATTAGGTGACGAAAGATTGGATATCAGATTGGAGGGAAAGAGTATGGAGGAGTGCACTTAGGAATCTGTGGAGACAAAGAACTTTGTCTGTGGAAGCAAAGAGGGGAACGTATGAGAGTATAGTTATACCAACACTCTTATAAGGGTGTGAAACAGTGGAGATGTCTTGTCTGAGGGCAATGTGTGGCGTGAATATAATACAGAGAATTCGTAGTTTGGAAATTAGGAGAAGGTGTAGGATTATCAAAACTATTATCCAGAGGGCTGAGGAAGGGTTGTTGAGGTGGTTCGGACATGTAGAGAAAATGGAACAAAACAGAATGACTTCGAGAGTGTATAAATCTGTAGAGAAGGGAAGGCGGGGTAGGGGTCGGCCTAGGAAAGGTTGGAGGGAGGGGGAAAAGAAGGTTTTGTGTGCGAGGAGCTTGGGCTTCCAGCAAGCATGCGTGAGCGTATTTGATAGGAGTGAATGGAGACAAATGGTTTTTAATACTTGACGTGCTGTTGGAGTTTGAGCAAAGTAACATTTATGAAGGGATTCAGGGAAACCGGCAGGCCGGACTTGAGTCCTGGAGATGGGAAGTACAGTGTCTGCACTCTGAAGGAGGGGTGTTAATGTTGCACTTTTATAACTGAAGTGTAAAGCACCCCTCTGGCAAGACAGTGATGGAGTGAATGATGATGAAAGTTTTTTTCTTTTCGGGCCACCCTGCCTTGGTGGGAATCGGCCAATGTGTTAATAAAAATAAAAATATATATTGAACGTCTACTTGAAAATTTTCAGTTATTTCACAACCAACTTCGAAATTAAAAATAAAAATATGAAGACGTTTCGGTCTGTTCTAGACCCTAATCAAGTCGTAAATGAGATAAGAAAATAAGATAAGCTAGAACTTGCTAGGTAAATTATGTATAAGAACCATATCCATTAGACAGTCTGTGATGATTCGACGATAAGTTATTTTGGCTGAGGCCAAGTAAAGAGTTTTGTTAGCGTAAGCGAGGTGAATACTTCTTCAATGTTCTAAAAATCTGTCGGAAAGGTTGTACCCGGTCCCACTGTTGCGCTGGAAACAGCAAGAGCAGCAAGCAACAGAGTAAATAACTGCAGCATCGATGGCAGGAGTGTGAATCAAATTGCTTCGAACAATACAAGAGGAGTTGCTCAGCTATCTTTCACTAAGACACTTATATGTCCTCTTTTAAAATAATTCTTCCCTGACGGATAAAAGTTAGAATACACGGACCGGAACCATTCAAACTAATACACAGTTCGGAATTAAGACTTTAGACATTTCGTCATCTGTTCATTTCCTATGGTGAGTCATTTATAAATTATTAATCCCTGTAACAGACTGCACAGAAGCAGTTTTACTGAATCAACTCTCATACACAACATCTCTCGATTTACTGTGGTAAGGGAGCGTTAAGTGATTAATCAGTAATTTGCTATTAATGCGAATGTTTATGAGTTTGTATTTCTGAATGTTTTCGTGAGTGTTTGTGCGTGTGTGTGTGTGTGTGTGTGTGTGTGTGTGTGTGTGTGTACTCACCTATTTGTACTCACCTATTTGTGGTTGCAGGGGTCGAGTCACAGCTCCTGGCCCCGCCTCTTCACCGGTTGCTACTAGGTCCTCTCTCTCCCTGCTCCATGAGCTTTATCAAACCTCGTCTTAAAACTATGTATGGTTCCTGCCTCCACTACGTCACTTTCTAGGTTATTCCACTGCCTGACAACTCTATGACTGAAGAAATACTTCCTAACATCCCTTTGACTCATCTGAGTCTTCAACTTCCAATTGTGACCTCTTATTTCTGTGTCCCCTCTCTGGAACATCCTGTCTTTGTCCACCTTGTCTATTCTGCGCAGTATTTTATATGTCGTTACCATGTCTCCCCTGACCCTCCTGTCCTCCAGTGTCGTTAGGTCGATTTCCCTTAACCTTTCTTCATAGGACATTCCCCTTAGCTCTGGAACTAACCTTCTCGCAAACCTTTGCACTTTCTCTAATTTCTTGACGTGCTTGATCAAGTGCGGGTTCCAAACAGGTGCTGCATAATCCAGTATGGGCCTGACGTACACGGTGTACAGTGTCTTGAACGATTCCTTACTAAGGTATCGGAACGCTGTTCTCAGGTTTTTCTAGGTGCCCATATGTTGCAGCAGTTATCTGGTTGATGTGTGCTTCTGGAGACATGCTCGGTGTTATACTCACCCCAAGATCTTTCTCCTTGAGCAAGGTTTGCAGTCTTTAGCCACCTAGCCTATACTCCGTCTGCGGTCTTCTGTGCCCTTCCCCTATCTTCATGGCGTTGCATTTTACGGGGTTAAATTCGAGAAGCCAGTTGCTGGACCAGGTGTCCAGTCTGTCCAGGTCTCTTTGAAGTCCTGCCTGATCCTCATCTGATTTAATTCTTCTCATTAACTTCACATCATCTGCGAACAATGACACTTCTGAGTCTAACCCTTCCATCATGTAGTTCACATATACCAAAAATAGCACTGGTCCTAGGACCGACCCCTGTGGGACCCCGCTTGTCACAGGTCCCCACTGTGATACCTCATCACGTAGCATGACTCGTTGTTGCCTCCCTGTCAGGTATTCTCTGATCCATTGCAGTGCCCTTCCTGTTATATGCGCCTGATCCTCTAGCTTCTGCACTAATCTCTTGTGAGGAACTGTGTCAATGGCCTTCTTGCAGTCCAAGAAGATGCAATCTTCTCTCTCGTGTCTTGCTTGTGTTACGTTTTCATAAAACTCCAGAAGGTTTGTGACACAGGATTGCCATCCATGAATCCATGCTGGTTGGCGTTTATACTCTTGTTCCGTTCCAGGTGTTCCGCCACTCTCCTCCTGATAATCTTCTCCATAACTTTGCATATTATACACGTCAGTGACACAGGTCTATAGTTTAGTGCCTCTTTTCTGTCTCTTTTTTTAAAAATGGGAACTACATTTGCCGTCTTCCATTCCTCAGGTAATTGCCCAGTTTCCATGGATGTGTTGAAGATTGTGTTAAGTGGCACACACAGCATATCCGCTCCCTCTCTATTACCCACAGGGAGATGTTGTCCGGTCCCATTGCCTTTGAGGTATCGATGTCCCTTAGCAGCTTCTTCACCTCCTCCTCATTTGCATGTATGTCATTTAACACTTGTTGGTATATTCCTTGCTGGTGTCCCCCTCTGTTCTGTTCCCCCAGAGGCCTTCCTGTCTCCCCTGTAAATACTTCCTTAAACCTCATATTGAGCTCCTCACATACTTCTTGATCGTTTCTTGAGAGTTCCCCACCTTCTTTCCTCAGCCTTATCACCTGGTCTTTGACTGTTGTCTTCCTCCTAATGTGGGTATACAGCAGTATTGGGTCAGACTTTACTTTCGATGCTATGTCGTTGTCGTACTGTCGCTGGGCCTCCCTCCTTATCTGTGCGTACTCGTTTCTGGCTCTTCTACTAATCTCCTTATTTTCCTGGGCCCTTTGCCTCCTGTACCTTTTCCATTCTCTGGTGCACTTAGTTTTTGCCTCCCTACACCTTCGGGTAAAACAAGGACTCGCTTTGCTCTTCCTATTATTTCTATTTCCCTTGGGAACAAACCTTTCCTCTGCCTCCTTGCACTTTGTTGTTACATATTCCATCATCTTGTTTACTGATTTTCCTTCCAGTTCTCTGTTCCACTGAACCTCCTGCAGGAAGTTCCTCATAACTGTGTAGTCCCCCCTTTTATAGTTTGGCTTTCCCCATTCACTTCCTGTTACCTTCTCCATTTGTAGCTCTACTATATAATCAAAACTCAGATCCACGTGATCGCTAGCTCCAAGGGGACTCTCGTAATTGATGTCCTCAATGTCTGAACTGCTCAGGGTGAACACAAGATCCAGTCTTGCTGGCTCATCCTCCTCCCTCTCTCTGGTAGTATCCCTGACATGTTGATGCATGAGATTTTCAAGTACCACATCCATCATCTTGGTTCTCCATGTTTCGGGACCCCCATGTGGCTCCAGGTTTTTCCAATCGATCTCCCTCTGGTTGAAATCGTGCGTGTGTGTGTGTGTGTGTGTGTGTGTGTGTGTGTGTGTGTGTGTGTGGTGTGTGTGTGTGTGTGTGTGTGTGTGTGTGTGTGTGTGTGTGTGTGTGTGTACTCACCTAGTTGTACTCACCTAGTTGAGGTTGCAGGGGTCGAGTCCAAGCTCCTGGCCCGCCTCTTCACTGGTCCGTACTAGGTCACTCTCCCTGAACTATGAGCTTTATCGTACCTCTGCTTAAAGCTATGTATGGATCCTGATTCCACTACATTGCTTCCCAAACTATTCCACTTCCTGACTACTCTGTGGCTGAAGAAATACTTCCTAACATCCCTTTGATTCATCTGTGTCTTCAACTTCCAACTGTGTCCCCTTGTTACTGTGTCCAGTCTCTGGAACATCCTGTCTTTGTCCACCTTGTCAATTCCTCTCAGTATTTTGTAAGTCGTTATCATGTCCCCCCTATCTCTCCTGTCCTCCAGTGTCGTCAGGTTGATTTCTCTTAACCTCTCCTCATAGGACATACCTCTTAGCTCCGGGACTAGTCTTGTTGCAAACCTTTGTACTTTTTCTAGTTTCTTTACATGCTTGGCTAGGTGTGGGTTCCAAACTGATGCTGCATACTCCAATATGGGCCTAACGTACACGGTGTACAGGGTCTTGAACGATTCCACATTAAGATGTCGGAATGCTGTTCTGAGGTTTGCCAGGCGCCCATATGCTGCAGCAGTTATTTGGTTGATGTGCGCTTCAGGAGATGTGCCTGGTGTTATACTCACCCCAAGATCTTTTTCCTTGAGTGATATTTGTAGTCTCTGACCCCCTAGACTGTACTCCATCTGCGGTCTTCTTTGCCCTTCCCCAATCATCATGACTTTGCACTTGGTGGGATTGAACTCCAGGAGCCAGTTGCTGGACCAGGTCTGCAGCTGTCCAGATCCCTTTGTATTTCTGCCTGGTCTTCGATCGAATGAACTCTTCTCATCAAACTTCACGTCATCTGCAAACAGTGACACCTCGGAGTTTATTTCCTTCCGTCATGTCGTTCACAAATACCAGAAACAGCACTGGTCCTAGGACTGACCCCTGTGGGACCCCGCTGGTCACAGGTGCCCACTCTGACACCTCGCCTCGTACCATTACTCGCTGCTGTCTTCCTGACAAGTATTCCCTGATCCATTGCAGTGCCTTCCCTGTTATTCCTGCTTGGTCCTCCAGTTTTTGCACTAATATCTTGTGTGGTACTGTGTCAAACGCCTTCTTGCAGTCTAAGAAAATGCAATCCACCCACCCTCCTCTCTTTGTCTTACTGCTGTCACCATGTCATAGAACTCCAGTAGGTTTGTGACACAGGATTTCCCGTCTCTGAAACCATGTTGTCTGCTGGTGATGAGATCATTCCTTTCTAGATGTTCCACCATTCTTCTCCTTTCAATCTTTTCCATGATTTTGCATGCTATACATGTCAGTGACACTGGTCTGTAGTTTAGTGCTTCATGTCTGTCTCCTTTTTTACAGATTGGGACTACATTTGCTGTCTTCCATGCCTCAGGCAATCTCCCTGTTTCGATAGATGTATTGAATATTGTTGTTAGGGGTACACATAGTGCCTCTGCTCCCTCTCTCAGGACCCATGGAGAGATGCTATCTGGCCCCATTGCCTTTGAGGTATCTAGCTCACTCAGAAGCCTCTTCACTTCTTCCTCGGTTGTGTGTACTGTGTCCAGCACATGGTGGTGTACCCCACTCTCCGTCTTTCTGGAGGCCCCTTCTGTCTCCTCTGTGAACACTTCTTTGAATCTCTTGTTGAGTTCCTCACATACTTCACTGTCATTTCTTGTTGTCTCTCCTCCTTCCTTCCTTAGCCTGATTACCTGGTCCTTGACGGTTGTTTTCTTCCTGATGTGGCTGTATAACAGCTTCGGGTCAGATTTGGCTTTTGCTGCTATGTCGTTTTCATATTGACGTTGGGCCTCCCTTCTTATCTGTGCATATTCGTTTCTGGCTCTACGACTGCCTCCTTATTCTCCTGGGTCCTTTGCCTTCTATATTTCTTCCATTCCCTAGCACACTTGGTTTTTGCCTCCTTGCATCTTTGATGTGAACCATGGGCTCATCCTGGCTTTTTCATTATTCCTGTTACCCTTGGGTACAAACCTCTCCTCAGCCTCCTTGCACATTGTGACTACATATTCCATCATCTCATTAACTGGTTTCCCTGCCAGTTCTCTGTCCCACTGAACCTCATTCAGGAAGTTCTTCATTCCTGTGTAGTCCCCTTTCCTGTAGTTTGGTTTCATTCGTCCTTGGCCTTCCTGCTTCCCCCTCCACTTGTAGCTCTACTGTGTATTCGAAGCTCAAAAACCACATGATCGCTGGCCCCAAGGGGTCTTTCATATGTGATGTCCTCAATATCTGCACTACTCAAGGTGAATACTAAGTCCAGTCTTGCTGGTTCATCCTCTCCTCTCTCTCTTGTAGTGTCCCTTACGTGTTGGTACATGAAGTTTTCCAGTACCACCTCCATCATCTTAGCCCTCCATGTATCTTGGCCCCCATGTGGCTCCAAGTTCTCCCATTCGATCTCCTTGTGGTTGAAGTCGCCTATGATCAGGAGCTTTGCCCTGCATGTATGAGCTCTTCTGGCCACTGCAGCCAGTGTGTCAACCATCGCTCTATTGCTCTCGTCATACTCTTGCCTTGGCCTCATGCTGTTCTGTGGTGGGTTATACATCACTGCAATTATCACCTTGTGACCTCCAGAGTGAAGTGTTCCTGCTATACAATCACTTTCTTCTCCGCTGTCTCCTCTCTCCAGCTCATCAAAATTTCATCGGTGTTTGATCAGCAATGCCACTCCTCCCCCCCTGTTCCTTCTGTCTTTCCTCAGGATCTTGTATCCCGTTGGGAAGATGGCATCTGTTATCATACCTGTAAGCTTGGTTTCTGTGATTGCTATGATGTCTGGTGATGCCTCTTTGACTTTTTCGTGCCACTCCTCCCACTTGTTTGTTATTCCATCAGCGTTTGTGTACCATACCTTAAGTTTCCTTTCCAACACTGTGGTTTGGGGGGCCTGTGGGGGTGGGAGACCTGGTAGCATACTGTGGGATTCTATGGTTGGGGGTTGGGTGGAAGCTGTGGGTATGGATTGTATTGTGTGTTGGGATGGTGTGATAGGTTGTGGGGTTCTGAGGATAGTTGTGTGTGTGCTTGCTCTTGCTGCTCTGTTCTGCTCTGACTGACCTCTGCTGGTTCCATCCTTGTCTCCTTTCCTAGCTCCTTTCGCTTTTTTGTCCTCTCCCTCAGCTGCTGTCTCTCTTTTTGTGTTCTGTCTCTGTCTAGGAACACCTTCTTGTACTCTTCCGAGCTTCTCAACCGTGGTTTTTTCTTGGAGGATCCTGTTCCGCACTGTTTCTGTCCTGAGAATCAGCTTGATCAGTCAGTTTCTTCCCTTCAAGTACCCCCCTATTCTCTGAAAATGTACAATCTCGTCCATGTCTTCTCCCCCTATTTCCGTGATGATTTTCTCAATCTCCTTTCTTTCTTCCTGCCGTCTTTCAGTGTGTGTCCTTTCCTCTCTCTCCCAAAGCCATGGAAAACACTGATTTTGCCCTTTCCTCCTCCCATTGCCTCTCCCTCTGTGACTCTGGTTCCTGTCTGTATGTGGTCATTTTCTCCCTTGATTTTTCCAGTGGCTCTTGGTAGCATGGTTGTTGCCTCAGCATTCGACCTATCTCCCTCTCCATCTGCACCCATCTGCTCTTCCCTTCCCACTCCCTGGCCCTTCTTTGCTGGCTGATAGGACCTTAGCATATTTCATATCTCCTTCCTTCCTGTTTAGCCTCTCAGCTTCGTATGGTGTGTCTTCTCTGGTCACTATCCCTGAGACTTGCTTCAGCCTGTTTACCTCAAATTCTAGGACCTTTACCCTGGCTACTGCAGTTTCGACTTGTGCCTCCCATTTTCGTCTCCTTCTCCAACCTCTTTTCCCATTTCACAGAAAGCTTTTCTCCATTTTTTCAGAAAGCTCTCCTAATTTTCTCTCCCATTCTTGCTCTATCCTTTTCCACTGCTCCTCCATCCATTCCTCCCTACCAGTACCATTGTCATCTGATCCCTGACTCCTGCGAGTCCCAACCATTTTTTTTTTTTTTTTTTTTTTTTTTTTTTTTTTTTTAGTAAAAGGAAAGTGAAAAAGAAAAAGGGGGAGAGAGTAGAGAGAGGAGGATGGAAAGAGAGAAGGGAGGTTAGAGGAGGGGAAAGGGGAGGAAATGAGGAGGAGGGAAAAGGTTTAAAAGAGAGGGGGAGGACAAGGGAAGAGAGGAGAGAGAGAGAAGAGGAAGGAGAGAGAAAGAGAGGAAAGAGGAGGGAGAGAGAGAGAGGGAGAGGGAGGGAGAGGAGAGAGAGGAAAAAGAGAAGAAGAGAGAAGAGTGAGGGGAAGAGAGGGGAGGAAGAGAGGGGGGAAGATGGAGAGGAAGAGAGGATGAAGAAAGGGGAGAGAGAGAGGAAAAGGAGAGAGAAGGAGAGAGAGGAAGAGAAGAGGGAGAGGAGAGGGAGAGAGGTGGGGGGAGAAAGGGAAAGGGGTTTGGGGTCACTTCAAGGAAGGTGTGAATCCTGTATATGGGGTGTGTGTGTGTGTGTGGTGTTGTGTGTGTGGTGTGTGTGTGTGTGTGTGTGTGTGTGTGTGTGTGTGGTGTGTGTTTATGTGTGTGTGTGTGATGTGTGTGTGTTTGTGTGTGTTTTGTGTGTACTCACCTATTTGTACTCACCTATTTGTTGGTTGCGTGGTCGGTCTAGTCCTGGCCCCGCCCTTCACCGTTTCTACTAGGCCCTCTCTCCCCGCTCCATGAGCTTTATTTAAACCCCGTCTTAAACTGTGTTTGGTTTCCCGCCTCCACTACGTCATTTTCTAGGCTATTCCACTGCCTTACAATCTTGACTGAAGAAATACTTCCTACTATCTCTCTGACTCATTTTGTTTCAACTTCCAATTGTGGCCTCTTGTTTCTGTGTCCCCCCTGGAACATCCTGTCTTTGTCCACCTTGTCTATTCCACGCAGTATTTTTTATGTCGTTATCATGTCTCCCTGACCCTCCTGTCCTCCAGTGTGGTCAGGCCGATTTCCCTTAATCTTTCTTCATAGGACATTCCCCTTAGCTCTGGAACTAACCTTGTCGCAAACCTTTGTACTTTCTCTAGTTTCTTGACGTGCTTTATCAAGTGCGGGTTCCAAACAGGTGCTGCATACTCCAGTATGGGCCTGACATACACGGTGTACAGTGTCTTGAATGATTCCTTACTAAGGTATCGGAATGCTGTTCTCAGGTTTGCCAGGCGCCCATATGCTGCAGCAGTTATCTGATTGATGTGTGCTTCCGGAGACATGCTCGGTGTTATACTCACCCCAAGATCTTTCTCCTTGAGTGAGGTTTGCAGTCTTTGGCCACCTAGCCTATACTCTGTCTGTGGTCTTCAGTGCCCTTCCCCTATCTTCATGACTTTGCATTTGGCAGGATTAAATTCGAGAAGCCATTTGCTGGACCAGGTGTCCAGTCTGTCCAGGTCTCTTTGAAGTCCTGCCTGGTCCTCATCAGATTTAATTCTCCTCATTAACTTCACATCATCTGCAAACAGGGACACTTCTGAGTCTAACCCTTCCGTCATGTCGTTCACATATACCAAAAATAGCACTGGTCTAGGACCGACCCCTGTGGGACCCCGCTCGTCACAGGTGCCCACTGTGATACATCATTACGTACCATGACTCGTTGTTGCCTCCCTGTCAGGTATTCTCTGATCCATTGCAGTGCCCTTCCTGTTATATGCGCCTGATGCTCTAGCTTCTGCAGTAATCTCTTGTGAGGAACTGTGTCAAAGGCCTTCTTGCAGTCCAAGAAGATGCAATCAACCCACCCCTCTCTCTCTTGTCTTACTTCTGTTATTTTATCATAAAACTCCAGAAGGTTTGTGACACAGGATTTGCCTTCCGTGAATCCGTGCTGGTTGGCAGTTATACTCCTGTTCCGTTCCAGGTGCTCCACCACTCTCCTCCTGATAATCTTCTCCATAATTTTGCATACTATACACGTCAATGACACAGGTCTATAGTTTAGTGCCTCTTTTCTGTCTCCTTTTTTAAAATGGGAACTACATTTGCCGTCTTCCATACCTCAGGTAGTTGCCCAGTTTCCAGGGATGTGTTGAAGATTGTGGTAAGTGGCATGCACAACATATCTGCTCCCTCTCTAAGGACCCACGGGGAGATGTTGTCTGGTCCCATTGCCTTTGAGGTATCGATTGTCCCTTAGCAGTTTCTTCACCTCCTCCTCATCTGTATGTATGTCGTCCAACACTTGTTGGTGTATTCCTTGCTGGTGTTCCCATCTGGTCTGTCCCCCCAGAGTCCTTCCTGTCTCTACTGTAAATACTTCCTTAAATCTCGTGTTGAGCTCCTCACATACCTCTTGATCGTTTCTTGTGAGTTCTCCCCCTTCTTTCCTCAGCCTTATCACCTGGTCCTTGACTGTTGTCTTCCTCCTAATGTGGCTATACAGCAGTTTCGGGTCAGATTTGACTTTCGATGCTATGTCGTTTTCATACTGTCGCTGGGCCTCCCTCCTTATCTGTGCATACTCGTTTCTGGCTCTTCTACTAATCTCCTTGTTTTCCTGGGTCCTATGCCTCCTGTACCTTTTCCATTCTCTGTTGCACTTAGTTTTTGCCTCCCTACACCTTCGGGTAAACCAAGGACTCGTTTTGGTCTTCCTATTATTTCCGTTTCCCTTGGGAACAAAACTTTCCTCTGCCTCCTTGCACTTTGTTGCCACATATTCCATCATCTCGTTTACTGATTTTCCTACCATTTCTCTGTCCCACTGAACCTCCTGCAGGAAGTTTCTCATACCTGTGTTGTCCCCCCTTTTATAGTTTGGCCTGTCCCCTTCAGTTCCTGTTACCTTCTCCACTTGTAACTCTACTATATAGTCAAAACTCAGAACCACATGATCGCTAGCTCCAAGGGGCCTCTCATAAATGTGTGTGTGTGTGTGTGTGTGTGTGTGTGTGTGTGTGTGTGTGTGTGTGTGTGTGTGTGTGCCCCCACTTCTAAGTATCCCCTTCAGTTCCTGTTACCTTCTCCACTTGTAACTCTACTATATAGTCAAAACTCAGAACCACATGATCGCTAGCTCCAAGGGGCCTCTCATAAATGTGTGTGTGTGTGTGTGTGTGTGTGTGTGTGTGTGTGTGTGTGTGTGTGTGTGTGTGTGTGTGTGTGCCCCCACTTCTAAGTATTCATACTGCTAATAAATATCAGTAGTAATACCCGTATTTCTAAAACTACCAACAGTGATTCTAGCACTTATCACTTTTACTTATAAAACACACAAAGTAATTAGGTTGTAAAATTTAGCTTGTCTCAGCTTCTAGGAGTGTCTGACGTCACCCTCACTAGGCTTCCCCTCGCTAGGCTGCTCCTCGCTAGTCAACACTATCTTCACCTTATCTATGCTATTTCTGCTCTAATTCTGGTAATAACTTGCAGGAGTGAGTGACCAGTATCTAACAGTGACGCAAGACCAGGATTCAGAACCTCCAAAACAACCCCAACAGGTGAGTGATACTTAAGCTGGCAGTGATGCGATGACAAGTTGCCAGATGCTGATGACGTAGTCGTCGTACATACTCCTTCTATCACTATTTTGAAAATTCTTCACCCGTGATCTTTATTACCGTATATGCTCATGCATCCCGCGTTTCTCAATTCACTTATGATAGAATACACTTCACTTATATTGGAATACACTTCACATTCGGTGTTACACTTTATATGTATAATGTCACACAACTGTTGTGACATCACTGTTTCAGCAGGCCTACTGCCACCTTCCCTTGTTATATATTATATTTTTCCTTTCTACTTTTGCTTATTAACTTTTTCACTCTCACTGTATGGTGCCCCACATTTCACTTGTTATCCAATCTCTCGAAATTCTTGAACACCCACTTCCACACTTACTTGAATCTTTGTATATTTCAATCTGTGTAGCAACAGAAGCCTACTAGCCACCAACGGTTTGACACTTTGAAATATTAAAGATTTCAGGCTTCCTCTCGACTTTTTTTAACTAATAACTCTGGTTATCACTCGTAGGATTGTTCACTGACGTTGTCACTACCACTGATTACTGCTAGCAGTTACTGCACGACTTAAAAACCACTAAAATTCTCGGAGCCTTGTGACCCACGTCTGCTGACTGACTGTGTGTGTGTGTGTGTGTGTGTGTATGTATGTGTGTGTGTGTGTGTGTGTGTGTGTGTGTGTGTGTGTGTGTGTGTGTGTGTGTGTGTGTGTGTGTGTGTGTGTGTGTGTGTGTGTGTGCGCTCATCGATATGTGTTTGTGGGAGTCGAAGAAACACTTCATTGCATCCCTTTCGCTTATCTCTGTTTTCAGATTCCACATGTGTCCCTTTGACTGGGACACTGGGTGTAGGATCCATGCTGGGGTATCATACTCTATCCCTGGCCTAACATGGATCGTGTACAAATTATCTAATGACCCCTTATTCAGGTTCCCGAAAGCTATTCTGAGGTTAGCTAATCTTGTACATGTTACTGATGTTATACGTTTTATATGCAGTTCTGACGATATGCTGGATGTTATATTCACCCCAGGTCTTTTTCATTCTGATATTTGCAATTTCTCTCCCTTCTTGTTGCACTCTGCATCTGATCTCCTTCTCCTTCTCCAAAGCTTGAGTTGAACCCGAGAAGTTACTTGTTTAACCACATCTGCTGTCTGCTGAGGTCTCTAGAGCTTATTACTCTCCTCTCCTGTTCTTATTAATCTCATTATTACTACATTGTCAGCAAACAGTGATACATAGGACTCAATCCCTTCTGGTAGGCTATTCACCTATATAAGGAACAGCAATGGTCCTGACACTGATCTTCACGGAACCCCACTTGTCACTTTCCTCCATTCAGATGTCTTATACCTTTCTGTTACTCTCTGCCTTCTGTCATTTAGGTACTTCTTGGCCGACTGGAGCACTCTGCCTTTTAACCCTGCATGCTGTTATATGTTCAGGGTCAATCTTTGGTACTATATCAAAATGCTTTCTAAAGTTCGAGAAAATGCAATCAAAACTGTCTTACTTGTTTTATTATTGTTACTCTGTCGTAGAATTGCAACAAATTCATAAAACAGGATTTTTCATCCCTATATCCATGCTGGTTTTCTGGAAAGAATCTCATTCATTCTAAGTGTCACAATATATTTTTCCATGCTTCCTCCTCTAGAATTTTTGACAGTGTGTATGTTAGAGATAAAGACTTGCATTTCAGGGCCTCTTGTCTGTTTCCTTGTTTATAAATATGAACCACCTTTGTCATTTTCCAATTTTTTGTCCTTATTGGAGAGACAGGTTCAATGTATTTGCTTTTGCGTTACATATATATTTTGCCCCTTCTCTCAGCATTCATGGAGATGTTATCATTCCGTCCATATCCACCTTGTCAATTAATCTCAGTATTTTGTATGTTGTTATTGTGTCCCCCTAGCTCTCCAGCCATCCAGTGTCGTCAGAACGATTTCCATTAACCTCTCCTTGTAGGACATCCTCTTAGCTCTGGGACTAGTCTTGTTGCAAACCTTTGCACTTTCTCTAATTTCCTGACCTGCTTAACCAGGTGTGGGTTCCATACTGGTGCTGCGTACTCCAATGTGGGGTTGACGCACACGGTGTACAGAGTCTTGAATGATTCCTTGCTAAGGTGTCGAAATGCTATTCTTAAGTTTGCCAGGCTGGAAAATGCTCCAGCGGTTGTTTGGTTAATGTGCTCCTCAGATGTGCTCGGTATTATACTTACTCCAAGATTCATTTCCTTGAGTGAGATTTTCAATCTTCGGTCCCCTAGCCTGTCTGGAGTCTTCTTTGTGTGTGTGTGTGTGTGTGTGTGTGTGTGTGTGTGTGTGTGTGTGTGTGTGTGTGTGTGTGTGTGTGTGTGTGTGTGTGTGTGTGTGTGTCGGTTGGAAGAAGGTAGTGAGTGCGCTTGAGTTCATCAACATGAAGAAAGTCTCCCACTTGCACAGGACACTGAGGCATCGCCTCTCATCCTCAGGATGGCTTAATGAAAGCTTCTTTGTTAATTATTTTCTATGAGGGGCCGAGGCTGACATGATAAGCAAGTACATGGCGACATGTATGAAATTACCACTATACTGTTAACGTCGTAATCATACGCTGTACAATGCTTCGCTCAAGACTTGCATTGAAAAAGTTCACATGTGAGAGAAACCTTATTTATCCAAACTTTGGTTTACTTTATTTCATGTCTTTGGCTTACCAAGGTTAGTGTTACTGATATTTTAGCAGCGACCCTCAAACCTGCACAAGAAATATCTAATCAGCAAGAAAGATCTAAAATATTTCTTTTAAATTTTGTTTTCTATTAAACCTACGGAATATTTAGGTATAGATATATGATTACCTAACCGATCAGAATCAGATCGTATCGCGTAGTCAAATCTTCTTCAAATCATTCAAGTCAAAAGATCTTTATTTTCTGTTACCCATGGTTTTCATGGAGACATTTCAAATATCTTGCATGATGCTTGCCACTAATCAATCTCGTTATCTCTGACGAACCATCTTAATAGAAGATTGTACACTTATCTTAGTACAGAGAATGAACGTCGTGTTTATCTTATACACAGCATCCCAGTTTTATAATGAAAATATCATACTTTGTAATCAATATATGTGTGTGTGTCTTGCAAAGTGTTACGGCCTTTGTTCACAGTTTAAGAAGGGGTCATTTGATTAATGTGCAATTTCGGCCTTTTCACTTAATATTATATTACTGGTATCTTTATTAGTAGCTAAAATAAAGATGCTATGCTTTATAATATTATTTGGACATGATTTATTTATTTATGTTTCTGGTAGGATTTTTTTAAACCTGCAGTGTTTAGTATTCTTATGTTGAATTACCTTGTGGTCGTTTGTATCTTGCAAACTTTCGCTCATTCCGAGGTGACGTCGAGCAAGGGAGTTTTACTCCTGGTAATTCAATCTTACCTCTGGTTAAGAAAGCACTCAGCTAAGGAGCTCTCTTATAATCTCCCTTTAAAAACACCAGGAGAACCTTTGGACCGGGATCTCTCAGTTTGAGCGAGAGATTGTTGAATTATGTCCATGTTGGTGGATTACGCCTGTGTAGTTATCCACTCTGTGAAGCAATTTAGCAAAGGGACTAAGTTTGTGTTGTATACCAGCTGAAGCTTCGTGATAGTGTCTCTAACCAGTTACAAGTGTAGTAAATATGTGTATATAACTGATTAATAAGGGACTAAAGGAACCTCATACTGTACTTCATTCTCTGTGTCAGAGATCCCAGTGATATTTTGTGTTTGTTGATTATGAAACTATAGTGACTGTATGTATATAAGTGTTAAAGGAAAGGTATATCTGAATTGTTCATGACCCACCTATTAGTAAGGTACTTTTATTAATTATTTAATATACTAAGTAAATCAATAAGCTTAGTATTATACTGAATAAAAACTGGATAAAGCATTATAGTTGGTTTTCTCCAGTTGTTACTATTGGGTCTCCGTCCTCAAAAGAGTGACTCAGTACGTAAACGTAACACAGAGTACCAAAAAATGGAGAAAATTTAAGGTGAGGGAACGAGAAATGTATATGTCATGCAAGGGCAGAAAGAAAAGTTGTTAAGATGGTTTGAACTTTTGAACAGACTTCAGTAAAATACGGCTGTAGCGGATGTCCAAGGAAAGGGTTTCAAACGGGAAGAGTTTCAGCATCTAGCACGCACCTGTTAGTGTGTTTGATCGGATTGAGTAGAGGCAAATGACTTCTAGGAATAGACAAACTATTGTAGTTAAATCATTGAAGTGTTTCAAGGAAATCGTGTGGTCAAACATGAGTACTGAAGGTGGGAAGTGATTTTGACAAAGAATTATTATTTTACAGATCAGTCTAAGCGAAACAAACTATGGGCACAAAGACGCCTTCAGGCAGGAGGATCCCAGTGGTGGATCTTGGTCAGCTGGGTGAGTTATATATGTATGTTCCATTGTAGTGCACCTGGGCAGTTGAACTTGAAGGCTGGTCCACGTGAGTTTATATATATATATATATATATATATATATATATATATATATATATATATATATATATATATATATATATATATATATATATATGCAAAATAACCACTGTGAAAGAGTAGTGAAATTCCAAGGGCTTTCGTGACTACTCACATTGTCAAGGAACTATGAAAGTAATACTTCAAAGGAAGGCAACAAAAGGGCTTAGACCACACCTCACAGTCAACTCCCACAACAATGAAACACCTGACGCGGGACAATACCGGACTCATAAGAAAAGAGGAACACTGCAGTAGGTCCGCTGGTCCAACTAGACAGGTCCTCACGACAACCCACCAACAAATCGTTCTACCCAAGAATTAAGGTTTATTATTTGTCCAATGTACTATTAAACTCTAACCAAATTTTATTAATTATAAATGAATCTAATTTATGCAAACCTAAGGAAATATTCAATCAGATATATCCAATCAGACCAATTATTAGCTCCATAGCATCAGTTTCGTATAAATTATCCAAATGGCTTGTTGACATTTTGAGCCCTATTGTTGGTAAAATTTCTAACTTCAATGTTAAAAACAACTTAGATTTAGTTGATAAATTAAGCTCCTTGACTGACTTAAATGATTTTAACATGGTTAGTTTTGATGTTACTTCCTTGTTTACGAAAGTTCCTGTTGATGATTTATTAAGTTTCTTATCTGAATAACTCGTTAATTATGATTTTCCATTGCCAGTTCCTACCATCATTAAATTTATTAAACTTTGCATTGTTGATGCAAAATTTGTATTTAATGATAAATTTTACACTCAGAAATTTGGTATGGCAATGGGAAATCCTCTTTCACCTGTTCTTAGTAATCTATATGTCGAATTTTTTGAATCAAGATTGCTTAACACAATCCTCCCTAACAGAGCAAAATGGTTCAGATAAGTCGATGATATTTTATGTCTTATGCCCAAGAACATAAGAACATAAGAAAGGAGGAACACTGCAGCAGGCCTGTTGGCCCATACTAGGCAGGTCCTTTACAATTCATCCCACTAACAAAACATTTGCCCAACCCAATTTTCAATGCTACCCAAGAAATAAGCTCTGATGTGTAAGTCCCACTCAAATCCAACCCCTCCCACTCATGTACTTATCTAACCTAAATTTGAAACTACCCAAAGTCCTAGCCTCAATAACCCAACGAGGTAGACTGTTCCACTCACCAACTACCCTATTTCCAAACCAATACTTTCCTATGTCCTTTCTAAATCTAAACTTATCTAATTTAAATCCATTACTGCGGGTTCTCTCTTGGAGAGATATCCTCAAGACCTTATTAATATCCCGTTTATTTATACCCATCTTCCACTTATACACTTCGATCAGGTCTCCCCTCATTCTTCGTCTAACAAGTGAATGTAACTTAAGAGTCTTCAATCTTTCTTCATAAGGAAGATTTCTAATGCTATGTATTAATTTAGTCATCCTACGTTGAATATTTTCTAACGAATTTATGTCCATTCTGTAATATGGAGACCAGAATTGAGCTGCATAATCTAGGTGAGGCCTTACTAATGATGTATAAAGCTGCAGTATGACCTCTGGATTTTTGTTGCTTACACTTCTTGATATAAATCCCAGTAATCTATTTGCCTTATTACGTACGCTTAGGCATTGCTGTCTTGGTTTAAGGTTGCTGCTTACCATAACCCCCATGTCCTTTTCGCAATCTGTATGGCTAAGTTCTACATCATTTAACTTCATTTAACTTCAGAACCTTGCATTTATCTACATTGAACTGCATCTGCCACTTTTCTGACCAAGGATAGAGTTTGTTTAAATCCTCCTGAAGTTCCCTAACATCTACGTTTGAATCAATTATCCTACCTATCTTTGTGTCATCGGCGAATTTGCACATGTCACTAGTAATTCCCTCATCAAGATCATTGATATATATTATAAACAACAACGGGCCCAAGACTGATCCCTGTGGAACGCCACTTGTTACAGATCCCCACTCGGATTTAACCCCAATTATGGACACCCTCTGCTTCCTGTCTGTGAGCCATGACTCGATCCACGAGAGCACTTTTCCCCCAATGCCATGAGCTGCCACTTTCTTTAACAGTCTTTGGTGTGGAACTCTATCAAAAGCCTTACTAAAATCTAAGTAAATAATATCAAATTCTTTATCGTGGTCAACAGCCTCAAAACCTGTACTGAAGAAAGTTAATAAATTAGTTAGACAAGACCGGCCTCTTGTGAATCCAAGCTGAGTATCATTAATCAAGCTATGCTTATCGAGATGGCTTCTTATAATCTCAGCTATAATTGACTCTAGTAATTTGCCTACAATTGAGGTCAGGCTTATTGGGCGGTAATTTGACGGTAATGACTTGTCCCCTGTTTTAAAAATGGGAATTACATTAGCCATCTTCCACATATCAGACACTACACCTGTTTGAAGAGATAAATTAAAAATATTAGTTAATGGTTCACAGATTTCCAATTTGCATTCCTTAAGAACCCTTGAAAAAACCTCATCAGGACCCTGCGACTTATTTTGCTTCAGTCTGTCTATCTGCTTCACAACCATTTCACTAGTGACTGTGATGTTACATAATTTATCTTCTTCTAGCCCACTATAAAAATTAATTACTGGAATATTGTTCGTGTCTTCCTGTGTAAAAACAGAGAGAAAATAATTATTTAAATAATTAAAGAATGTAGATATACACCATTTCCTTGGCAAATTAAATAGCTTAGCCAATTCAATAAACTTTACTGTTGAGTTTGAGGAAAATAACTCATTGCCTTTTCTAGATGTTTTAATTATTAAGAGTAATAATGAATTCAAATTTAAAATTTACAGAAAACCTACAAATAACTGTTCCTATGTACACTATTATTCTTCCCATCTAGATAAAGTTAAACTGTCTGTTTTCTCATCAACGTTTTTGGGAGCTTTACGTATTTGTAGTCCAGAGTTCATAGATGAAGAAATATCCAAAATTTAGGAAATAGCCAATGATCTGAAATACCCGAGGAATGTAATTGATAAATCATTTAAAATTGCTAGAAATACTTTTTACAACCCAAAAAGGGACAACCAACCTTATTCAACTAAAAATATGTTGGTTCTCCCATACCATGAAAACTTGGTTGATATGCCTTCTCTTCTTAAGACTTTTAATATTAAAGTTATATTTATAAATCTTGATACAGTAAAAAAAATTTGATAAGGAATTCCCCCCAAAATGCTGACAGATGTGTCTATAAGATTCCTTGTAAAATTTGCGATAAAGTTTATTACGGTCAAACTGGTCTCGAACTTACATTAAAACAACATAAATATAGCATTAGAACTGGACAAGATTCCAATGCTCTATTTATTCATGTGAGAGACTTTAACCATCCAATTGATTTTCAAAAAATTGAGAAAGTTGTATCAAGCAAGTCCATGGTTGACAGAAATATAATTGAATCTTGTTTCATAAAAGGCAGTTTTGAAAATAATATGAATATTTCCTTAGGTTTGTATAAATTAGTTTCATTTATAATTAATAAAATTTGGTTAGAGTTTAACAATACATTGGACAAATAATAAACCTTAATTCTTGGGTAGAATGATTTGTTGGTGGGATGTCGTGAGGACCTGTCTAGTTGGACCAGCGGACCTACTGCAGTGTTCCTCTTTTCTTATGAGTCCGGTATTGTCGCTCGTCAGGTGTTTCTTTGTTGTGGGAGTTGACTGTGAGGTGTGGTCTAAGCCCCTTTATTGCCTTCCTTTGATGTATTACTTTCATAGTTCCTTGACAATGTGAGTAGTCACGAAAGCGCTTGGAATTTCACTACTCTTTCACAGTGGTTGTTTTGCATAATTTAAAATCACCTGTTTACTGTGATCTTATTGCATATATATATATATATATATATATATATATATATATATATATATATATATATATATATATATATATTATATATATATATATATATATATATATATATGTCGTGCCGAATAGGCAGAACTTGGCTTAAATAGCAACGCTCATCTTGCCATATAGGACAAGTGAAAATTTGTGTATGCAATAATTTCGCCAAAATCATTCTGAACCTAACGAAAAAAATATATTTCACTGTTTTTGTTTAGTATTAAATTACTGTGAACAAATCTAAAAAATATTTAGTTGGGTTAGGCTAAAATAAATTGCTCTTCTTATAAAAAGGTTAGGTAAGTTTTCTAAGATTCTTTTGGTGCAAAATTAGATTTTTTTCCATTAACATTAATGAAAAAAAATATCTTTAAACGCATAAAAGAAAATTTCAGAAAGAACTTAATTTTAAATAAGTTCTTGCTAATTGACCAGTTTTACATATTCGGCACGATATATACATATATATATATATATATATATATATATATATATATATATATATATATATATATATATATATATATATATATATATATATATATATATATATAATATATTATATATTATATATACAGTCCTGGAGATGGGAAGTACAGTGTCTACACTTTGTAGGAGGGGTGTTAATGTTGCAGTTTTATAACTGTACTGTAAAGCACCCCTCTGGCAAGACAGTAATGGAGTGAATGATGATGAAAGTTTTTTCTTTCTCGGGCGACTCTGCCTTGGTGGGATTCGGCCGATGTGTTAATAAAAATAAATAAAATATATATATATATATATATATATATATATATATATATATATATATATATATATATATATATATATATATATATATATAATATATATATATATATTACTCCACGTTTGTGTTTGTGTGTACTCACCTAATTGTGCTCACCTAATTGTGGTTGCAAGGGTCGATACTCAGCTCCTGGCCCCGTCTCTTCACTGAGTGCTACTAGGTCCCCTCTCTCCCTGCTCCATGAGCTTTATCATAACTCATCTTAAAGCTGTGTATGGTTCCTGCCTCCACTACCTTACTTGCTAGACTATTCCACTTCCTGACTACTCTATGACTGAAGAAATACTTCCTAACATCCCTTTGACTCATCTGGGTCTTCAACTTCTAATTGTGACCCGTTGTTTCTTTGGCCCATCTCTGGAACATCCTGTCACTGTCATCCTTGTCTATTCCACACAGTATTTTGTATGTTGTTATCATGTGCTTTCGTGATTTCTCACATTATTAAGAACCTGTAAAAAAGGGAACAGCAGATGGCTATATAAATCTGAGATATCACCTCAGTCAAGTCCGAAATTACACCCATCACATTATGATGCGGGTAGGATGATCGAGGACTTAACAAAGAATTTCATATATGTATTATCAACTGTTTCTTGATAATTTACCCTTGTTTAAATCAACCTGCAAATTTTTATCTTTTCAACTGCGTTTTATAGCATGATAATTATGTATTGATATTTATTTCATTGGAAATAATATAAAATTGTATATGCCAAGTAAATCACTTGCATTGTTTTGATTCAGAATTCATTTAATACACCTTTGAGTCACTAGAACAAAAATTCAAAATACATTACATTTTATAATGGATGTAGTAGAATGTGCATATGTTCTTTTCTGCGGAAAAAATGCGACAAAGTTCTATAAAGTTCTACAGGGACGCCTTGTAGAAGAAAGGACTGACTGTTGATGTTGACGTTTCTGTCTACTACAGCCGTTTATAGATACATGTTCACCTCAAGGTTTGGGGTGGGACAAGGAGACCAGCCAGGAGGAGTGGCAAAGGGTGGCGAGAGAGCTACATGAAGCCTTCACCGATATTGGCTGTGCTTACCTCACTAACCACGGTGTTCCCGACGACCAGGTAGGTGTCATATTTATATATATATATATATATATATATATATATATATATATATATATATATATATATATATATATATATATATATATATATATATATATGTCGTGACGAATAGGTAAAACTCGCGATTTTAACTTAAATAGCAACGCTCTTCTTGCCGAGCAAGGCAAGCGAAAATTTGTGTATGCAATAATTTCGCAAAAATCATTCTGAACCTAACGAAAAGAAATATATTTCATTGTGTTTGTTTATTATTAAATTACTGTATACTTATCTAAAATATATTTAGTTGGATTAGGCTAAATTAAATTGCGCTTGTTATAATAACGTTAGGTAAGTTTCCTAAGGTTCTTTTGTACAAAATTATTAATTTTTACATTAACATAAATGAAAAAAGTCATTAGCAAACAACGATGACGATGCTCACATCATCGGACAGTAAATTTTGTAGGAATCATAAGTTTATGAAGCGATAGTGACCTCCTGCAGAATCCCCAGGAGGTTATACTGAAATGCGACCGCAACACATCAAAGAGATGGTAAATCCCGTGCTTGGCACAGATGCATCAATTCTTCTTTCTAAGTTAACAACCATCGTCAATAACCGTCTGGCTGGGTACATTCCAGAAGAAATTAAACATTTTTTTTTTTTGAGCCTCAGTATGAGCTCTGAAAAAGAAGGATGGGGAAATCAGATCCATTGCTGTCAGTAAGACTCTTCGCCGTGTCGTTGCTAAAGTATCAGTAAGAAACATTCGCACAGAAACCACCAGTTTACTCCATCCACACAAACTGGGCATTGGAGACTCTGAAGGCAGTCAAGCAGCAGCTTATGCAGCGAGGGCCTACATCAAGGCCGTTGTCAAACTAGACTTTAGAAATATCTTTTATATGGTGAAAAGAGATGTGGTCCTGCCAGGTGTTCGAAATCAGTTCCCCAGTCTTTTTCCCTTTCTTTGAGCTGGCTACAGCAAATCCTCAATTCTCTTGTTCGGTATCAATACGGTTGCCCCGCAAGTCAATATTGATCCCTTGATGTGGCCTTTGGCAGGTACAGTAGACCCCTGATAGGGGACCTACAACGGGTAAACCCTAGGAGAACCGGGGCAAATTTCTAAACCCTCCAAGGGGAAATTCAAAACCCAAAACCGGAAATACACTCTGTGCGAACATCCTTTCTGAAGTTTCTACTACACCCCGCCGGAGCATCTTCATGGGAGCCCCTGGGTCATAAGCCTAAACAACCGTAAGGACGAACTGAATGACCTGAAGATAATGGGGGAAGGGAATAATGATGGGATCCCCATGATGCCTATATTTAACTGGTGCTTTTATTAACTTCTTCTTGAGGTGCCACCCTTTTGGCAACCCAACATTCAGCGAAAAAGACGTACCATGAGTATATCTTTAAGAAGGCATTAATCTTCACGGGAAGATCACCAAGGGATCAAGTACCTTTTCCAGTGTAACGGGGGGTTAGGGTACGCAAGTCAACGAAGGAAATTTTTCCTGCTTTTGCATCGTGTTTGGTCTCCGGGGAACTAGTGAAGAGATCGTCCCAGAACGATGAAGAGTAAAAGAGGTGCGTAGGGCCAACAACCCGGGTTTCACTGAAACAGCCTAAAAGTAAAACCCCCTTTGGAATACTTCAAGAAAAACAGCTCCCCCCAAAGAGCACAATCAGCCCCATTTGGGAAAAAAATGTCAGGAAAAAAAATCCCCAAAACACAATGCCCCCAACGCTCGGAAAGGACAAAGCTCTCCCGGCAGTAAAGGGCACCCCACTAGGAGATTTCCTTTTAGCTGTTCCCAATTCTCCCTGGGACTCGACTGGAACACAGGCATTCAATTGGTGTTGTCTTCGCCTAGCCGCCCCCTCTCACCGAAAAAGGGGAATGCGGCGGGGACAGTTGCAATTTTGGGCTTTATGGTCTCGCTGTCACACGCAAAGGGGGGTATGCCCGGCATGGGAGGTCTGACATCATAAAGAGAAGCCCGCCCAGCCGTTGCCCCCTCAAGGGGAAACCCCAAATACAAAGGGCTGACGGAAGTCAAAAGTGTCCTGATGGGCCACTTTGCTACCCTGGAAAGGGTGGAAAGCAAATTCCTGAATCACCGTGTGTCACATTTGGCAGACACCCACTTGCCTACTCCTAGGGAAGGGGGGGCACTCCAGCCCAGGAGACCAGAAGATCCGCAAATATGAAGACCTCCCCCTTTCCCATAACTTCATCCCAATGGGGGCGGGACCCCTTGGAGCATGGGGCAATGTGCTCAAAGTTTCTCAAAGAGTGGGGGGAAAAATCTCATAGAAAACCAAAGGCCAAGGGGACCGCTTCCTCTTTCGAGACTCAGTTTTGCGATCCCAAAAGGGAAAACCTGCGCATTCTGGGCACGCGGCCCACCCCCGGGGAGCTGGACGAAGATTCAGATGTAGCTTGAGTTACATATGTTTTATTTTTGTTGTATCTTTGTAATGTTTTTCAAAGTATTTTGTCTTTTTAAAAAAAATTTATATTAAATATAGGGGGGGGTTTGGAGAAAATCTCAAAAAAGCTTCAGGGAGAACCCTTTAGTTTTTTCCCGAAGCAAGTTTAAATTCTTTTTTTCTGAGGATGAGGGGCCCTAGGACAGTTCTAGAGGTGGTACCCCCCTAATTCTTTATTTTTTATATTTAATATAAAATATAATATATATATATTATATATTAATAAAAATTATATATATAATATTATTTTAAAATATATATTACATATTATATAATATATATATATATAATATATATATATATTATATAATATTTATTTTTTTAAATATTTAAAATTTTATTTTAATTTATATAATATATTTTAAAAATAAAAATAAATTTTTATTTAATATATATTAAAATATATATATATATTTAATATATATTATAATTTATATTTTTATATTAAAAAAATATTTTATATATAATATATATAAAATTTATATTTTTAATATATTTATTATATATTTATATATAATTTTTATATATAAAAATTTTTATTTTATTATATATATATATATATATTTATATATTAAAATTTTTAATAATAAATTTATAAAAAATTTTATATATATATTTTATTATTTATATTTTATTTATATATATAATATATTTATATAAATATTATTATTTTTTATATAATATTTAAAAATAAAAAATAATTTAATATATATTTATAATTTTTAATTTTTTAAATATATTTATATATATATATTTTTTTTTATATTATATATAAAAATTTTTTAAATATAAATTTTATTTATATATATATATATATTTATATATATTATATATATATATATATATATATATATATATATAATATATATATATATATATATATATATATATATATATTTAACAAGTCGGCCGTCTCCCACCGAGGCTGGGTGACCCAAAAAGAAAGAAAATCCCCAAAAAGAAAATACTTTCATCATCATTCAACACTTTCACCTCACTCACACATAATCACTGTTTTTGCAGAGGTGCTCAGAACACAACAGTTTAGAAGCATATACGTATAAAGATACACAACATATCCCTCCAAACTGCTAATATCCCGAACCCCTCCTTTAGAGTGCAGGCATTGTACTTCCCATTTCCAGGACTCAAGTCCGGCTGTACAAAAATAACCAGTTTCCCTGAATCCCTTCACTAAATATTACCTTGCTCACATTCCAACAGATCGTCAGGTCCCAAATACCATTCGTCTCCATTCACTCCTATCGAATACGCTCATGCACGCCTGCTGGAAGTCCAAGCCCCTCGCCTACAAAACCTTCCTTACCCTTTCCTTCCAACCTTTTCAAGGACGACCCCTACCCCGCCTTCCTTCCCCTACAGATTTATCCGCTCTCCATGTCATTCTACTTTGATCCATTCTCTCTAAATGACCAAACCACCTCAACAACCCCTCTTCGGCCCTCTGACTAATACTTTTATTAACTTCACACCTTCTCCTAATTTCCACACTCCGAATTTTCTGCATAATATTTACGCCACACATTGCCCTTAGACAGGACATCTCCACTGCCTCCAACCGCCTCCTCGCTGATGCATTCACAACCCAAGCTTCACATCCATATAAGAGTGTTGGTACTACTATACTTTCATACATTCCCTTCTTTGCCTCCATAAATAACGTTTTTTGTCTCCACATATACCTCAACATACCACTCACTTTTTTTCCCTCATCAGTTCTATGATTAACCTCTTCCTTCATAAATCCATCAGCCGACACGTCAACTCCAAAGTATCTGAAAACATTCACTTCTTCCATACTCCACCTCCCCAATTTAATATCCAGTTTTTCTTTATCTAAACAATTTGATACCCTAATCAAGTTACTCTTTTCTATGTTCACTTTCAACTTTCTACCTTTACACACTCTCCCAAACTCATCCACTAACCTTTGCAATTTTTCTTTAGAATCTCACAAAAGCACAGTATCATCAGCAAAAAGCAACTGTGTCAATTCCCATTTTGTATTTAATTCCCCATAATTTAATCCCACCCCTCTCCCGAACACCTTAGCATTTACTTCTTTTACATCCTCATCAATAAATATATTAAACAACCATGATGACATTACACATCCCTGTCTAAGACCTACTTTTACTGGGAGGTAGTATCCCTCTCTTCTACACACCGTAACCTGAGCCTCACTATCCTCATAACTCTTTACAGCATTTAGTAACTTACCACCTATTCCATATACTTGCAACATCTGCCACATTGCTCCCCTATCCACTCTATCATATGCCTTTTCTAAATCCATAAATGCAATAAAAACTTCCCTACCTTTATCTAAATATTGTTCACATATATGCTTCAATGTAAACACTTGATCTACACATCCCCTACCCACTCTGAAACCTCCTTGCTCTTCCGCAATCCTACTTTCTGTCTTGCCTCTAATTCTTTTAATTATAACCCTACCGTACACTTTTCCTTGTATACTCATAAACTTATTCCTCTATAATTTTTACAATCTCTTTTGTCCCCCTTCCTTTTATATAAAGGGACTATACATGCTCTCTGCCAATCTCTAGGTACCTTCCCCTCTTTCATACATTTATTAAACAAAAATACCAACCACTCCAACACTATATCCCCCCTGCTTTTAACATTTCTGTCATGATCCCGTCAGTTCCAGCTGCTTTACTCCCTTTCATTCTACGTAATGCCTCACGCACCTCCCCCACATTCACATCCTGTTCTTCTTCACTCCTGAAAGATGGTATACCTCCATGGCCAGTGCATGAAATTACCGCTTCTCTTTCTTCATCGACATTTAAATGTTCCTCAAAATATTCTCGCCATCTACCCAAAACCTCCATCTCCCCATCTGCTAACTCCCCTACTCTGTTTTTTTAACTGACAAATCCATTCGTTCTCTACGCTTTCTTTACTAGTTTATCTCACTCCAATTTTTATTCTTATTTTCATTAAAATTCCTTGACAGTGCCTCTCCCACTCTATCATCTGCTCTCCTTTAGCACTCTCTCACCACTCTCTTCACTTTTCTTTTCCTCTCCGTATACTCTACTCTTCTTATAACACTTCTGCCTAGTAAAAACCTCTCATAAGCTAACTTTTTCTCTTTTATCACACCCTTTACTTCATCATTAGACCAATTACTCCTCTTTCCTCCTGCACCCACCCTCCTATAACCACAAGCTTATGCCCCACATTCTAATACTGCATTTTTAAAACTATTCCAACCCTCTTCAACCTCCCCACTACTCATACTTGCACCAGCCCACCTTTCTGCCAATAGTTGGTTATATCTCACCCGAACTTCCTCCTCCCTTAGTTTATACACTTTCACCTCCTTCTTGCTTGTTGTTGCCATTTTCCTCTTTTCCCATCTACCTCTTACTCTAACTGTAGCTACAACTAAATAATGATCCGATATATCAGTGTTCCCTCTATAAACGTGTACATCCTGGAGCCTACCCATCAGCCTTTTATCCACCAATACATAATCTAACAAACTACTTTCATTATGTGCTACATCATACCTTGTATATCTATTTATCCTCTTCATAAAATATGTATTACTTATTACCAAACCTCTTTCTACACATAGCTTAATTAAAGACTCCCCATTTTCATTTACCCCTGGCACCCCAAATTTACCTACTACTCCCTCCACAACATTTTTGCCCACTTTAGCATTGAAATCCCCAACCACCATTACTCTCACACTTGGTTCAAAATTCCCCACGCATTCACTCAACATTTCCCAAAATCTCTCTCTCTCCTCTACACTTCTCTCTTCTCCAGGTGCATATACGCTTACTATAACCCACTTTTCACATCCAACCTTTATTTTACTCCACACAATCCTTGAATTAATACATTTATAGTCCCTCTTTTCCTGCCATAGCTTATCCTTCATCATTATTGCTACTCCTTCTTTAGCTCTAACTCTATTTGAAACCCCTGACCTAATCCCATTTATTCCTCTCCACTGAAACTCTCCCACTCCCTTCAGCTTTGTTTCACTTAAAGTTTTGTTAGGCTAAAATAAATTGTTCTTGTTATAGGATCGACACCATGCCCAGCCCTTCTAGGGTAGGGTAGGTGCCTGAGCCAGAGCTTGTAGCTCACAAGACTGTCATTCCCATTAGCCCCCTTGGGGCGGGGATGGCAGATCAAAGAGGCCTAGCTTGTGGCTAGGCCTGGGGACAGTTGGTCCCAAAGATGAGGAGGTACTTGATGCCTCCTCCCATGGGGAGACTTAGTCTAGACACTCCCTAAAAGATGGAGCCAAACGCGGCCATCACTTGGAAAAAAATATTAAAGGCCGGGCCGGGAGAATACCGTGCGAATCCTTTAATAATAATAATAATTTCGTTATAAGAAGGTTGGGTAAGTTTTCTAAGATCTTTTGGTGCAAAATTATAAAATTTCTACATTAACATTAATTTGAAAAAAATATCTTTAAACGTACATGAGAAATTTTTTGAAAGGACGACATATCGTATATATATATATATATATATATCTTTATAGATCTATATATATATATATATATTATATATTATATATATTATATATATATAATATATATATTAATATATTCTACATATATATTATATATATATATATATATTATATATATATATTTATATTAATATATATATATATATATATATATATAATATATATATTTATTATATTTATTATCTATTACTTTACTATATATATATTTATTATATATATGTTATAGATATAGATATTTTTTTTTATTATCACACTGGGCCGATTCCCACAATGCGGGTTCCCGAAAAAGGAAAAATTTCACCATCATTCACTCCAGCCACTGTCTTGCCAGAGGGTGCTTTACACTACAATTTTTAAACTGCACATTAACACCCCTCCGTCAGAGTGCAGGCACTGTTACTTCCCATCTCCAGGACTCACGTCCTCCGGCCTGCCGGTATCCCGGCAACCCCTTCATTAAATATTACTTTGCTCACACTCCAAAGCACGTCAAGTATTAAAAACCATTTGTCTCCATTCACTCCTATCAAACACGCTCAACGCATGCTGCTGGAAGTCAAGCCCCTTCGCACACCAAAAAACCTCCTTTACCCCCTCTCTCCAACTTTCCTAGGCCGACCCTATACCGCCTTCCTCCACCACAGACTGATAACTCTTGAAGTCATTCTGTTTCGCTCCATTCTCTCTACATGTCGAACCACCTCAACTAACCCTTTCCTAGCCCTATGGACAACAGTTTTGGTAATCCCGCCACCTCCTCCTACTTCCCAACTACGAATTCTCTGCATTTATATTCACTCCACGTTGCCTTCCAGACATGACATCTCCACTGCAACATTCATCACCATGCTTCACACCATATAAAGAGCGTTAAAACATATCTCATACTTCCCCTTTTGCTCCAATGACAAAAGTTCTTTGTCTCCACAGATCCTAAGTGCACCACTCACTCTTCCCCTTTCCCCCTCATCAGTTCTATTGGATTCACCTCTTCTTTCGTAGACCCATCAGCTGACACGTCCACTCCCAAATATTGAATACATTCACCTCCTCATTACTTCTCCCCTCCAATGACGATATTCAATCTTTCATCACCTAATCTTTTGTTATCCTCCGATAACCTTACTCTTTCCTGTATTCACTTCAATTTTCTTCTTTGCATCACCCTACCAAAATTCATCACCAATCTCCTGCAAATTCTCTTCAAGAATCTTCCCAAGAGCACAGTGTCATCAGCAAAAGAGCGAGGGGGGCCTGTGACAACTCCCACCCTTTGTGTGTGATTCTTATCTTTTAACTACACGCCTCTTGCCAAGTCCCTCGCATTTACTTCTCTTACAAACCCCATCTATAAATTTATTTATACAACCACGGGTGTCATCACACTGCCTTGTTGTCTATGGCCAAGACTTTTTACTGGGGGAAAAAATTTCCTTCTTTCCTACTTACTCTATCTTGAGCCTCACTATCCTCGTGAAAACTCTTCACTGCTTTCAGTAACCTACCTCCTACACCATACACTTCAACTCTGCCACATTGCCCCCCTATCCACCCCGTCATACGCCTTTTCCCAAATCCTAATGCCACAACGACTTCTTTAGTCTTACAATACTGGTTTTACTTATATGTTTCACTTAAACACCTGGTCCACACACCCCCTACCTTCCAAGCCTCTGTTCATCTGCTATCCTATTCTCCCCGTTTACTCTTAATTCTTTCAATAAACTCTACCAAACACTCTACCAGGTATACCAGCAGACTTATCCCCCTATAATTTTGCACACCTTTTATCCCCCTTGCCTTTATCAAAGGAACTATGCATGCTCCCCGCCAATCCCCAGGTACCTTACCCTCTTCCATCATTTATTAAATAATTGCACCCAACCCCTCCAAAACTATATCCCACCTGCTTTTAACATTTCTATCTTTATCCCATCAATCCGGCTGCCTTACCCCCTTTCATTTTACCTACTGCCTCACGAACTCCCCACACTCCCCAACTGGCTCTTCCTCACTCCTACAAGATGTTATTCCTCCTTGCCCTATACACGAAATCACAGCATCCCTATTTCATCAACATTTAACAATTCCTCAAAATATTCCCCTCCATCTTCCCAATACCTCTAACTCTCCATTTAATAACTCTCCTCTCCTATTTTTAACTGACAAATCCATTTGTTCTCTAGGCTTTCTTAACTTGTTAATCTCACTCCAAAATTTTTTTCTTTTTTTCCCAACAAAATTTGTTGATAACATCTCACCCACTCTCTCATTTGTTTCTCTTTTTACATTGCTTCATCCCCTTCCTTAACCTCTCTTTTTTTCTCCATATACTCTTCCCTCCTTGCACCACTTCTACTTTGAAAAAAACTTCTCATATGCTAACTTTTTCTCCCTTACTACTCTCTTACATCATCATTCCACCAATCGCTCCTCTTCCCTCCCGCACCCACTTTTCCTGCAACCACAAATTTCTGCTGAACACTCTAACACTACATTTTTAAACCTACCCCATACCTCTTCGACCCATTGCCTATGCTCTCATTAGCCCATCTATCCTCCAATAGCTGTTTTATATCTTACCAAAACTGCCTCCTCTTTTAGTTTATAAACCTTCACCTCTCTCTTCCCTGATACTTCTATTCTCCTTGTATCCCCTCTACCTTTTACTCTCAGTGTAGCTACAACTAGAAAGTGATCTGATATATCTGTGGCCCCTCTATAAACATGTACATCCTGAAGTCTACTGAACAGCCTTTTATCTACCAATACATAATCCAACAAACTACTGTCATTTCGCCCTACATCATATCTTGTATACTTATTTATCCTCTTTTTCTTAAAATATGTATTACCTATAACTAAACCCCTTTCTATACAAAGTTCAATCAAAGAGCTCCCTTATCATTTACACCTGGCACCCCAAAAATTACCTACCACACCCTCTCTAAAAGTTTCTCCTACTTTAGCATTCAGGTCCCCTACCACAATTACTCTCTCACTTGGTACAATTACTCTCTCACTTGGTTCAAAGGCTCCTATACATTCACTTAACATCTCCCAAAATCTCTCTCTCTCCTCTGCATTCCTCTCTTCTCCCCGGTGCATACACGCTTATTATGACCCACTTCTCGCATCCAAGCTTTACTTTAATCCACATAATTTTTTAATTTGCACATTCATATTTTCTTTTCTCCTTCCATAACTGATCATTCAACATTACTGCTACCCCTTCTTTTGCCTAACTCCTCAGATACCCCAAATTTTAAATTCCATTTTTTTCCCCCCACTGAAATTCCCCACCCCTTCGCTTTTTTCGTTTAGGCCAGGACATCCAACTTTTTCTTCTAACATCGCAATCATCTTTTTCTTTCACCCGCACAAAATCCAGCACTTTTAACTTTCCCTTTTTTATAAAGTTTTTCTTCTCCTTTTTTAGAAAATTCTAAGAAAGGGGTTACTACCCTTTTGCTCCCGATATAAAATTATATTTTTAAATATATATTATATTATTATATAAATAATATATATTATATATTATATAATATATATTTAATTTATATTTTTAATGTGTGGTGTTGGTGCAGAATAAGCATTGTGAGAAAATAGTGAAATTCCTATTGCCATGCCAAATTTCTGGTATGGAACTGGGAATTTCACCTGTCCTTTGTAATTTAAATATGGAATATTTTGAGACAAGATTACTTAACAAAATTCTTTCCAAAAGATCTAAGTGTTATTGATATGTTGATTATATTTTATGTCTGATGTCTAAGAATATAGATATAAACCATTTCCTTGATAAATTAAATAATGTACCTCATTCCATAAATTTCACTGTTGAATTTGATCAAAATAACTCATTGCCTTTTCTCGATGTTTTATTTATTAATGGAACCATGATTTTAAATTTAAAATTTACAGAAAATCAACAAAACAGTGTTCTTATATACACTATTATTCTTCGTATCAAGATAAAGTTGAACGTTATCTCATCAATGTTTTTGAGGTCTTTGCAGCTCTGAGTTCATAGATGAAGAAATCTCGAAAATTTATGACATACTCATGAAACTTAGCTGATAAATCTTTTAAAATTGCTAGAAATATTTTAAATAATTCAAGAAGGGACAACCAACCTTATTCAATTAAAAATATGTTGGTTCTCCCTTACCACGAAAACTTGGTTGATATACCTTCTCTTCCTAAGAATTTTAACATCAAAGTTGTGTTTAAAAAATCTTGATACAATAAAAAAAACTTTTGATAAAAAATTCCCCCAAAATACTGAGGGCTATGTCTACAAGGCTCCTTATAAAAAATGTGATAATGTTTATTATAATCAAACTGGTAAAAGTCTTGAACTAACATTAAAAAAAGCATAAATATAGCTTTAGCAGAGGACAACATTCTAATGCACTGTTTATTCGTGTGAGAGATTTTAACCATTTAATTGATTTTCAAAAGGCTGAGAAAGTTGTATCTAGCAAGTCCATGGTCGACACGAATATACTAGAATAAAGTCTCATAAAAAATATTTTTGAAAACAATAGGAATATTGCTTTTGGGTTATACAAATTGGATTCATTGATAATTATTAAAATTTGGGAAGAATTTAAGATACATTAGACAAATTAAACTTTTGGGTAGAATATAAGTTGTGTTTCACGGATCCTTGACTACCTACTTACCTACGTCATCATAAAAAGTCAGGTGTTGTTGAGGTGGCCGCGAGGTGTAGTCTCGTCCTCGTATGCCTTCCTTTTAATCTTTTATTTTATAGTTTCCCACCGAGGTAGGTTGACCCGAAAAAGAAGAAACACTTTCATCTTCATTCACTCCATCACTGTCCTGTCAGAGGCGTGCCTATACTATAGTTAAAAAACTGCATCATATCCCCACCTCTCCTTTAGAGTGCAGACACTGTACTTCACACCGCTAGGACTCAACTCCGGCTAATCTGTTTACCTAAATCCTTTCATAAATGTCACTTTGGTCATACTCCAACATCGTGTCAAGGCATAAAAATCATTCGTCTAGAGTCATTCCTATCTAACACATACAAGCACGCTTGCTGAGAGTCCAAGCCCCTCACACACAAAACCTCCTTTACCCCCTCCCGCCAACGTTTTCTAGGACGACACCTACCCGCCTTCTTTCCACTACAGATTTATATGCCCTCCAAGTCATTCTGTTTCGTTCCATCCTCTCTGAATATCTGAACTACCTACAACCCCTTCCTCTGCTCTCTAGATAATACTTTTTGAAACCCTGCACCCCCTTCTTATCTCCAAGCTACTGATTCTCTGCATTGTATTCACACCACACACACTGCACTAGGACACGACATCTCCACTGCCTCCTGCCTTCTTATTGTTTCAACATTCACTACCGATGTTTCACACCCGTATAAGAGCAGTGGTACCCCTATACTCTCATACATTCCCCTCTTTGCTGCTATGGATAGCGTTCTTTGTCTCCACAGACTCCTCTGTGCTCCACTCACCTTTTCTCCCCTCATCAGTTCTATGATTTACCTAGTCTTTCATAGACCTATCTGCTGACAAGTCCACTCTCAAATACCTGAGTATATTCACTTCTCCCATACTCCCTCCCTCCCTCTAATCTGATATCCAGTCTTTCATTACCAAATTTTTTTGTTGTGATCCTCCTTACCTTGGTCTTTCCTACGTTCGCTTTTAATCTTCTGCTCTTACATACCCTTCTAAACTCGTTCACCAACCTCTGCAACCTCTCTTCAGAATCTCCCAAAAGCACAGTGCCATCAGAAAAAACAACTAACACCACTCCCACTTTGTGTTCGTGAAGAGAGAGAGAGAGCGAGAGCGAGAGCGAGAGAGCGAGAGAGCGAGAGAGCGAGAGCGAGAGCGAGAGCGAGAGAGCGAGAGAGCGAGAGAGCGAGAGAGAGAGAGAGAGAGAGAGAGAGAGAGAGAGAGAGAGAGAGAGAGAGAGAGAGAGAGAGAGAGAGAGAGAAGGGTTGGGAGGGGCATCTCCAAACGAAAAAAATCTGTTGACTAAGTCAGTCAGCAAAGGTGAACAGTTATATACGTGATAGTACATAACTTGAGTCCTCTGGCAGTGTAGCAACTGCTCTCGTTGCCATGTACTTGGGTAAACACATTAATCATGTTGTGTTATTCATGGAAAGTAACAATTGGATTTCCATATTAGAAAGTGAATTGCTTGTTCTCGTGATAACACTAAAGTTAGGTTATATTAATGTTCTTAACACCTTGACAATTATTGACATGTGAAAGTCTAGGGATATATATGCGCAAGAATCCGGAGTATATATCTTATAAGAAACCATCATCTTTTGACTTATTCGTACATAATAACTCTGATGAAATTGCCAAAGAAAATACCTTGAAGGATAATGTCTAATATATTCTTTGTAAAGCATTAAAAAACTATTAGGATAGAACGTACCATATTAGGAGAGTAAAACAATAACTGAAAGGTAATAAGAAAGGACGGAAAGCCTTAGTTGATTTATTACATGTTATGTTAATATGAATGTAGACAAGCACAGTTGTGGTAGCTAGATTTAGGATCGGCTTTAACTGCTTTTAAAGGTTTCTGAATGCATGTGCTTAATAGAAATAAGATAACAGAAATTCTGAAGAAATGTCCTTAATTTACTTGTATCATATAAAACACAGTAATAGCAGCAGCGGTAATAATAAGAAGTCCAAACTTGCCATTTCTGTTTTATATCCATGCACTTTTTAAATACAACATATAAACTTTATCCAGCTTTTCATGTTGGCAGTGCTGCTGGAAGGTAGGGCGAGAGCCTTCTATTATAATATCTTAACCTCACCTATCTAGATACAGATATCAGTAGCTTGACGAAAAGTCTGCTTTCCTGTCTGATAACATCAATAGTCATTGTAAGGTCTTATTTTCTGAGTGTTTCCCCAGTATTCTCACGCATTTTCTTTCTTTCAGGTGAGTCGTTTACTCTCTTCAGGTATGGACTTCTTCTCCCTGGACAGGAATATAAAGGACCAGTTTGCATATAATCTGGAGACCAACTCTGGCTTCATTAGCGGAGACAGAGAACAGTGAGTACTGTCAGGAGCTATATTAATGTAGCGGGAGGAAGAGGTGAAGGGAACATTACGTGAGTGCTAATAGGAGCTATAAGACTTGAAGGAGGAGGGAAAGAAGTGGATGTGCTGCAGAGCCGTAGGGTACGAGGGGAGAGACTGAGAACAGTAAGCGGTTCTGGCTGAGCCCTCTGCATAATCTTGCATTAATTAGCTTAATGTTTTACTTAGATTTTTTGATTAGTGGAAGGTACAAATTTAAAAAATTTTTTTTTATTTATACTTTGCTACTTTTTTACCGAGTTTTTTTCACATTTGCTCCTCTTTGCATGCTGTTATTTTCATTTTCTAAAATCTTATCAGAAATTACTCCCTCGTATTTATACTTTGCTATGCTGAGTAACCCAAACGGGAAGCACTTCATTTTAATATAATAAAAATCTTTAAGTTACATTTATAAATATTGGGACAATACCCCGCCAGACCCCGAGAAGCTGAACGAGGGATTCCTTGTCAAGAGGGGGAGGATTTTGCCTGATGCAGAATCCCCTCCTTCAACCGCCCTCATCTCCCCATCCATCCTGCAAATCCCTCGCCATCAAGTATGGCGGCCACAGCACTCAGTCTTGGTGGTCCACATATTTTTTCATTAATTTTTAACAGGGAAAATTTACCAGAAAGATATGAAGGTTCGATGCCCTCCCTAAGCACGACCGCACAGTGCCTAAAAATACTGTTTGTTAATTCGCATTAAAAATCAGAAGTTTGCAAAGATCATTATGACCTTCACATCAAACACTCGGTCCAGACAATTTATTATAAAAAGGGGGATCCAACTATACTTCCTTATAGTCATTGTTAAACGCAGACAAAAAAAAACAATAATTTTTTATATCAAAAAAATAAAGTCATAAATGAGTCAAACCGGTAAAAAACAACCAAAAAATTACAAGCACAAATTTTAGTTTTTACAACTTTAATACCCACACCCTTAAAAATTCAACACCAAAAAAAGTTTTAAACACCACAATACATTCAACATATGGTACACTTTTTTAAACCCATACATGAGCAAAATGAACACTTTCTACTCAAACATTAAAAGTGGGTTTTCCTAAAAAGATCGCCCCTTTTGCGATTGTTTGCAACCCCTCTCTCTCTCTCTCTCTCCCCCCTCTCCCTCTCTCTCTTATAAATATATATATATATAAATATATATTAAAATATATATATAATATATAAAATAAATTTTTAAAATATATATATAATATATATATAATAGGGAAGTAAAACCCCCTCAAGCTGGAATGGGGACCCATCCTCAAGAAGACAATAAAATACCTCAGGGAAAAATCAAGGTTTTCCCCCCAGCTGTTTGAATATTTTCTTCTCCTACCACCCCCTATATATTTTTTATTCTATGTGAACATTTATTAATAAACAAAATACATTTACAGAAAAAACATAAACATGAATACAATGGCACAATGTATCAAAGATCATGAATTTCCTCCAGCTCCTCCGAGGCTGGACGTGAGCCAAGTATGCAGCAAGCATTTCCCCTCTGGATGGCGACGCTGAAGCGCTGGAACATGAAAGTGGCTGCCCTTGGGTCCCTGGTGGTGTCGATGAGTCTGGAACCCAATTCTTTAAGGAAACGTGTGGCATTTTTTCCCCATGATCCCAAGGTCTCTGATCCCACTGGGATAAATTGATACTGTTGGCTAATGTCCCTGTACTTGCTGATCTTGTACTCCTCCCTGTGGTCAGCAGCTCCTCCCTGTCGCCCCACACTGTGATGGATATAGGTGTCAGCCAGTGTGGACACACAGGTATAGTCCCATGCTAAGAGCTTGCCATTCTTCCAAGGATAGATGGTGATCCCGTCGAGGCGGTTTGCTGGGTTGTGGGTATTGTTTGCTGCAAGGGATCGTGGCTCCCTCTCGGCAGGGCATCCAGCTGTAGCAAGGGTTCTCTTAATGATGTCGTTGACCTCATTGTGTCTTGCATGCCAGCCCTTGGTTTTGGAACAGTTAAGACCATGTAGACCGTATTGGTCTGCTTGCACTTCGCCGCAAATACACATATATTCTGTGTGAATTGGGGCAGCAAGGCGCAGAGCCACTGCAATACGGAGGGTCTTAGGGTCGAGTCGCGTTCCCATTGCCGATATGGGAACTGTTTGGAGGAAGTCCCCGGAGTGAGGTGCACTCACAGCCTGGAGACGGGCAATCTCCCTATCTGATGTTGCAGCCCTGAGCATGTTGGCAAGCACCTTTTCAGCAATTGGGCCATCCCAGCTTGACTGTTTGTGAGCCAGTGCTGCACTAGGGTTTGGTGCTGGAGCAGCAAGAGTCTCCCATTCGGTGATGGCACTGGCATAGCTAGGGTCTTCTATTCCTGCTGAGTCACTGAGGGTGTCAGGAAGAATTTGTCTTGTCAACTCGTTTGATGCAATGGAAGAGGACAGGAAAGCTGGTAGAGCAATCTGGGAGGATCTGCGTACTCCAGCCCTCCAAGCCTGACCGGAAGTGAGGCTTGCAACCACTGTCCATCGTCAAGGGAAAGATTCAATACACTCTCTAGCATGGCTTTCAGGAGAGAGTCATATTCCTTGAGTTTTGGACTGCTGAAGGCTGGGGAGCATCTCAGAAAATAGGTAAGTTTTGGGATTGACAGGCACCTGGTGAGTAGGTAGAAGGCATCGTGTGTGTCAATGTCTTTCATCCTGCTTTCCATCGTCCGGAGGTCTGAGACTTTTTTTCCTAGGATCAGATCGATGGCATTGGACCCAAGTGGAGCACCGAGGAGAGTGCTATTGGCTGGATCAATGGCTCGTGCTCCTGGTAAAACGGCACTAATATTCTGGATCATCTGTTGATTGGTAGAAACTATTTCACATTTGGTGGGGTTTAAAGAAAGGCTCAGGCTTTCTCCCATGTCTTTAATTTTACTGATGTCCTCTAGGAGAGATTCTGTTGTGCCAGCTAGGGTACCATCGTCCAGGAACCAGATACTGAGCTCACTGGAGAGTGCCTCCGTGACTTCCTTGATGACCAAACAAAATAGAAAGGGGGCGAGAGGGTCCCCCTGTTGCACGCCCTCACACGAGTCAATTTCATGGTCCCCAAACAATAGTTTGGAAGCCACACTATAACACGATTCAATGAAGGGATAAAGGGAAGGGAAGTTTCTATAAACTGCTTGGAGAGCAGCATCCCTTCTGACTGAGTTGAAAGCATTGGCAAAGTCCAATTTGACCAAGGCTTTTTCATAGGACATGTTTTTGATATATACTCGTGCTGCATGGGCAGCTGCTTCACAGCCCTGTTGAACGCCGAAACCGAGCTGAGTTGGTTTCAGCATTGCAGCAGCCTCTTGACTCACCCTTCTTACTGCAGCCTTGGCGACTAGGCGCCGAAGGTGTTACCCACTGCAATGGCCTGATTCCGCCATCCTTTTTCCGGAGGGCACACAATGAGGCACCAAAGAAAAAGGGTCTGATGGCCTCTGGAACACCGCCAGCCAGGCACAGGTTGGAAAATTTGGTGAGTTCAGACAGCAGCCTCTCTGAAACCTCACCAAGTGCTGGATTGAGTATTTGTTTTAAGTGTTGAGGCCTTAAACCGGTGAAACCTCCTGCTGAACCCTGTGGAAATGACATAGCAGCTTTATACATATCAGCATCCTGTAAGGTTAGATGTTCTACGCCTGCTGCAATGTCAGGGAGGTCAATGTTGGTACTGGGAGCCCTGGGTGGATGTTTGTCCTTCAGAGCTTGCGCCGTGCTGACGTCCTTGGGAGCGATGGTATCCTCACTGGTTATAAGTCTCAAAGCTCCAATAGTATTACCCTCTTCTATTTTTTTGCTAATTTGGGCTCTGATTTTTGAGGTGTCGGGTGTCCTGTTGTTGGCATTTGCCCGGCGGGTGTTTGTCGCCCTAGGGGGGAGACGGACGAGGTTGCATTTATTGCCCTAATAACATGTGTTGCTAGTGACTTGTCCCTCCTTGGTGGGACAGCCAAACAGGCATTGCCAAAAAGCAGCAAGTTGTGCCAGGATCTGTTGTTTGAAGGAGCATCGTTGACTTTCTTCAGAAGGTCAGTGAATTTGCTAGCAGCTTGAGGGCGAGCTGCTTTGGGGATGTGTGTCAGAGTCCTGGTGGATGTTAATTTGATTGCAGATTTGAGGTCCTCTCTCTCTCTCTCTCTCTCTCTCTCTCTACTATTATCTATATATATATATATATAATATATATATATATATATATAATATATATATAATATATATATATATATATATATATTATTGCAGCGAGGAATAGGTAAGACTTACGCTTTTGGCTTAAATAGCAATTCTCTTCTTACTGAATAAAGCAAGCGAAAACTTGTGTATGCAATAATTTCGCAAAAATCATTCTAAACCTAACGAGAAAAATATATTTCGTTGTGTTTATTTGCTATTTAATTATTGTAAACTTATCAAAAGTTTATTTACTTGGATTAGGCTAAATTGCGCTTGTTATAATAAGGTTAGGTAAGTTTTCTAAGGTTCTTCTTGCACAAAAATATGAATTTTTACATTAACATAAATTAAAAAAAATATATTTTTAAACATATAAGAGAAATTTTTAGAAAGAATTTAAACTTAAATGAGTTTTTGCTGATTGACCAGTTTTATCTATTCAGCACGACATGTATATTTATATGTCGTGCCGAATAGGTAAAACTGGTCAATTAGCAAGAACTCATTTGAAATTAAGTCCATTCTAAAATTTTCTCTTATACGTTTAAAGATATATTTTTTTTATCATTTATGATAAAGTAGAAAATAATAATTATGCACGAAAAGCACCTTAGAAAACTTACCTAACCTTATTACAAGAAGCGCAGTTTAATTTAGTCTAATCCAACTAAATATATTTTACATAAGTTTACAGTAATTTAATAATAAACAAACACAACGAAATATATTTTTTCGTTAGGTTCAGAATGATTTTTGCGAAAATATTGCATACACAAATTTTCACTTGCCTTATGCCCCAAAAATCACAAGTTTACCTATTAGGCACGACATTATCTATCTATTCTATTATATATATATTATATATATATATATATATATTATATATATATATATATATATATATATATATTTTTATATATATATATATATAGCAAACACGTTCAGAGGGAGTATTTTTGCTAGGAAAAACAAAGAAGCAATCAATCACTTACTCATAATGACGACAATTCATAGAAGTGGTCCTGGAATAGTTGACTTGCTCATATATTCATCGTGTCAACTAGAGGAATATTAGTAAACAAAGATTCCACGTACAAGGAAGATATAGTACAATGAAATAATTAAATATTGAACAGTTCTTTAGAAAAGAAAAAGTTTTAAATTGTGTAACATTTACAAGTAACATGTGAGCTGCGGGTGGTAGCAAGCTCTGGCTCTGGCACCTTCCCCGCCCTCGGAGGGCTCGTGAGAGTGGTGTCTTGTCCAAACACCTGTTGTATCGGAGATACGCAAAATATACATTTTTAGTTTTCAGGTCTCCTGAACATGTCCAATTATTCTTTGATTACTTAAATAATCAGTATCCTAATATGAAATTAACTTATGCAATAAAAAAAATTGTAAATTACCTACCATTTATTGGAATTAATAGTTACAATATTAGTAACAGGTTTACTAAGTTACTTCCGGAATACTGTCCACAGTGTTCTCCACGCCTACAGTCTTCTTTTGCATATAAGTATGCCTGTACAATATGTAAGCCTCGGTACATTGGTAAGACAACGAGCAAACTCAGAGTTCGAAATGCTAAGCATTTAGATGTATTTGTCTAAGTGGTTATATGATGAGAGTTTAGTTTAGTCCCAATCTTAGGAATTAAAGTGCTTTGGCTTGTGGTGTAGAAGTTACGTGCAGCCATAATGACACTAGTGCAGTCGATGGGCTTTAAACGCTCTTAACCAACCAGCTAGCCATAGGAGAGTGAAACTTATGACAACGTTTCGGTCGGACTTAGAACAGTAGCTAGTCACACATGTGACTAGCTAATGTTGGTAGTTTGGATATAGCAAAGATTTTTCTTCCACACAGGCAGAGAGAAAGAGTACTTCATCAGCATGCACCGGGAGCTGGGCACAGAGAAGGGCCTCACCTGCCTTCGTGTAAACCACTACCCGCCCGTGCCTGACACTGTGCCTCAAGGAATCACCCGCTTCGCCGCCCACTCCGACTTTGGCACACTAACCTTCCTCTTTCAAGACGATGCGGGTGGTCTACAGGTTAGTTTGCTTTGCTCTAGACTCTCATGCTCGAAGAGTCTCAGGGAAGTTTAGGTTTATGATCAACACAAGATGCTGGTTCCTAGATGATGGCTAAATATCTGGCTCCTAGATGATAGTACACTAGCATGTACTAAGGAATCCCTTCTAGATGATCTTACACAGGTGATGACACGGGGACAAGAAATGGGTCTCATCCTGAATCCATCCAAATGTGAAATCATCTAAGTCAATCAACAAGTGATAGAAACAGTAAGATCAAAACTATCAGGAGCATCAGTCATTGCCCCCACAAATAGCGTCTTGCTTGGAACACCTCAGGGAGCGATGCCATTGACACAATTCTCAGGAAGAAACTGGAAGCGTTGAGGAGAATGGAACAACGAATAGGCATTTTTGATACCCACGATGCCTTGTACTTTCTCACAGTGTTTGAGTCTGCCCAGGATGACATATTTCTTAAGATGTGCGCCTTCATATGATAACCCTATACTGCATGAATATGACAGTATCCTGAGGCAGATTTTTACGAAAGTACTTAACCTAACTCAAGAAGATGGGCAATGGGACCAAGCTACACTTCCTATCAGACTAGGAGGTATTGGTGTCCGCAAGTCATCACAGATTGCGCTACCTGCTTTTCTGTCCTCATGCGTCGCATCCAGAGGGCTTGTAGCAGCGATTCTCCCTAAACATCTTAGGGACAAGATTGTAGTTCATGACCAAAAGTTCATTGACGGGGCCAGGATCTGGGATAATCTAACGAGCTCTGAAACCAGTCCTGCTCCCCCAACAACTACAGCCAGTCACACTGGGATGGCCCAGTAGTGAAGAACATAGCCTCAACAGTGCTTCAGAGTGTGTCGGGGAAGGATAGATCCCGCCTGCTGGCAGTGAGAGCTCATCATGCAGGGGACTTCCTGTTGGCTGTTCCCAACTCCGGCCTTGGCACAAGTCTCGACCCACAGACCATCCGCATTGGTGTTGCCCTTCGACTTGCCGCCCCTATTCTCTCCGAACACAGGTGTATTTGTGGCAGTGAAGCAACAGACCGATTCGTGAGAAATCACGAAAGTGCTTGGAATTTCACTATTTTTTCACAGTGGTTGTTCTACATATTGTGGAATCACGTGTGTACTATGATCTTATTGCGTAAATATATATAAATTATTCAGAAAATCTTTATATACAATAAATGCATGAAGGAGATCATTCAATTTACTCTCTGTATCATATGGTGACCTTGCATTAATAATCTATATATATGACAATACACACATAACCCGCGAGTAGGAAAGAGGAACATACGACGTTTCGATTCGACTTAGACCATTTACAAACACTGTGACTTTGTGAATGGTCCAAGTCGGACCGAAACGTCGCTGCTCTTTATATTTATAACATACCTTTCATCGTCAAAACTTAACATTACTTGCGCTCCTCCTCTTCAATGTTTCCATATCTGAACTATATAAGTTCCACTTAAACTTACTGTGGGGTCACCAGTGGTGAGAAATATAACGGATCTTCGCTCTACATGACTTCTTTATTTGTCCTGCTATCTTTACAAAACAAAGCTTAGGTTTCAAAGCTATGAGCTCACTAATATTACGAGAACCCTTTCTAATCTCAACAAGCCTAATTCTCCCTACACTTTATACCAATATACCTAAACTATAAAATGGGACATTATATTTATAAACAGGATCTGAGCGTAAAGGTGTAAGGATTCTGTCCTTCAGTTTAAAGTTTAAACCAAAGTAATTTGAGGATGTAGTTCAAATAATAGCTTTAAATGTTTCTTGCTAAGTGTAAAACTAGCATGTTCATAATATGTTGATATCAGTAACACTGTGTAGCAACTTAACGTCATCGCAACAATGTGCCTACAAAACCTTGCACTAAAAGTAGTGCAATTTGCTCTTAGCAATCCCAACAGTTTGGAAGCCATAGTAGAGAAGGTGGTTTGCAATCATTTTTATAATGAATGTACAAATGCCTCAATGTGAATCAGACAGAATATGAAATTCATGGCTTTTACTGAGAAGACGTTTCTTCTAGGGAAATGACATAAATTTCATATTGTATCTTATTCATGTACTAGTTTGAATGTATTATACCTTTGATATTCAGCTGTCTCTGTCTTGACCTAAATGTGTCACATCTTACAGAAAAGATCTCGGGAAGCTTTACTAAATATTTATTTATCTGAAATGTATTTATAGGTTTCTGCATACTTGTTAACATCAAGCAAAAGTATTCTATAAACTGAATTATTCATAATTTTGAGTGTTATATTTAATGAGACATTATGTAATCGTTCTCTGCTCAAAATTTTGTTCTGATGAAATTTTATTGCCATCTAATTTGCCGATGCTCTTAAATATCATTGGACAATATCAGTCTCTGCACCTAAACCCTTAAATCTTCAACAATGAAGACGTGCATTTTCCTAGCCGAATAAATGTCGAAGAATGATTCGATCGTTGCTATTTTACTGGTAAAATATAGAGGAAGATGCGTTTTATAAGCTGTTAGAGAGTAACATCTTACACCAATGCGTCATTGGCAATGTTGAACGGAGACTGTGACACGAATTAGCACGACCCACCTGGGTTATCCCTCGCATAATCCTGTTAAGAATTAATTTGATCAAATTAAAGGTGAATAAGGTGAGTCCCTATAAAAATGTGCTTTTTGCTTTAATTCTGAATATGTCAACCATATTTACTGCCTGACATATTTACAGGTTGACACACTCTATCTAAATCCTACATTTTTCGAAACTAACCAAATTCACTTGCACTTGGTTTTGGAAATTGCCTGGGCAAATGACATCCCGGATAAATCTTACATGATTCTCGTGGACATTGCAGCTTCATCTGAATAATACTAAACCCATTATTTTTCCAGTAAACATTACTGACAAATGCCCTACTAATGCCAATGCATTGTATTATACAACTTTAGAAGTGATGGGGGTAGAGAATGACAATCTCATAATAGATAATGAAAATGTAAGTATTCGGGTATGTCTCTTGCTAGGTGAAACTATAGGTGTGATTAACATAAACAGCGATATTCAGGTGAATCTTCGTGTATAAAAGTGTGAGATGAATTCTCAGAAGACTGCAGCTGTAAAACGTTTCGGACGTTTTGCCTTAGTTGAATTATAGCACATGAATATAAAAATGTGACAAACATTTACCTGGAGGTTACCTGGAGGTTACCTGGAGATTATTCTGGGGATCAACGCCCCCGCGGCCCGGTCCATGACCAGGCCTCCCGATGGATCAAGGCCTGATCAACTAGGCTGTTACTGCTGGCCGCACGCAGTAAAACGTACGAGCCACAGCCCGGCTGATCCGGCACTGACTTTAGGTATCTGTCCAGCTCTCTCTTGAAGGCAGCCAGGGGTTTATTGGCAATTCCCCGAATGCTTGATGGGAGGCTGTTGAACAATCTTGGGCCCCGGACACTTGTGGTGTTTTCCCTTAGTGTACCAATGGCGCCCCTACTTTTAATTGGGGGCATTTTGCATCGCCTGCCCAGTCTTTTACTTTCGTAGGGAGTGATTTCTGTGTGCAGATTTGGGACCATTCCTTCCAGGATTTTCCAAGTGTAGATTATGATATATCTCTCCCTCCTGCGTTCCAACGAGTACAAGTCAAGTGCTTTCAAGCTTTCAAAGTAGTTAAGGTGCTTGACAGAACTTGTACGTGCAGTAAAGGATCTCTATACACTCTCTAGATCTGCGATTTCACCTGCTTTGAATGGAGATGTTAATGTACAGCAGTATTCCAGCCTAGAGAGAACAAGTGGGCTTGGCATCTCTCGTTTGGAATGTTCTCATTATCCATCCTATCATTTTCTTTGCACGTGCGATCGTGGCACTGTTGTGATCCTTGAAAGTAAGATCCTCAGACATTACTACTCCCAGGTCCCTTACATTATTTTTCCGCTCTATTGTATGGCCAGAGTCTATAGTATACTCTGTTCTAGTTATTATCTCCTCCAGTTTTCAATAACGGAGTAGTTGGAATTTGTCCTCATTGAACATCATATTGTTTACCGTTGCCCACTGGAAAACTTTGTTTATATCTTCTTGGAGGTTAACCGCGTCCTCAGCAGATGACAGCCTCATGCAGATCCTAGTATCATCCGCAAAGGATGATACGGTGCTGTGATGTATATTTCTGTCTATGTCTGATATGAGGGTGAGGAATAAGATGGGTGCCTTGTGGAACAGAGCTCTTCACTATGGCAGCCTCCGATTTAACTCTGTTGACCAGTACTCTTTGTGTTCGATTTGTTAGGAAGTTGATCCATCTCCCCACGTCAAAATTAATATTTTAAATTCCCGTGACACAGAAATGAGTCATTAGGTCACCATTTATGTAAATAAATAGGTTAATATTCTTGGACTCACTATATAGTCAAAGAATTATTTCCCCCCTTTTCAATTAATTCATTGAAAGATATTCTCAACATGGAATGTACGTAATGACCAATCACATGCAGCACGAAAAAAAGTTTGTCTGTGCTGTATGAGATTTATTTTGTATTTATGTTGACAAATTATCTTAAGCACAAAGCCATCTCAAAAGTATTCAGAATTTCACAAGGAAAGCGATTAAGGATCAATTCATTATGAAATATGCTTATACACAATTTGACATGCTTTCATGTGAACATAATTTATGTAATAAACACTAAAAGTGGCATTCTGAAAATTGTGTAAGAGACTGGAGAAAAGTAGGAGGAATTTTGTATCAAGCTAGTGAGTGACCGGTGCTCGGGGCTGAGGACCTATGAGCGCAGAGGTGTCGAGCGGTTACTCGTCTCAGAGACCTCCTCCTCTACGAATCCCTAGGAAACCCTCTCTACTTGCTGTCACCATTCCTGCTGCTGCTGAATCTGCTGCCGGATCTGCTTCTGGTGTTGTTGTTGGTAAGTCATACAGAGGAGAGCGAATTATTTATGAAACTTTATAGTCATCAGGACTATATTAGTGAGTCCTACTTCTAAATGATTATGAGCTAAAAGTGTTTATGAGTTAAGTAAACCTTGCAAGTGAAAAGTGATAAGAGCTAATAAGGTGAAAAAATATGAGTTAGCATAAGCGTTTTTATTACGTGATGAGAGTTAGCAAGCCCTACAGTCGGCGTGACTGAGATGCGTTCTGGGATGTTTAGAGCACCAGTGAAAGCACAAGTGAAACAACTAATAACATCATTTCTGCAGAGAATGGAACGTAAAACGGATAACTGATTAACTGGCAAAGTCTAACCAAGAGCACAATATATATATTGGATGCAATTTGTTGAAACTATGAGATGAGAGTAACGGAATGAAGGTGGCGGGGATGGGAAAATTCGAACGTCCTCAGCGACATTGGAAACACTTCCAATATAATTTTTAAAACGGTGGACCTGTAACCCAGCGAAAGGCCTCGGTCAGATGACCAAAAGCTGAAGCTTACGGGTCGTCATATGACAGATTCGCGTCAGGAAACACTTGTCCCGTTTCTTACAAAACTAACCTAACCTAACCACTTCCTATGAAGAGATATAGAAAGAAAAATTTCGGAGAGAAAATATTTAGGAAGCCTAACTTATGATTGATGTGTGTTTTTTGTAGTTTTTATGTAATTACTTTTGTCTATGTATTATCCATGATCCATGCTCATGTACGTTTATGGAATAAAGATTTGAAAATAAACTTATAATAGTTTAAAACACTAATTATTATTATTATTATTATTATTATTATTATTATTATTATTATTATTATTATTATTATTATTATTTCCCAACAGCACATTTTTAATAAAATTTATGTAAGTAGAAGATTTACTACCCATATTTGAAATAATCTTTTTATATAACATAGAGATACAAATGGAATAAATGTATAAAATAAAAGAATTTGTTATGCAAATAAGAATGAAATTCATATACACATGCAAATGTATCTCTCCTCTGAGTGGCTTGAATAATTAATTAATCTTATCAAAAACGACGACATAGTCTAAAACTGAACTAAATAGGAGAAAATTTGAAAAAAATTGCTAACATAATTAAAAAACCGGGACCAGTTGGATTCTGTGATAACTGGAGAATGTCTTCTCTAATGGTAGCCAAACTTTCTCCAGTGATGGGTCACACTCTATTAAGGATGTTTAACTTTTAATTTAGCAATTTTATGAAATATTTTGCTTTTGCGATAACTGGAGAATGTCTCTTCTGAACAACTTCAAACAATAAATGCTGATGAATCACAAGACAAATTTTTGGTTGATCTTTGGCAGTGTAGGTTCTAATTTAACTAATTTAATTTTAAATGCTATGTTGTATCATTCTCTGTGTTGTATCATTGAGACTGCCTCTTCTGAGCAGCTTCAATTTTTTATAAGGCTTTGTAAGTCCTAATTTGTCATTTTTGTTAAAGGTTTCTGTTTGATAATTAGAGACTGCTTTTTTTTAAGACCTTTGGATATTAGTTTCTACTCATTAGCCTTTGAATTCCTCCTCTGATCAGCTTCATATTTGAAACACAGATATTTGACTGCATAAATAATTTATACAGTACAATATTTCATTCTATTTAGGCGCATTGAGGTACGGGAAAGGAAAGCGCGGGTAGGAACTGGCGGAAGAGAGCAGAGTGAACTTTCTATTTTGGAGACTATCCAAGATCATTATTGCTGAGTGTTTCAATCTCCGAATTACACCCAAATCTCTTGCAGGTTCAGGACCACGACGAGACTTGGGTGGATGCTGTCCCACTTCCCGGAACCGTCCTGGTCATGGTGGGGGACTTCCTCAAGTTTAACTCTGACGGCAAATTCTCCGCTGCGGTGAGCAGTCTGTTAGATTCGTTGGTCTATGTTGGTTGTAAGGCAGTTAGTTAGTTTACTTTATTTTTTTTCAGTAGTTTCGTTAATTTTAGTTTTAAAACATCTTTAATTGTTCACAAGTTCTATTATATTTATATTTGCAAATCCCTGTTTCCTTTTCCTCCTAAATAAAAGTGCATATAATGAAATATTACCATATATAATATATATAATATATATATATATATATATATATATATATTTTATATATAT
>NC_069399.1:96659757-96672257 GCF_026875155.1 Cherax quadricarinatus
GAGAGAGAAAAGAGAGAAAAGGGGTTTGGGGAGGGGCATCTCCAAACGAAAAAAATCTGTTGACTAAGTCAGTCAGCAAAGGTGAACAGTTATATACGTGATAGTACATAACTTGAGTCCTCTGGCAGTGTAGCAACTGCTCTCGTTGCCATGTACTTGGGTAAACACATTAATCATGTTGTGTTATTCATGGAAAGTAACAATTGGATTTCCATATTAAAAAAGTGAATTGCTTGTTCTCGTGATAACACTAAAGTTAGGTTATATTAATGTTCTTAAACACCTTGACAATTATTGACATGTGAAAGTCTAGGGATAAAATAGCGCAAGAATCCGGAGTATATATCTTATAAGAAACCATCATCTTTTGACTTATTCGTACATAATAACTCTGATGAAATTGCCAAAGAAAATACCTTGAAGGATAATGTCTAATATATTCTTTGTAAAGCATTAAAAAACTATTAGGATAGAACGTACCATATTAGGAGAGTAAAACAATAACTGAAAGGTAATAAAAAGGACGGAAAGCCTTAGTTGATTTATTACATGTTATGTTAATATGAATGTAGACAAGCACAGTTGTGGTAGCTAGATTTAGGATCGGCTTTAACTGCTTTTAAAGGTTTCTGAATGCATGTGCTTAATAGAAATAAGATAACAGAAATTCTGAAGAAATGTCCTTAATTTACTTGTATCATATAAAACACAGTAATAGCAGCAGCGGTAATAATAAGAAGTCCAAACTTGCCATTTCTGTTTTATATCCATGCACTTTTTAAATACAACATATAAACTTTATCCAGCTTTTCATGTTGGCAGTGCTGCTGGAAGGTAGGGCGAGAGCCTTCTATTATAATATCTTAACCTCACCTATCTAGATACAGATATCAGTAGCTTGACGAAAAGTCTGCTTTCCTGTCTGATAACATCAATAGTCATTGTAAGGTCTTATTTTCTGAGTGTTTCCCCAGTATTCTCACGCATTTTCTTTCTTTCAGGTGAGTCGTTTACTCTCTTCAGGTATGGACTTCTTCTCCCTGGACAGGAATATAAAGGACCAGTTTGCATATAATCTGGAGACCAACTCTGGCTTCATTAGCGGAGACAGAGAACAGTGAGTACTGTCAGGAGCTATATTAATGTAGCGGGAGGAAGAGGGTGAAGGGAACATTACGTGAGTGCTAATAGGAGCTATAAGACTTGAAGGAGGAGGGAAAGAAGTGGATGTGCTGCAGGAGCCGTAGGGTACGAGGGGAGAGACTGAGAACAGTAAGCGGTTCTGGCTGAGCCCTCTGCATAATCTTGCATTAATTAGCTTAATGTTTTACTTATGATTATTTTGATTAGTGGGAAGGTACGAATTAACAAATTTTATTTTATTTATACTTTGCTACGTTTTTACCGAGTGTTTTCACATTTGCTCCTCTTTGCATGCTGTTACTTCATTTTCTAAAATCTTAGTCAGCATTACTCCTCGTAGTTATACTTTGCTATGCTGAGTAACCCAAACGGGTATAGCACTTCACTTTAATATAATAATAATCTTTAGAGTTACATTTATAAATATTGGACAATACCGCCAGGATCCACGACGAGGAGCTGAACGAGGGATTCCTTGTCAAGACTGCTGAGGAGGAGTTGCCTGATGCAGAAGTCCCCTCCTTCAGATCCGCCCTCATCTCCCTCATCCAGTCCTGCAAATCCCTCGCCATCAGAGTAATGGCGGCCACAGCACTCAGTCTTGGTACGGTCCACATAGTTTGTTTCATTAATTTTCAACAGGAAAATTCATCCAGGAAAGAGGTAGTGAAGGTTCGATGCTCACTCCACTAAGCACGAGCCGCACAGTGCCTAAAAATACTGTTAGTTAATTCGACATTAAAAATCAGCAAGTTTCGCAAAGATCAGTTATGACCTTCACATCAAACACTCGGTCCAGACAGAGTTATTATATGTGGTGGATCCTAACTATACTTCCGTTATAGTCATTGTCTAGCGCAGACAAAAGAAAAACAATAATTGTGTTGGTTGAGTGAATCAAGAACAATAACTGTCAGTAAATGAGTCAAACTCGGTGAACAGAAACAACCAAATATGTACACGCACACTCAGTACATACACGTACATTTATACACGCACACCCATACACTTCAACACTCTAAATATGTTGATGCACACACAAGTACATGTGCACATATGTACACTTCTAAGTACCCATACATGAGCAGAAATGAACACATTTCTACTCAAACATTAACAGTGGCTTGTCCTACATAAAGATCGCCCGTCTGCGATTGTTTGCACACTCTCTCTCTCTCTCTCTCTCTCTCCTTTTCTCTCTCTCTCTCTATATATATAAAATTTATATATATAAAATATATATATATATATATATATATATAATATATATATATATATATATAAAATATTAAAATTATATATATATATATATATAGGGAAGTACCACCTCTATAGCTGGAATGGGGACCCTCATCCTCAAGAAGACAATAAACGTACCTCAGGGAAAACTCAAGGTTCTCCCCGGAGCTGTTTGAATATTTTCTTCTCCTACCACCCCCTATATATTTTTTATTATATGTGAACATTTATTAATAAACAAATACTTTTAAACAGAAAAAAACATAAACATGAATACAATGGCACAATGTATCAAAGTTTCATGAATTTCCTCCAGCTCCTCCGAGGCTGGACGTGAGCCAAGTATGCAGCAAGCATTTCCCCTCTGGATGGCGACGCTGAAGCGCTGGAACATGAAAGTGGCTGCCCTTGGGGTCCCTGGTTGGTGTCGATGAGTCTGGAACCCAATTCTTTAAGGAAACGTGTGGCATTTTTTCCCCATGATCCCAAGGTCTCTGATCCCACTGGGATAAATTGATACTGTTGGCTAATGTCCCTGTACTTGCTGATCTTGTACTCCTCCCTGTGGTCAGCAGCTCCTCCCTGTCGCCCCACACTGTGATGGATATAGGTGTCAGCCATGTGGACACACAGGTATAGTCCCATGCTAAGAGCTTGCCATTCTTCCAAGGATAGATGGTGATCCCGTCGAGGCGGTTTGCTGGGTTGTGGGTATTGTTTGCTGCAAGGGATCGTGGCTCCCTCTCGGCAGGGCATCCAGCTGTAGAAAGGGGTTCTCTTAATGATGTCGTTGACCTCATTGTGTCTTGCATGCCAGCCCTTGGTTTTGGAACAGTTAAGACCATGTAGACCGTATTGGTCTGCTTGCACTTCGCCGCAAATACACATATATTCTGTGTGAATTGGGGCAGCAAGGCGCAGAGCCACTGCAATACGGAGGGTCTTAGGGTCGAGTCGCGTTCCCATTGCCGATATGGGAACTGTTTGGAGGAAGTCCCCGGAGTGAGGTGCACTCACAGCCTGGAGACGGGCAATCTCCCTATCTGATGTTGCAGCCCTGAGCATGTTGGCAAGCACCTTTTCAGCAATTGGGCCATCCCAGCTTGACTGTTTGTGAGCCAGTGCTGCACTAGGGTTTGGTGCTGGAGCAGCAAGAGTCTCCCATTCGGTGATGGCACTGGCATAGCTAGGGTCTTCTATTCCTGCTGAGTCACTGAGGGTGTCAGGAAGAATTTGTCTTGTCAACTCGTTTGATGCAATGGAAGAGGACAGGAAAGCTGGTAGAGCAATCTGGGAGGGTCTGCGTACTCCTAGCCCTCCAAGCCTGACCGGAAGTGAGGCTTGCAACCACTGTCCATCGTCAAGGGAAAGATTCAATACACTCTCTAGCATGGCTTTCAGGAGAGAGTCATATTCCTTGAGTTTTGGACTGCTGAAGGCTGGGGAGCATCTCAGAAAATAGGTAAGTTTTGGATTGACAGGCACCTGGTGAGTAGGTAGAAGGCATCGTGTGTGTCAATGTCTTTCATCCTGCTTTCCATCGTCCGGAGGTCTGAGACTTTTTTTCCTAGGATCAGATCGATGGCATTGGACCCAAGTGGAGCACCGAGGAGAGTGGGTATTGGCTGGATCAATGGCTCGTGCTCCTGGTAAAACGGCACTAATATTCTGGATCATCTGTTGATTGGTAGAAACTATTTCACATTTGGTGGGGTTTAAAGAAAGGCTCAGGCTTTCTCCCATGTCTTTAATTTTACTGATGTCCTCTAGGAGAGATTCTGTTGTGCCAGCTAGGGTACCATCGTCCAGGAACCAGATACTGAGCTCACTGGAGAGTGCCTCCGTGACTTCCTTGATGACCAAACAAATAGAAAGGGGGCGAGAGGGTCCCCCTGTTGCACGCCCTCACACGAGTCAATTTCATGGTCCCCAAACAATAGTTTGGAAGCCACACTATAAACACGATTCAATGAAGGGATAAAGGGAAGGGAAGTTTCTATAAACTGCTTGGAGAGCAGCATCCCTTCTGACTGAGTTGAAAGCATTGGCAAAGTCCAATTTGACCAAGGCTTTTTCATAGGACATGTTTTTGATATATACTCGTGCTGCATGGGCAGCTGCTTCACCAGCCCTGTTGAACGCCGAAACCGAGCTGAGTTGGTTTCAGCATTGCAGCAGCCTCTTGACTCACCCTTCTTACTGCAGCCTTGGCGACTAGGCGCCGAAGGGTGTTACCCACTGCAATGGGCCTGAAATTTCCCCCATCCTTTTTCCGGAGGGCACACAATGAGGCACCAAAGAAAAAGGGTCTGATGGCCTCTGGAACACCGCCAGCCAGGCACAGGTTTGGAAAATTTGGTTGAGTTCAGACAGCAGCCTCTCTGAAACCTCACCAAGTGCTGGATTGAGTATTTGTTTTAAGTGTTGAGGCCTTAAACCGGTGAAACCTCCTGCTGAACCCTGTGGAAATGACATAGCAGCTTTATACATATCAGCATCCTGTAAGGTTAGATGTTCTACTCCTGCTGCAATGTCAGGGAGGTCAATGTTGGTACTGGGGAGCCCAGGGTGGATGTTTGTCCTTCAGAGCTTGCGCCGTGCTGACGTCCTTGGGAGCGATGGTATCCTCACTGGTTATAAGTCTCAAAGCTCCAATAGTATTACCCTCTTCTATTTTTTTGCTAATTTGGGCTCTGATTTTTGAGGTGTCGGGTGTCCTGTTGTTGGCATTTGCCCGGCGGGTGTTTGTCGCCCTAGGGGGGAGACGGACGGGTTTTCATCCCTTGAAATGCATTTATTGCCCTAATAACATGTGTTGCTAGTGACTTGTCCCTCCTTGGTGGGACAGCCAAACAGGCATTGCCAAAAAGCAGCAAGTTGTGCCAGGATCTGTTGTTTGAAAGGAGCATCGTTGACTTTTTTCAGAAGGCCCAGTGAATTTGCTAGCAGCTTGAGGGCGAGCTGCTTTGGGATGTGTGTCAGAGTCCTGGTGGATGTTAATTTGATTGCAGATTTGGGGTCCTCTCTCTCTCTCTCTCTCTCTCTCTCTCCTCTCTATTATTATATATATATATATATTAAATATATTTTTTATATATATATATATATATATATATATATAATGCAGCGAGGAATAGGTAAGACTTACGCTTTGGCTTAAATAGCATTCTCTTCTTACTGAATAAAGCAAGCAAAAAACTTGTGTATGCAATAATTTCGCAAAATCATTCTAAACCTAACGAGAAAAATATATTTCGTTGTGTTTATTTGCTATTTAATTATTGTAAACTTATCAAAAGTTTATTTACTTGGGATTAGCAAAATTGCGCTTGTTATAATAAGGTTAGGTAAGTTTTCTAAGGTTCTTCTTGCACAAAAATATGAATTTTTACATTAACATAAATTAAAAAAAATATATTTTTAAACATATAAGAGAAATTTTTAGAAAGAATTTAAACTTAAATGAGTTTTTGCTGATTGACCAGTTTTATCTATTCAGCACGACATGTATATTTATATGTCGTGCCGAATAGGTAAAACTGGTCAATTAGCAAGAACTCATTTGAAATTAAGTCCATTCTAAAATTTTCTCTTATACGTTTAAAGATATATTTTTTTTATCATTTATGATAAAGTAGAAAATAATAATTATGCACGAAAAGCACCTTAGAAAACTTACCTAACCTTATTACAAGAAGCGCAGTTTAATTTAGTCTAATCCAACTAAATATATTTTACATAAGTTTACAGTAATTTAATAATAAACAAACACAACGAAATATATTTTTTCGTTAGGTTCAGAATGATTTTTGCGAAAATATTGCATACACAAATTTTCACTTGCCTTATGCCCCAAAAATCACAAGTTTTACCTATTAGGCACGACATTATCTATCTATCTATCTATATATATATATATTATATATATATATATATATATTTATATATATATATATATATATATATATATATATATATATATATATATATAGCAAACACGTTCAGAGGGAGTATTTTTGCTAGGAAAAACAAAAGAAGCAATCAATCACTTACTCATAATGGACGACAATTCATAGAAGTGGTCCTGGAATAGTTGACTTGCTCATATTATTTCATCGTGTCAACTAGAGGAATATTAGTAAACAAAGATTCCACGTACAAGGAAGATATAGTACAATGAAATAATTAAATATTGAACAGTTCTTTAGAAAAGAAAAAGTTTTAAATTGTGTAACATTTACAAGTAACATGTGAGCTGCGGGTGGTAGCAAGCTCTGGCTCTGGCACCTTCCCCGCCCTCGGAGGGCTCGTGAGAGTGGTGTCTTGTCCAAACACCTGTTGTATCGGAGATACGCAAAATATACATTTTTAGTTTTCAGGTCTCCTGAACATGTCCAATTATTCTTTGATTACTTAAATAATCAGTATCCTAATATGAAATTAACTTATGCAATAAAAAAAATTGTAAATTACCTACCATTTATTGGAATTAATAGTTACAATATTAGTAACAGGTTTACTAAGTTACTTCCGGAATACTGTCCACAGTGTTCTCCACGCCTACAGTCTTCTTTTGCATATAAGTATGCCTGTACAATATGTAAGCCTCGGTACATTGGTAAGACAACGAGCAAACTCAGAGTTCGAAATGCTAAGCATTTAGATGTATTTGTCTAAGTGGTTATATGATGAGAGTTTAGTTTAGTCCCAATCTTAGGAATTAAAGTGCTTTGGCTTGTGGTGTAGAAGTTACGTGCAGCCATAATGACACTAGTGCAGTCGATGGGCTTTAAACGCTCTTAACCAACCAGCTAGCCATAGGAGAGTGAAACTTATGACAACGTTTCGGTCGGACTTAGAACAGTAGCTAGTCACACATGTGACTAGCTAATGTTGGTAGTTTGGATATAGCAAAGATTTTTCTTCCACACAGGCAGAGAGAAAGAGTACTTCATCAGCATGCACCGGGAGCTGGGCACAGAGAAGGGCCTCACCTGCCTTCGTGTAAACCACTACCCGCCCGTGCCTGACACTGTGCCTCAAGGAATCACCCGCTTCGCCGCCCACTCCGACTTTGGCACACTAACCTTCCTCTTTCAAGACGATGCGGGTGGTCTACAGGTTAGTTTGCTTTGCTCTAGACTCTCATGCTCGAAGAGTCTCAGGGAAGTTTAGGTTTATGATCAACACAAGATGCTGGTTCCTAGATGATGGCTAAATATCTGGCTCCTAGATGATAGTACACTAGCATGTACTAAGAATCCCTTCTAGATGATCTTACACGGGTGATGACACGGGGACAAGAAATGGGTCTCATCCTGAATCCATCCAAAAGGTGAAATCATCTAAGTCAATCAACAAGTGATAGAAACAGTAAGATCAAAACTATCAGAGCATCAGTCTTTGGGCCCCCACAAATAGCGTTTTGCTTGGAACACCTCAGGGAGCGATGCCATTGACACAATTCTCAGGAAGAAACGGGGAAGCGTTGAGGGGGAATGGAACAACGAATAGGCATTTTTGATACCCACGATGCCTTGTACTTTCTCACAGTGTTTGAGTCTGCCAGGATGACATATTTCTTAAGATGTGCCCCTTCATATGATAACCCTATACTGCATGAATATGACAGTATCCTGAGGCAGATTTTTACGAAAGTACTTAACCTAACTCAAGAAGATGGGCAATGGGACCAAGCTACACTTCCTATCAGACTAGGAGGTATTGTGTCCGCAAGTCATCACAGATTGCGCTACCTGCTTTTTGTCCTCATGCGTCGCATCCAGAGGGCTTGTAGCAGCGATTCTCCCTAAACATCTTAGGGACAAGATTGTAGTTCATGACCAAAAGTTCATTGACGGGGCCAGGATCTGGATAATCTAACGAGCTCTGAAACCAGTCCTGCTCCCCCAACAACTACAGCCAGTCACACTGGGATGGCCCAGTAGTGAAGAACATAGCCTCAACAGTGCTTCAGAGTGTGTCGGGGAAGGATAGATCCCGCCTGCTGGCAGTGAGAGCTCATCATGCAGGGGACTTCCTGTTGGCTCTTCCCAACTCCGGCCTTGGCACAAGTCTCGACCCACAGACCATCCGCATTGGTGTTGCCCTTCGACTTGCCGCCCCTATTCTCTCCGAACACAGGTGTATTTGTGGCAGTGAAGCAACAGACCGATTCGTGAGAAATCACGAAAGTGCTTGGAATTTCACTATTTTTTCACAGTGGTTGTTCTACATATTGTGGAATCACGTGTGTACTATGATCTTATTGCGTAAATTATATAAATTATTCAGAAAATCTTTATATACAATAAATGCATGAAGGAGATCATTCAATTTACTCTCTGTATCATATGGTGACCTTGCATTAATAATCTATATATATGACAATACACACATAACCCGCGAGTAGGAAAGAGGAACATAACGACGTTTCGATTCGACTTAGACCATTTACAAACACTGTGACTTTGTGAATGGTCCAAGTCGGACCGAAACGTCGCTGCTCTTTATATTTATAACATACCTTTCATCGTCAAAACTTAACATTACTTGCGCTCCTCCTCTTCAATGTTTCCATATCTGAACTATATAAGTTCCACTTAAACTTACTGTGGGGTCACCAGTGGTGAGAAATATAACGGATCTTCGCTCTACATGACTTCTTTATTTGTCCTGCTATCTTTACAAAACAAAGCTTAGGTTTCAAAGCTATGAGCTCACTAATATTACGAGAACCCTTTCTAATCTCAACAAGCCTAATTCTCCCTACACTTTATACCAATATACCTAAACTATAAAATGGGACATTTATATTTATAAACAGGATCTGAGCGTAAAGGTGTAAGGATTCTGTCCTTCAGTTTAAAGTTTAAACCAAAGTAATTTGAGGATGTAGTTCAAATAATAGCTTTAAATGTTTCTTGCTAAGTGTAAAACTAGCATGTTCATAATATGTTGATATCAGTAACACTGTGTAGCAACTTAACGTCATCGCAACAATGTGCCTACAAAACCTTGCACTAAAAGTAGTGCAATTTGCTCTTAGCAATCCCAACAGTTTGGAAGCCATAGTAGAGAAGGTGGTTTGCAATCATTTTTATAATGAATGTACAAATGCCTCAATGTGAATCAGACAGAATATGAAATTCATGGCTTTTACTGAGAAGAACGTTTCTTCTAGGGAAATGACATAAATTTCATATTGTATCTTATTCATGTACTAGTTTGAATGTATTATACCTTTGATATTCAGCTGTCTCTGTCTTGACCTAAATGTGTCACATCTTACAGAAAAGATCTCGGGAAGCTTTACTAAATATTTATTTATCTGAAATGTATTTATAGGTTTCTGCATACTTGTTAACATCAAGCAAAAGTATTCTATAAACTGAATTATTCATAATTTTGAGTGTTATATTTAATGAGACATTATGTAATCGTTCTCTGCTCAAAATTTTGTTCTGATGAAATTTTATTGCCATCTAATTTGCCGATGCTCTTAAATATCATTGGACAATATCAGTCTCTGCACCTAAACCCTTAAATCTTCAACAATGAAGACGTGCATTTTCCTAGCCGAATAAATGTCGAAGAATGATTCGATCGTTGCTATTTTACTGGTAAAATATAGAGGAAGATGCGTTTTATAAGCTGTTAGAGAGTAACATCTTACACCAATGCGTCATTGGCAATGTTGAACGGAGACTGTGACACGAATTAGCACGACCCACCTGGGTTATCCCTCGCATAATCCTGTTAAGAATTAATTTGATCAAATTAAAGGTGAATAAGGTGAGTCCCTATAAAAATGTGCTTTTTGCTTTAATTCTGAATATGTCAACCAATTTACTGCCTGACATATTTACAGGTTGACACACTCTATCTAAATCCTACATTTTTCGAAACTAACCAAATTCACTTGCACTTGGTTTTGGAAATTGCCTGGGCAAATGACATCCCGGATAAATCTTACATGATTCTCGTGGACATTGCAGCTTCATCTGAATAATACTAAACCCATTATTTTTCCAGTAAACATTACTGACAAATGCCCTACTAATGCCAATGCATTGTATTATACAACTTTAGAAGTGATGGGGGTAGAGAATGACAATCTCATAATAGATAATGAAAATGTAAGTATTCGGGTATGTCTCTTGCTAGGTGAAACTATAGGTGTGATTAACATAAACAGCGATATTCAGGTGAAATCTTCGTGTATAAAGTGTGAGATGAATTCTCAGAAGACTGCAGCTGTAAAACGTTTCGGACGTTTTGCCTTAGTTGAATTATAGCACATGAATATAAAAATGTGACAAACATTTACCTGGAGGTTACCTGGAGGTTACCTGGAGATTATTCTGGGGATAAAACGCCCCCGGGGCCCGGTCCATGACCAGGCCTCCCGAGGGATCAGGCCTGATCAACTAGTGCTGTTACTGCTGGCCGCACGCAGTAAAACGTACGAGCCACAGCCCGGCTGATCCGCACTGACTTTAGGTACCCTGTCCAGCTCCCCTCTTGAAGGCAGCCAGGGGTTTATTGGCAATTCCCCGAATGCTTGATGGGAGGGCTGTTTGAACAATCTTGGGCCCCGGACACTTGTGGTGTTTTTCCCTTAGTGTACCAATGGCGCCCCTACTTTTAATTGGGGCTTTTGCATCGCCTGCCCAGTCTTTTACTTTTCGTAGGGAGTGAATCTGTGTGCAGATTTGGGACCATTCCTTCCAGGATTTTCCAAGTGTAATTATGATATATCTCTCCCTCCTGCTTTCCCCAACGAGTACAAGTCAAGTGCTTCAAGCTTTCAAAGTAGTTAAGTGCTTGACAGAACTTACGTGCAGTAAAGGATCTCTATACACTCTCTAGATCTGCGATTTCACCTGCTTTGAATGGAGATTTTAATGTACGGGCAGTATTCCAGCCTAGAGAGAACAAGTGGGCTTGGCATCTCTCTTTGGAATTTTCCCTCATTATCCACCCCTATCATTTTCTTTGCACGTGCGATCGTGGCACTGTTGTGATCCTTGAAAGTAAGATCCTCAACATTACTACTCCCAGTCCCTTACCATTATTTTTCCGCTCTATTGTATGGCCAGAGTCTATAGTATACTCTGTTCAGTTATTAAACTCCTCCAGTTTTCAATAACGGAGTAGTTGGAATTTGTCCTCATTGAACACATATTGTTTACCGTTGCCCCACTGGAAAACTTTGTTTTATCTTCTTGGAGGTTAACCGCGTCCTCACAGATGACAGCCTCATGCAGATCCCATTATCATCCGCAAAGGATGATACGGTGCTGTGATGTATATTTCTGTCTATGTCTGATATGAGGGGAGGAATAAATGGGTGCCTTGTGGGAAAAGAGCTCTTCACTATGGCAGCCTCCGATTTAACTCTGTTGACCAGTACTCTTTGTGTTCGATTTGTTTAGGAAAGTTGATCCATCTCCCCACTCAAAATTAATATTTTAAATTCTCCGTGACACAGAAATGAGTCTTTTGGTCACCATTTATGTAAATAAATAGGTTAATATTCTTGGACTCACTAATAGTCAAAGAATTATTTCCCCCCTTTTCAATTAATTCATGAAAATATTCTCAACATGGGAAAGTACGTAATGACCAATCACATCAGCACGAAAAAAAGTTTGTCTGTGCTGTATGAATTTATTTGTATTTATGTTGACAAATTATCTTAAGCACAAAGCCATCTCAAAAGTATTCAGAATTTCACAAGGAAAGCGATTAAGATCAATTCATTATGAAATATGCTTATACACAATTTGAAAATGCTTTCATGTGAACAAATTTATGTAATAAACACTAAAAGTGGCATTCTGAAAATTGTGTAAGAACTGGAGAAAAGTAGGAGGAATTTTGTATCAAGCTAGTGAGTGACCGGTGCTCGGGGCTGAGGACCTATGAGCGCAGAGGTGTCGAGCGGTTACTCGTCTCAGAGACCTCCTCCTCTACGAACCCTTGGGAAAACCCCCTCTCTATTTTGCTGTCACCATTCCTGCGCTGCTGAATCTGCTGCCGGATCGCTTCTGGTGTTGTTGTTGGTAAGTCATACAGAGGAGAGCGAATTATTTATGAAACTTTATAGTCATCAG
>NC_069399.1:96677257-96687257 GCF_026875155.1 Cherax quadricarinatus
ATAAGATTCCTTGTAAAATTCGATAAAGTTTATTACGGGCAAACTGGTAAAAATCTCGAACTAAGATTAAAACAACATAAAATATAGCATTAGAAAATGGACAAGATTCCAATGCTCTATTTATTTAGTAAGAGATTTTAACCATCCAATTGATTTTCAAAAAGTTGAGAAAGTAGTATCAAGCAAGTCCATGGTCGACAGGAATATAATTGAATCTTGTTTCATAAAAAACATTTTGACAATAATATGATTATTTCCTTTGGTTTATATAAATTGGATCCATTTTAAAATTTAAAAGAATTTTGGGGAAAAATTTAATAATACACTGGACAATAATAATTTTTAAAATTTTCTTGGGTAGAATAGTTTGTTTGGGGGGTTGTGCCCAAAGGACCTGTCCAATTGGGCCGGCGAGCCCTCGTGTTTAACCGTTTGTGGGACCTGATAGTGAGGTTTGGCCAGACCCCTTAATACCTTCCTTGGATGCTTTACTTTCAAAGTTCCTTAATTTAAAGTGAGTAGTCACGAAAACGCTTGGAATTTCTCTATTTTTTCAAGTGGTTTTTTTATATATATATAAATATAATATATATATTATATATATAATATATTTAAATATATATATATATATATAAAATATTAATAAATATATATATATATTATAAAATATATATAAAAATATTAATATATATATATATATATATATAATAAAATATAATATATATATAATATAATATATATATATATATATTATATATATATATATATAAAATTATATTTAAAAAATATATATTATCCCAAAGTTGATAAATATGTTAGGAAATAGGGTAAATGTTTCCTGACGTTGGTCGTACTTATATGATGACTCCATATTGGAGCTTTTGGTCATATGATCGAAACCTTCAGCTGGCTTACCGGTTCACCTTTTTAAAAATAAGGTTATAATTATAACCATTTTTTACAAAGTGGATGAATCATATATGGAAGCCCTAAGTTTGTTATAAACCCGTCTAGCAAGGAGCTTAGTAGTGATCAACAGGCAAACTTAGGCTTTGCGTTAAGCGTTGCGCCTTCAAATAATGATTTTAAATTTTTGTAAACCCTTGCTAATTTTTTCTGAACTGGAAAAAACAGGGATTTGATCCCGGGGGAGCTTTAAATATTTTGTTTTAAATTCCCCCTTTGGGGTTTCCCCTTATTTCCCCACTACTTTCCCTTAAGGCTAAAAAGAACACAGAAATAACAAAATTCAATTTTAAAATGGGGAAAAATTGCTTGAGATTGGTTTAAAGAGCGATTATTTAGGAAAAAAATAAATCTTTATTTAATAATTTTGGGGACGTTTTTCCTTGTTTCTTAACAAAAAAAAAAATTTTTGACCAGGTTTTTTAGTCATTTTAAATTTGGAGGGTCTAAAAACACTTATAAAAGTGAATGGCGAATTAAAAAAACCAAATCGGCGGGCCTAATCGGCAAATTTCCCTTTTCCAGTAGGGCTTGATTAAGATCCCAAAAGTCAAGAATTTGGGGCTTGCTCTATTATAAAATCAGGGGGGTTGTTGCCTTTCCCCAAAACTAAATGGTTAGCTAAACTCCTTCCCTATAAAAAGGAAAGTTTTTTGGAGCACCAAAATTGGGAATAAAGTGGGGGTTTTTTAAACCAAAATTATTAAAGGGTTGCCGAACTGGGGCAGAACCAAAGTTATTTATAGGATGAGAAATTACCGGGGTGGGCTAAAACTGGAATAACCTGCCCGGGTCAAGTGGGGGTTTGGATGGGTTTCCCATATGCCCATTTTGTAGACACATTCAGCTGCTCAACAATATTTCCCAAATAGTGAAACAGATAAAAAAAAAAAAATTACCTAAATGGAAAAAACCCAAATGGGTTAAAAACCTTTCCCACTGGTCAAAAGGGGAGGTATAAAAGGGCCCCAAATTTAAAAAGAGAAGAGGTGAAAGTTAAAAAATCAATATTTTCAGTTAAAGGGGAGAAAAAAAAAAAAGGGGAAAAAGGGAAAAAAAAAAAGAATTGTAAGGTTTAAAAAGTTGCAAGAGAAATCGAAGACAAACCCAAAAAGATTTTTTCAGGTATACAGAAGTAAAAAATTAGGGACAAATGGGCCCCAAACTCAAAAGTTACTCGGGTCAGCTCACCGACAGTGAAAGGAAAGGGATTTGGAAAAAGGGGATCAGGGTAATGAATTTTGGAAAAATTTGGTGTTAAAGGGCTTCAGTAAGGCTTATGATAAAGTCCACAACAAGGGCAATTTGGGAAAAAATTTTGGCAATGGAAAAGGAAAAAAAAATTTTTTCCTGGATAGAGGCATGGGGTTTTTTTTGAGGCAGGCAGAGAGTTTGCAAAAATGGGGGGAGAAACAAAGTTTGGGGAAGGGTTTCGAGCGGGGTTTCCACAGGGGTCAGTTTTCGGCCCGAGGTTTTTTTTTCACAAAAATTTTCATAAACGACATTTATTCTGACGAGGGCATTTAAACATTCCAAGGGAAAATTTAAATAGACTGATGCAAATGGCGGGGGGAAAATGGCAGATCAGTTTATTATAAACCCAAAAGCAAAATTCTAAAACACTTCAGGAAAAAAACTTACCACATTTTAAAAATAAATTTAAGTAGATCTTTAAAATTAAATGTTTGCGAAAAAAATTTAAAGGGGTTTTGGTTTTTCAAAAAATCTAAAACCCCAAGGGGGGCAATAAGCAGAAACCTTTTGGTTTTCATATCAAAAAGCATAAATTTTAGGGGGACCCCCAGTTTTTCTTTAACTCTTTATGGTCTTTGGTTAGGCCCCATTTAGATTAAGTGCAAAAAGGTTTTTTGGCACCAATTACAAATGGTTAGATCTTGGGAAAAAAATTTAAAGGGGGATACAAAGTTGGTTTCCCCTGTATCAAAAAATCCCTTTTTTTAGAGGGTATACTGAGGGGTTTTTAAACTGGGACCCCTCTGGGAAAAGGGGTAGACTTTAAGGGGGGTTTGGGAAAGATTGTATAAATGGAAAACAGCAATAAATGGGAAGGGGATTTTAAATTTTGGTTGCTAAAAATACTTGCCAAGAATGACCCGAGCAAAAGTTTTTTAAGTTGGAAAAATTTGATTCAAAAGGTTTAAAAAGTTTTGGGGTGGTGGAACAAACTTTCCCCAGTACCCTCGTAGAAAACCCAAAAAAGTTGGGGTATTTTAAAATTTGATTTAGATAAATATATAAGTGGGGGAGTGGGTGTGAGTTGGAAATGACTAGCTTGCCACTAGGTCAATTTCCGTGCTTCCCCTTTCCCTTTAAGTGAAAAGTCACCCGACCTACTAGATTGGGGCATTGGGGTTGGGCCCGGGGGGGGACCTTTGGGCCGCCTCCCCATGGGCCATTTGGCATGGCCCCATGTTCGCCTTTTTTAAAATTTTATGTGTTTTTTAAGCTGGCATCCTCAGTAGTTAGCCATCAATTATAGTTTACCTACTATTTATGCTCCCGAACTCCTTGAATAAAATAAAAAAAACGGGTTTTACCATAAATCGGTTATCATCCAGCACGAATGGCATTTGTAAAAGGGTGATAATACCTTTAAACCCCAAACCTCCCCGCACGACCAAAACCAGTTTTCCCCACCTTCCCTTTCCTCCAAACCCCTTTTCCACCCTTTTGAAAATTTTCTTCTCACTTAAACCCTTTGCCACACCCTTTTTTCTGTTTTGCCACACCCTCCTCTTCCCCCCGGGGACCCCCGGCCCCCTGCCTAAGCCAAAACCCGTCTTCATTTGTCTTAAATTATACCTTACCTACCTGTTTTTGCAAACCCCGAAAACCGTTTCCTCTCAAGGTGGAATTTTTTTTCCTGACGATGCACCGCCCTGCTTTCCCCTTAAAACAAGAAGGGTAGGCCCACTCCCAAATGCCATCAAACTTTGTCCTTTTCCCCCCGGGGCCCCCTGCCCATGGCCCTAAAGGACCCTCCCCCCCTTCCCCGGCCCTTTTTGGGCACCGTTTTTTATCCTAGTAAATTAAACCCTCCAGCAATACCTTACCAAAATCTGAACCAAAAATCTTTCACCCAAGAGAAAAACCAAAAAACTGTTTTTTTTTATTGTTTTTTACTGCTTATTTTTTGTTGATGGTTTTTACTGCTGTTGTTTAAGTGTTTTTGTCAAACCTTTTGTTGTTTGTTGTGGGTTTTTTGTTTTTTGTTTTTGGCTCATAAATTTTAAAAGGGGGCATGTTTGATATTTACGAGGAAGCGCCTGAACTCTTTAGGGTTATTTTAAAGCCTGGGGGGGGGAAAGGGGGGGAAATCAGGGTTTTTTCCCAGGAAGCAGAGGTGGGGTGTATTCCTTTGGGTAAACCCGTATCAAGGGCCCCCTCTTGAATGTAAAATCGCCAAGAGACCAAAGGGGTATTTAGGGTCAATCAGGTTCGATCCCCAAAGGAAAAAGGGGGGAAAAGTTTATTTTCCCCAGAACCCAAAAGCCCCCTCACTAGGAAAACCCCTTTTTTTGCATTTTTCAGTGTTCTCTGTTGTATTTTTACAGTGTTCTCTGTTTGGGATTTTTTTCAGGGTTCCCCTGTTTATTTTTTACAGTGTTTTCTGTTTTTATTTTTTCAAAAGGGTTCCCCCGTTTTTATTTTTTCAGTGTGTCTTATTGTAAATTTTTTTCAGTGTTCTCTGTTTTATTTTTACAGGTTTTTCTGTTGTAAATTTTTTCAAGTTTTTTGTTGTATTTTTTCAGTGTTCTCTTTGTATTTTTCCCGTGTTCTCTGGGTTTTTTTTTACAATGTTTTTGTTTTATTTTTTAAGTGTTCTCGTTTTTATTTTTTCAGTGTTTTCTGTTTTTTTTTTTTAAAAATGTTTCTTGTTTTTATTTTTACAGTGTTTTCGGGTTGGTATTTTTTACAGTGTTTTCTTTGTATTTTTTTTAGTGTTGTCTATTGAATTTTTTTCAGGGTTTTCGGGGGTTTATTTTTTCTTGTACTCTGTTGTATTTTTACAGTGGTTTTTTGTTGTAAAATTTTAAAAAATGTTCTCTGTTGTAATTTTTACAGTGTTTTCTGTTTTATTTTTTTACAGTGTTTCCCCTGTTTAATTTTTCAGGGTTTTCCCGTTGTATATTACAATGTTCGTTTTAAATTTTTTTATATGGGTTTTCTGTTGTTTTTTTTTAAAAATATTCTTTGTTGTATTTTTGGGAGTGTTCTCTGTTTTTATTTTCCAGTGTTCTCTGTTGTGGTTTTTTCGTGTTCTCTGTTGTATTTTTCAAAGTTCTCCTTTTTTTGGTTTTTTCAGTGTTCCTGTTTTGGTTTTTTCCGGGTTCTCCCGTTGTGTTTTTAAAATGTTCTTTGTTGTGTTTTTTAGTGTTCTCTGTTTGTGTTTTAAAAGGGGCTCTCTGCTTATTTTCAGTGTCCTCTGTTTTGTTTTACAAATTTTCTCTGTTTTTGTTTTACCCGTGTTCTCGTTTTTTTTACAGTATTCTTTTTGGGGTTTTAAAAGTGTTTTCTGTTGTGTTTTACAGTTTTTCTTGTTGTATTTTTTTCATGTTCTCGTTTAATTTTAAAAAATGTTCTCTTTGTATTTTTTTCCCGGGGTTTCCCTGTTGTTTTTTGCAGTTTTTAAACTTTTTTTATTTTTACAGTGTTTTTCTTTTGTGTTTTAAAAAGTGTTCTTTGTTTTGTTTTACGTGTTCCTTTTGTTGTTTTTACAGTGTTTTTTTTTGGGTTTTACAGTTTTTCAAAGTTTTTTAAATTTCAGTGTTCTCTGTTGGGGTTTTTTTTGTGTTCTCTGTTGGGATTTTTGCAGTGTTCTCTGTTGTTTTTTTTACAATGTTTTTCCGGGGGGGATTTTTACAGTGTTTTTGTTGTATTTTTAAAAATGTTCTCTGTTGTATTTTTTACAGTGTTTTCTGTTGTATTTTTATGTCATCTGTTGTAATTTTTAAAAGTGTTTTTCTGTTTTATTTTTGCAAATGTTTTCTGTTTTTTTTTTTGCAGTGTTTCTTTGTTGTGTTTTACAGTGTTCTCGTTGTGTTTTCATGTTCCCCTGTTGTGTTTTTTCATTTTTCTTGTTGGGGGTTTTACGTTTTTCTTGTTTTTTTTACGTGGTTTTTGTTGTGGGTTTTACAGTGTTCTTGGGTTTTGGGTTTTTTCCCGTGTTTTTTTGTTGTGTTTTTTCAGTGTTCTTGTTGTGTTTTTTCATGTTTTCTGTTTTTGGGTTTTAAAAGTGTTCTCTTTGTGTTTTACAGTGGTTCTCTGGGTTTTGTTTTTTCAGGTTTTTTCTTGTTGGGTTTTTTCAAATGGTTTTTCTGGGTGGGTGAATGGTTTTAAAAAACCGGGGCAATTTAAGTTGAGACACCTTTTAGCTAGTGGGGAAACTTTTTTTTCAGGAAAAGTTTCGGGCCCCCAATGGCTTCACAGTCCCCCAATACCCAAAAAGGAAGGCGTAAGGAGGGAGGGGAAAAAGAGGGTAAAAACAGTTCCCCGAAACCTTTGGGGTCGATGTGTTCCCGTCCCTAAAACTTTAGAATGTACGCATAGGGGCCCAGAAAGTGGGGTTAATTACTGTAGTGAGGTGAAGTGAAGCAAAATGGAGGGGGGGGTCCCGAGGGACCTTCCCCCTAAATCGAAGGAGGTCTTCGTCCAAAGGTTAACAAGGTTGAGAATTTTTTTGTAACCCAAAATCCCCTGATGCGCAGTGCCCGACAGTTGTGGAAAGAAAAAGGTTTTGAAAAAAACCGGGGCCAAAATTAAGATTTTAGACACTTAGGGAGCTTTTTGGGGAAACTTTATTAGGAAACGTTTTCCCCCCACAATGGTTCATCAGTTTCCCAAAACAAAAAGGAAGGGTAAGGAGAGGAGGGGAAAAAGAGGGAATCATTTCCCCCAACCTGGAGCGATGTGTTCAGTCCACAATCTTGTAGAATTACGCCTTTTGGGCCCTAGACTTTGGGTTTATACTGGTTTCAAAAAATTCTTCAACCTTGTTCCAAACCCTTTGGCAAGACCTACTTCGACTATGGATGGTACCACTATGAAACCCCCCCTCCCTCTGCTTCACTGTCCCTCACTACAGTATATAAGCCACGTCCCACGGGGCCCCATGCTGTACATTTTAAAAAAGGATGGAACTGAACACATCGACTCCAGGTTTTAGGGCTGTTTTCCTCTTTCCTCCTTTTTCCTTACGCCTTCCTCTTTTTTATTGGACTGATGAAGCCATTGTGTGGCGAAAAGTTTTTTTTTATTTAAAGATTCCCTATGCTGCAAAAAGTGTCTCCCAAACTCAACTTTGGTTCGGGTTTTTTTAAACCATTCATCACAAAATGTCAGGCAAATGCCCGCATCATGGGGTCTTGTTTACAAAAAAATTCTTCAAAAACTTGTTCCAAACCCCCTTTGGGCGAAGAAACCCAAATTTGCTATGGATGGGGACCACTTTTGAACCCCGCCCTTTCCTTTTGTCCAAATTCCCCCCACTACAGTTTTATAAAACCCCCGGGCCCACTGCCCGCTGTACATTCTACAAGATTGATGGGGCTGAAAACCCTCGACTCCAAAGGGTTTAGGGATGATTACCCCCCATTCTCCCTTCAAAAACCCCCCCTTCCTTTCTTTGTATTGGGCTGTTAAAACCATTGTGTGGCGAAAAAGGTTCCCGAATAAAGTTTCCCATTTGCTGCATAAGTGTCTCAATCTTCAACTTGTCGGTTTTTCAAACCATTCATCACAACTGTCAGGCAACTGCAGCATCATGGGATCTTGTTAAAAGAATTCTTCAACACTTGTTCAACCTTTGGACGAAGACCTACTTCGACTAGTGGATGGTACCACTATGACCCCGCCTCCATCTGCTTCACGTCACCTCACTACAGTATATAAGCCACGTCTACGGCCCTATGCTGTACATTCTACAAGATTGATGGACTGAACACATCGACTCCAGGTTGAGGGACTGATTACCTCATTCTCCTCCTCTCCTTACGCCTTCCTCTTTGTATTGGACTGATGAAGCCATTGTGTGGCGAAACGTTTCCTGAATAAAGATTCCCATATGCTGCATAAGTGTCTCAATCTTTTCCACAGTGTTCTCTGTTGTGTTTTACAGTGTTCTCTGTTGTGTTTTACAGTGTTGTTAGGTAAGACACATATGCAACAGTTAGACATCTTTATTCCGAAACGTTTCGCCTACACAGTAGGCTTCTTCAGTCGAATACAGAAAGTAGGCAGGAGCAGTAGAGATGTGAAGACGATGTAATCAGTCCATCACCCTTAAAGTCGTAGAATTTGAGGTTGTCAGTCCCTCGGCCTGGAGAAGTTCAGTTCCATAGTCAGTTCCTGACTATGGAACTGAACTTCTCCAGGCCGAGGGACTGACAACCTCAAATTCTACGACTTTAAGGGTGATGGACTGATTACATCGTCTTCACATCTCTACTGCTCCTGCCTACTTTCTGTATTCGACTGAAGAAGCCTACTGTGTAGGCGAAACGTTTCGGAATAAAGATGTCTAACTGTTGCATATGTGTCTTACCTAACAACCTGTCGGTATTGTATACCATTTTGATGTTCATTTTACAGTGTTCTCTGTAATGTTTGTCTTATGATGAATGATTGCAATATTGACTAAATAATAATAACTGCAATATCTATCTTATAATACCTGCTATGTAATGATTAATATTTACCATATAATAATGACAATAATATCTACCATGCAATAATAATGACTGCAATATCTGCCTTATAATAGTGACTAATATCTACCTTATAATAACTAATCTTTCTACCATATAATAATGACTAATATATGCTACATAATAATTACTCTGTGTACCATATAATAATGACTGATATCTATCACATAATAACCATATTTCTATTATTATCCTAACAATAACCGTTGCTATATTTCTATATCTATTCCACTGTTTGTTGCTACATTTACTATATTCCTTTATAATAAGCGGTACATCAATTTGAAATTAATATATTTATAATCATATTGACTTAGTTTACTAGATGATTTCAAAATAACTTTGGATTATTGAATATCTCATAAAAATTATAAATGGCTTGTTTGGTACTTAAAAAAAAACTCATTAGTTATTTTGAAATAATCATGACTAAATATATTTCCACTTTACAATAATTATTTTTGTTGCTTAAAGATGTTCAGTTCGGTACCCTAAGATATATACATATATAAAGTTGCTAGAAATACTTTTTACAATCCAAAAAGGGACAACCAGCCTTATTCAACTAAAAATATTTTGGTTCTCCCTTACCATGAAAACTTGGTTGGTATGCCTTCTCTTCTTAAGACTTTTAATATTAAAATTGTATTCAAAAATCTTGATACAGTAAAAAAACTTTTGATAAAGAATTCCCCCCAAAATGCTGATGGATGTGTCTATAAGATTCCTTGTAAAATTTGCGATAAAGTTTATTACGGTCAAACTGGTAAAAATCTCGAACTAAGATTAAAACAACATAAATATAGCATTAGAACTGGACAAGATTCCAATGCTCTATTTATTCATGTAAGAGATTTTAACCATCCAATTGATTTTCAAAAAGTTGAGAAAGTAGTATCAAGCAAGTCAATGGTCGATAGGAATATAATTGAATCTTGTTTCATAAAAAGCAGTTTTGACGATAATATGAATATTTCCTTTGGTATATATAAATTAGATCCATTTATAATTAATAGAATTTGGGAAGAATTTAATAATACACTGGACAAATAATAATTTTTAAATTTTCTTGGGTAGAATAGTTTGTGGGTGAGTTGTGCAAAGGACCTATCCAAGTTGGGTCGCCGCGCGTCAGGTGTTTAACCGTTGTGGGATATGATAGTGAGGTGATGGCCAGACCCCTTATATAGCTTCCTCGGATGCTTTACTTTCATAGTTCCTTGATAATGTGAGTAGTCACGAAAGCGCTTGGAATTTCTCTATTCTTTCAGAGTGGTTTTGTTTTTGCAATATATATATATATAAAT
>NC_069399.1:96692257-96766576 GCF_026875155.1 Cherax quadricarinatus
TCGGCACGACATATTAAATATCTATTTTAAGGTATTATATATATATATATATAGGGATATATATATATATAAATATATATATAATACCCGCGAGAGAGAGAGAGAGAGAAGAGTCTATAAAATGAATATATATATAAAATAAAATATATAATATTATATATATATATATATATAATCAATATATATAAATATAGATATAGGTATATAAATATATATAATAGAATATATATATAATATATATTATATATTCTACATAATAATATATAAATAAATATATATATATTATAAATATATATATAAATAGATATAAATATATATATATATATATATATATAAATATATATTTTTTTTATTATTTTATCACACGGCCGATTCCCACCAAGGCAGGGTGGCCCGAAAAAGAAAAAACTTTCACCATCATTCACTCCACTCACTGTATTGCCAGAAGGTGTGCTTTACACTACAGTTGAATAAACTGCAACATTAACACCCCTCCATCAGAGTGGAGGCACAGTACTTCCCATCTCCAAGGACTCAAGTCCGGCCTGCCGGTTTCCCTGAATCCCCTTCATAAATGTTACTTTGCTCACACTCCAACAGCAATCGTCAAAGTATGAAAAACAGATTTCTCCATCAAACTCCTATCAAACACGCTCACCATGCCTGCTGGAATACCCACGCCCCTCGCACGACAAAAACCTCCCTTTACCCCCTCCCTCCAACCCTTCCCTAGACCGTCCCCTACCTCCGCCTTCCTTCCACTACAGACTGATACACTCTTGAAGTCCATTCTGTTTTCGCATCCATTCTCTCTACATTCCAGAACCACCTCAACGAGACGGGCCTTCCTCAGCCCTCTGGTGACAACAGTTTTTTGGTAATCCCGCACCGCCTCCTAACTTCCAAAACTACAATTCTCGCATTATATTCACACCACACATTGCCCTCATACATAGCATCTCCACTGCCCCAGCCTTCTCCTCGCTGCAACCATTCATGCACCCACGCTTCAGCACCGGGCCCATGGATAAGAGCGTTGGTAAAAAACTATACCTCTTTCCCCATACATTCCCCCTCTTTGCTCCAAGGACAAAGTTCTTTGTCTCCACGACACTCCTAAGTGCACCACTCACTCATTTTTTTCCCTCATCAATTCTATTTCACCTCACTTTTCATAGAGCCCATCCGCTGACACGTCCACTCCAAATATCTGATACGTTTCACCTCCTCCATACTCTCTCCCTCCAATCTGATATTCACTCCTTCATCACCTCATCTTTTGGTATATGCCTCATAGACGGGGGGGGAGAGCGTCTTTCCTGTATTGGGCGAGGCGGGGGCCGAAAGGAAGTTTTCTTCGTGAAGGTTATGCACACCCTACCAAATTCACCACTCAATCTCTGCAACTCTCTTCATAATCTCCCAAGAGCATCAGTATGTCATCAGCAAAAGAGCAGCTTGTGACAACTCCCACTTTGTGTGTGATTCTTATCTTTTTACTCCACTCCCTCATGCCAAGACCCTCCGCATTACTCTCTTACAACCCCATCTGATAAATATATTAAACAACCACGGTGACATCCACACATCCTTTCTAAGGACTACTTTTACTGGGAAAATTTCAACCTCTTTCCTACATACTCTAACTTGAGCCTCACTATCCTCGTAAAAACTCCTCCACTGCTTTCAGTAAACCTACCTCCACACCAACACTTTGCAACATCTGCCACATTGCCCCCCTATCCACCCTGTCATACGCTTTTCCAAATCCATAAATCCACAAAGACCTCTTTAGCCTTATCTAAATACTGGTTCACTTATATTGTTTCAACTGTAAACACCTGGTCCACACACCCCCTAATACCTTTCCTAAAGCCTCCTTGTTCATCTGCTATCCTATTCTCCGTCTACTCTTAATTCTTTTCAATTTTAACTCTACCATAGCACTTTTACCAGTCACTCAACAAGACTTATCCCCCCTATAATTCTTGCACTCAGCTTTATCCCCTTGCCTTTATAACAAAGGGAACCTAATAGGCAAGCTCTCTGCCAATCCCTAGTACCTAACACCTCTTCCATACATTTAAATAAATAATTGCATCCAACCACATTTCCAAAACTATAATATCCCCACCTGCTTTTAAAACATTCTATCTTTATCCATCAATCCCGGCTGCCTACCCCCTTTCATTTTACCTACTGCTCACGAACTTCCCCCACACTCACAACAGGCTCTTACTCACTCTACAAGTGTTATTGCCTCTCCCCTGCCCTATCACGAAATCACGCTTCCCTATCTTCATCAACATTTAAAAACAATTCCTCAAAATATTCTTCCATCTTCCCAATTACATCTAACTCCTTCTCCATTTAATAACTCTCCTCTCCTATTTTTAACTGACAAATCCTTTGTCCCTAGGCTTTCTTAACTTGTTAATCCCACTCCAAACTTTTTCTTATTTTCAACAAAATTTGTTGATAACATCTCACCCACTCTCTCATTGCTCTCTTTTTAATTGGATTTCACCACTCTCTTAACTTCCTCCTTTTCACTCCATATACTCTTCCCTCCTTGCATCACTTTCAACTTTGTAAAAACTTCTCATATGCTAACTTTTTCTTCCCTTACTACTCTCTTTACATCATCATTCACCAATCGCTCCTCTTCCCTCCTCACCCACTTCCTGTAACCACATAACTTCATGCTAAACACTCTAACACTACATTTTTTAACCCTACCCATACCTCTTCGAAACCCCATTGCCTATGCTCTCATTAGCCCATCTATCCTCACAAATAGCCTGTTTATATCTTACCCTAAACTGCCTCCTCTTAGTTTATAAAACCTTCACCTCTCATCTTCCCCTGATGCTTTCTATTCTCCCTTGTATCCCATCTACCTTTTACACTCAAGTGTAGCTACAACTAGAAAGTGACTGATATATCGTGGCCCCTCATAAACATGTACATCCTGACGTCTACTCAACAGTCTTTTTATCTACCATACATAAATTTTCCAACAAACTACTGTCATTTCGCCCTACTACTTCATATCGTGTATACTTATTTATCTCTTTTTCTTAAAATATGTATTAACTTAACTAAAGCCCTTTCTATACAAATTCAATCAAATGGCCCCATTATCATTTACACCGCACCCCAAACTCCCTCTACCACACCCTCTCTAAAAGTTTCTCCTACTTTAGCATTCATGTCCCCTCCCACAATTACTCTCTCACTTGGTCAAAGGGCTCCTATAATTCACTTAACAACTCCCAAAATCCCTCTCTCTCCTCTGCATTCCTCCTTCTCCCGTGCATCCACGCCTTATTATGACCCACTTCATCGCATCCAACCCTTTACTTTAATCCACATAATTCTGAATTTACACATTCATATTCTCTTTTCTCTCCTTCCATAACTGATCATTTAACATTACTGCTACCCCTTCCTTTGCTCAACTCCCGAGCTCAGATACTCCCAGATTTAATCCCATTATTTCCCCCCACTGAACTCCTCCCTACCCCCTTCACTTTGTTTCGCTAGGGCCAGACATCCAACTTCCTTTCATTTCATAACAACAGCAATCATCTGTTTCTTGTCATCCGCACTACATCCACGCACATTTAAGCAACCCAGTTTTATAAAGATTTTCTTCTTCTCTTTTTAGTAATTGTATACAGGAGAAGGGACTACTACCCATTGCTCCCTGCATTTATAGTCGCCTAAACGACACGCATGGCTTACGGAGAAAGATTCTTTTCCACTTCCCAACGGACAATAGAAGAAATAAAAAAGGAACAAGAGCTTATTAGAAAAAGGAGAAAAACCTAGATGTATGTATATATATATATATATGCATGTGCGTGGTCTGTGAAGTGTGACAAAGTGTAAATAGGAGTAGCAAGATATCCCTGTTATCTTTAGCTGTTTATAGACAGAAAAAGACCAGCAATCCTACCATCATGCAAAACAGTTACAGTTTTTTGTTTCACAGTCATCTGCAGACGGTAGTACTTCCCTGGGTGGTTGCCTGTCTACCAACCTACTACTATAATATATATAATATAAATATATATATATATATATATATATATATATATATTATATATTATATATATATATATATTATATATAAATATTATAATATATATATATATGGTGAATGGGGAAAAAAAAAAAACAACACCCCCCCGGCCGATTCCCCACCAAGGCAGGGCGGTCCTGAAAAAGAAAAACTTTCACCACAATTCACTCCATCACTGTCCTTGCCAGAAGGGTGCATTACACTACAGTTTTTTAAACTGCAACATTAACCCCCCTCCTTCAGAGTGCAGGCACTGTACTTCCCATCTCCAGTACTCAAGTCCTCCTGCCGTGTTTCCCCTGAATCCCCTTACATAAATTTACTTTGCCAAACTCACTACTACTCCAAACAGCAACGTCAAGTATTAAAAACCGTTTTTTTTTTTCATTTTGTCTCCATTCACGTCCTATCAAAACACCTCAACGCATGCCCTGCTGGAAGTCCAAGCCCCCTCGCACACAAAACCTCCTTTAACCCCTCCCTCCACACCTTCCTAGGCCGACCCCTACCCCCGCCTTCCTTCTCCCACTACAGACTGATACACTCTTGAAGTCATTCTGTTTTTCGCTCCCTCTTCTCTACATGTCCGAACCACCTCAACAACCCTTCCTCAGCCCTCTGGACAACAGTTTTGGTAATCCTCCCACCTCCTCCTAACTTCCAAACTACGATTCTCTGCATATATTCTCACCAACACATTGCCTCAACATTCCATCTCCACTGCCCCAGGCCTTCTCCTCAGCTGCAACATTCATCACCCCTCTTCACCCCATATAAGAGCGTTGGTATAAACTATACTCCTCATACATTCCCTTTTGCCTCCAAGGACAAGGTTCTTTGTCTCCACATAACTCCTAAGTGCACCACTCACATCTTTCCCTCACCAATTCTATGATTCATCCTCATCTTTCATAGACCCATCCGCTTGTCGACGTCCACTCCCGATATCTGATACGTTCACCTCCTCCAAACTCTCTCCCTTCAATCTGATATTCAATCTTCATCACCTAATCTTTTTTGTTATTCCCTCATAACCTAACTCATTCCTGAATTCAACCTTTTTAATTTTCTCTTCTTTTGCAACACCCTACCAATTCATCACACCAATCTCTTGCAACTTCTCTTCAGAATCTCCCAAGAGCACAGGTCATCAGCAAAAAGCAGCTGTGACAACTCCACTTTGTGTGTGATTCTTTATCTTTTAACATCCATCGCCTCTTGCCAAGACCCTCGCATTTACTTCTCTTACAACCCCATCTATAAATAATATTAAACAACCAAGGTGACATCACACATCCTTGTCTAAGGCTACTTTTACTGGGAAAAAATTCCCTCTTTCCTACAACCTAACTTGAAGCCTCACTATCCTCGTAAAAAACTCTTCACTGCTTTCAGTAACCTACCTCCTACACCATACACTTGCAACATCTGCCACATTGCCACCCCTATCCCCCACCCTTTCCATAACGCCTTTTCCAAACCATCAAATGCCACAAAGACCACTTTACCTTATCTAAATACTGTGCACTTATATGTTATCAACTGTAAACACCCTGGTCCAACACACCCCCTACCTTTCCTAAAGCCTCCTTGTTTCTTCTGCTATCCTTTCTCCGTCTTACACTTACTTCTTTCAATTATAACTCTACCATACACTTTACCAGGTACACTCAACAGACTTAATCCCCCTATAATTTTTTTGCACTCTCTTTTATCCCCTTTGCCTTTATACAAAGGAACTATGCATGCCTCTGTCCAATCCCTCGGTAACCATTACCCTCTTCCATACATTTATTTAAATAATTGCACCAACCACTATTCCAAAACTATATCCCCACCGCTTTTCAACATTTCTACTTTATCCCATCAATCCCGCTGCACTTACCCCTTTCATTTTACCTACTGCCCTCACGATCTATCCCCCACACTCCCAACTGGCTCTTCCACAACTCCTACAAGATGTTAATTCCTCCTTGCCCTATACACGAAAATCACAGCTTCCCTATCTTCATCAAACATTTAACAATCCTCAAAATATTCCTTCCATCTTCCCAATCCTCTAACTCTCCATTTAATAACTCTCCTCTCCTATTTTTAATTGACAAATCCATATATATATAAATATATATATAATATATATATAATATATATAATATATATATATATATATAATATATATATATATATATATATATATATATATGTCGTGCCGAATAGGCAGAACTTGCGATCTTGGGTTAAATAGCAACGCTCATCTTGCCATAATAGGACAAGTGAAAATTTGTGTATGCAATAATTTCGTCAAAATCATTCGGAACCTAACGAAAAAAATATATTTCACTGTGTTTGTTTAGTACAGTGGTTCCAAACTTTTTCAGCTTGTACCCAAATTACATGCCACATAAAGCATGTTACCACCCCTTTCACAAAATGAGTTGTTATGATTGATATATAGGCTAAACGTGATCTATACAGCCCGAGCATAACTCTGCTAATCCTAGAAAACCATTGAAAACGTAAGAACCAACATACATTATATATAAAATTAATAATAGCTAAAAATTCACAGTAACATGGGTAAATACTAACTATATACTGTCACAGGGCAGTAAACACATACCATCTTATGTCTACTCGGCTGATGCTCACAGATAACTGACAGTGTGAAATAGAGGCAGCCTCAGTAAGTGAGTGACGCGTACTGGACAGGTCGATCTGGGGCTACTGAGTACCTTGTCCTAAGCATAACTGTCAAAATACTTTTTGGTTTCCACACACTTAGCTATATTATTTTCCTTTTCTTTCAAATACTGTATATTAGTTTTTGATGTTTATTGTTATTTGGTTTAATTTTATTACTTACTTATAATAGGTTTACTTTACAACTTTATATACTAAGACAAAGTTAACAATAATCCTCATACCGCTTACCGCATTGCTTTCTTGATATTTAGAATTCATAACTTTTTTTCTGTCACCCCTCCATTACCCCCCAAAAATGGTTAAATTACCCCCAGGGGGTAATTTACCCCCAGTTTGTGAACCACTGGTTTAGTATTAAATTATTATAAACAAATCTAAAATATATTTAGTTGGGTTAGGCTAAAATAAATTGCGCTTGTTATAATAAGGTTAGGTAAGTTTTCTAAGTTCCTTTTGGTGCAAAATTACAAATTTTTACATCAACATTAATGAAAAAAAATATATCTTTAAACCCATAAGAGAAAATTTTAGAAATGACTTAATTTTAAATGAGTTCTTGCTAATTGACCAGTTTTACATATTCGGCACGACAATTATTTTATATATATATATATATATATATATATATATATATATATATATATATATATATATATATATATATATATATAATATATAAACACTGATCTCTGGCTGAAGGAGACTCGAACTACCAGTCTCCTTCAGCCAGAGATCAGTGTTTGTGTATATTTCGCATGCTCTCGCGAATTCCTTGCATATATATATATATATATATATATATATATATATATATATATATATATATATATATATATATATATATATAATATATATTATATATATATATATATATATATATGTATACATATATAAATATATATATATAAATATATATGTATATATATATACATATATATATATATATATATATAATACATATATATATATATATATAATATATATATATACATATATATATGTATATATATAATTATATATTTTTTTCATTCATGTTAATGTACAAATTTTTAATTTTGCTCCAAAAGAATCTTAGAAAACTTACCTAACCTTATTATAACAAGAACAATTTATTTTAGCTTAACCCATCTAAATATCTTTTAGATTTGTTTACAGTAATTTAATAATAAACAAACACTGTGAAATATATTTTTTTCGTTAAGTTCAGAATGATTTTGGCGAAATTATTGCATACACAAATTTTCGCTTGTCTTATATGGCAAGATGGGCGTTGCTGTTTAAGCCAAGATCGCAAGTTCTGCCTATTCGGCGCGACATATATATATATATATATATATATATATATATATATATATATATATATATATATATATATATATATATATATATGTCGTGCCGAATAGGCAGAACTTGCGATCTTGGCTCAAATAGCAACGCTCATCTTGCATTATAGGACAAGCGAAAATTTGTATATGCAATAATTTCGCCAAAATCATTCTGAACCTAACGAAAAAAATATGTTTCACTGTGTTTGTTTAGTATTAAATTACTGTAAACAAATCTAAAATATATTTAGTTGGGTTAGGCTAAAATAAATTGCTCTTGTTATAATAAGGTTAGGTAAGTTTTCTAAGATTCTTTTGGAGCAAAATTAAAAATTTTTACATTAACATTAATGAAAAAAATATATCTTTAAACGTTTAAGAGAAAATTTTAGAAATAACTTAATTTTAAATGAGTTCTTGCTAATTGACCAGTTTTACATATTCGGCACGACATATATATATATATATATATATATATATATATATATATAAATATATATATATATATATTATATTATATATATATATATTATATATATATATATATATATATATATATATATATATATATATAAATATTTAATATATATATATATATATATATATATATATATATAAATATATTATATATATATATATATATATATATATATATATATACATACATACATACATACATACATACATACATACATACATACATACATACATACATACATACATACATAAACACAAACACTAATCTCAGGTCGAAGGAGATTAGTACCTTGTTCCCAGGTGTGTAGGTTCGAATCTCCTTCGACCTGAGATTAGGGGTATGTGAATATTTTGCCTGTTATGAGATTTCTAAAATACACACACACACACACACACACACACACACACACACACACACACACACAACACACACACACACACACCCCACACACCCCTCACACACACACACACACCCCACACACACACACACAAAAACCCACACACACACACAAACACACAAACACACACACACACCCACACACACACACAACACACACACACACACAACACACACACACACACACACACACACACACAACACACACACACAATGGATCAGGGAATACTTGTCAGGAAGACAGCAGCGAGTCATGGTACGTGGCGAGGTTTTTCAAGGGGGCACCTGTGACCAGCGGGGTCCAGCAGGGGTCAGTCCTAGGACCAGTGCTGTTTCTGGTATTTGTGGGAAAGGGCATGACGGAAGGAATAGACTCTGAGGTATCCCTGTTTGCAGATGACGTGAAGTTGATGAGAAGAATTCACTCGATCGAAGACCAGGCAGAACTACAAAGGGATCTGGACAGGTGCAGACCTGGTCCCAGCAATTGGCTCCTGGAGTTCAATCCCACCAAGTGCAAAGTCATGAAGATTGGGGAAGGGGCAAAGAAGGCCGCAGACGGAGTACAGTGTAAGGGGGTCAGAGACTACAAACCTCACTCAAGGAAAAAGATCTTGGGGTGAGTATAACACCAGGCACTTCCTGAAGCGCACATCAACCAAAAAACTGCTGCAGCATATGGGCGGCCTAGCAAACCTCAGAATAGCATTCCGACATTTTTAATAAGAAATCGTTCAGGACCCTGTACACCGTGTACGTTAGGCCCATGTTGGAGTATGCGGCACCAGTTTGGAACCCACACCTAACCAAGCACGTAAAGAAACTAGAGAAAGTGCAAAGGTTTGCAACAAGACTAGTCCCAGAGCTAAGAGGTATGTCCTACGAGGAGAGGTTAAGGGAAATCAACCTGAAGACACTGGAGCACAGGAGAGATAGGGGGACATGATAACGACATACAAAATACTGAGAGGAATTGACAAGGTGGACAAAGACAGGATGTTCCAGAGATGGGACACAAGAATAAGGGGACACAGTTGGAAGTTGAAGACACAGATGAATCACAGGGATGTTAGGAATATATTTCTTCAGTTACAGAGTAGTCAGAAAGTGAAATAGTTTGGGAAGCGATGTAGTGGAGGCAGGATCCATACATAGCTTTAAGCAGAGGTATGATAAAGCTCACGGCTCAGGGAGAGTGACCTAGTAGCGATCAGTGAAGAGGCGGGGCCAGGAGCTCGGACTCGACCCCCGCAACCTCAACTAGGTGAGTACAACTAGGTGAGTACACACACACACACACACACACAGTTGGACACAGTTGGAAGCTGAAGACACAGATGAATCACAGGGATGTTAGGAAGTATTTCTTCAGCCACAGAGTAGTCAGTAAGTGGAATAGTTTGGGAAGCGATGTAGTGGAGGCAGGATCCATACATAGATTTAAGCAGAGGTATGATAAAGCTCACGGCTCAGGGAGAGTGACCTAGTAGCGATCAGTGAAGAGGCGGGGCCAGGAGCTCGGAATCGACCCCCGGAACCTCAACTAGGTGAGTACAACTAGGTGAGTACACACACACAGTCTCGTCAGTGCGTGCGCCAGTCACGCCTTCCGCGCTCCGCGGATTTAAGTGTTTTCGAGGGCTACCCAAGTGATCTGAAGGGTAGCTAAGTGTGCTAGGATAGTGAACAATTCTTTGAAGGATTTATAATCTGCCTGAGCCACATAAGTGTAGGGAGAGCCGCATTTTCGTAAGTGATATAGAAAATAAAATGTGGTGCGCAATCAGGGCTGGCAGGCAAGTGTGTGTGCTCAGGCGACATTGTCACGTGTCACCCAAGAAAGATAATAAAGTGAAACAATCGTGTGACCAGTGTGATAAATACAGTGAATAGGGTACATTATTAATGAGAAGAAATTAAGGTGGATCTACGCCAGGACGTCACATCGAGCTGGACAATCTACAGGCTGCTACAGCTGCATTGCAAGTACTGTAATCACCTATGAGTGGTTGTATGGGTGTGGGGTTCCAGGTTCCAATTAACCGACAAGCTTATTGCAAATGGTCTCTCATAGCACGATAAAGAATAGGCACTAAGGTATTCAATAAGGAATAGCAATTGGTAATCCATTGAACAAGGCGAGTATCTTACTATAACATAGGTGGTAGGTCAGGCATAGGCAACATTGTAAGAAGGTGCGGGCAAGACCCAGGAGGGTTGGGGTCAGGTCACAAGAGGTTTTGGTCACAAGCGACCACTGAGAATCCACATACCACTCCAAGCACAAGTCACCTACTTTTCAAGCACATACTAAACCCACACATAATACCACACATAATTACACACACACACACATACACACACACACACACACACACACATACACACACACACACACACACATACACACACACACACACACACACACAACGCCTGGTCAAGCACCTCAAAAAATTAGAGAAAGTGCAAAGGTTTGCAACAAGACTAGTTCCAGAGCTAAGGGGATTGTTCTACGAAGAAATGTTAAGGGAAATCGGCTTGATGACACTGGAGGACAGGAGGGTCAGGGGAGACATGATAACGACATATAAAATATTGCAAGGAATTGACAAGGTGGACAAAGACAGGATGTTCCAGACATGGGACGCAAAAACAAGGGGTCACAATTGGAAGTTGAAGATTCTTACGAGTCAAAGGGATGTTAGGAAGTATTTCTTCAGTCATAGAGTTGTCAGGAAGTGGAATAGCCTAGAAAGTGACGTAGTGGACGCAGGAACCATACATAGTTTTAAGACGAGGTTTGATGAAGCTCGTGGAGCAAGGAGAGAAAGGACTTAGTAGCAATCAGTGAAGAGGCAGGGCTAGGAGCTATGACTCGACCCCTGCAACCACAAATAGGTGAGTACACACAACACACACACACACACACACACACACAACACACACACAGACACACACAGACACACACAGACACACACAGACACACACACACACACACACACACACACACACACACACACACACACACACACACACACACACACACCAGGCCTAGTGTCTAATCGACATGTGCCTAGGACAAAATGGTAACTAACACACACACACACACACACACACACACACACACACACATACACACACACACACACACACACAGAGGGAAAGACAGAGGGAACAGGGGGGGTGGAGGAGTGGCATTGCTGATCAAAAATCGCTGGAATTTTGATGAGCTGGAGAGAGGAGACAGCGGAGAAGAAAGTGATTACATAGCTGGAACGCTTCACTCTAGAGGTCCCAAGGTGGTAATAGCAGTGATGTATAACCCACCACAGAACAGCAGGAGGCCAAGGCAAGAGTACGACGAGAGCAATAGAGCGATGGTTGACACACTGGCTAGAGTGGCCAGAAGAGCTCATGCATGCAGGGCAAAGCTCCTGATCATGGGTGACTTTAACCACAAGGAGATCGATTGGCAGAACTTGGACCCACATGGGGGCCAAGATACACGGAGGGCTAAGATGATGGAGGTGGTACTGGAAAACTTCATGTGCCAACACGTAAGGGACACTACAAGAGAGAGAGGAGAGGATGAACCAGCAAGGCTGGACTTAGTATTCACCTTGAGTAGTGCAGATATTGAGGACATCACATATGAAAGACCCCTTGGGGCCAGTGACCATGTGGTTTTAAGCTACGAATACACATTAGAGCTACAAGTGGAGGGAGAAGCAGGAAGGCCAGGACGAATGAAGCCAAACTACAAGAAAGGGGACTACACAGGAATGAGGAACTTCCTGAATGGGGTTCAATGGGACAGAGAACTGGCAGGGAAGCCAGTTAATGAGATGATGGAATATGTAGCAACAAAATGCAAGGAGGCTGAGGAGAGGTTTGTACCCAAGGGTAACAGGAATAATGAAAAAGCCAGGATGAGCCCATGGTTTACCCAAAGGTGCAGGGAGGCAAAAACCAAGTGTGCTAGGGAATGGAAGAAATATAGAAGGCAAAAACCCAGGAGAATAAGGAGAGCAGTCGTAGAGCCAGAAACGAATATGCACAGATAAGAAGGGAGGCCCAAAGACAATATGAAAACGACATAGCAGCAAAAGCCATATCTGACCCGAAACTGTTGTACAGCCACATCAGGAGGAAAACAACAGTCAAGGACCAGGTAATCAGGCTAAGGAAGGAAGGAGGAGAGACAACAAGAAATGACCGTGAAGTATGTGAGGAACTCAACAAGAGATTCAAAGAAGTGTTCACAGAGGAGACAGAAGGGGCTCCAGAAAGACGGAGAGGTGGGGCACACCACCATGTGCTGGACACAGTGCACACAACCGAGGAAGAAGTGAAGAGGCTTCTGAGTGAGCTAGATACCTCAAAGGCAATGGGGCCAGATTACATCTCCCCATGGGTATTGAGAGAGGGAGCAGAAGCACTATGTGTACCCCTAACAACAATATTCAATACATCTATCGAAACAGGGAGATTGCCTGAGGCATGGAAGACAGCAAATGTAGTCCCAATCTTTAAAAAAGGAGACAGACATGAAGCATTAAACTACAGACCAGTGTCACTGACATGTATAGTATGCAAAATCATGGAGAAGATTATCAGGAGAAGAGTGGTGGAACATCTAGAATGGAACGATCTCATCAACAGCAGCCAACATGGTTTCAGGGACGGGAAATCCTGTGTCACAAACCTACTGGAGTTCTATGACATGGTGACAGCAGTAAGACAAGAGAGAGAGGGGTGGGTGGATTGCATTTTCTTTGACTGCAAGAAGGCGTTTGACAAAGTTCCACACAAGAGATTGGTGCAAAAACTGGAGGACCAAGCAGGGATAACAGGGAAGGCACTACAATGGATCAGGGAATACTTGTCCGGAAGACAGCAGCGAGTCATGGTACGTGGCGAGGTGTCAGAGTGGGCACCTGTGACCAGCGGGGTCCCACAGGGGTCAGTCCTAGGACCAGTGCTGTTTCTGATATTTGTGAACGACATGACGGAAGGAATAGACTCTGAGGTGTCCCTGTTTGCAGATGACGTGAAGTTGATGAGAAGAATTCACTCGATCGAAGACCAGGCAGAACTACAAAGGGATCTGGACAGGCTGCAGGCCTGGTCCAGCAATTGGCTCCTGGAGTTCAATCCCACCAAGTGCAAAGTCATGAAGATTGGTGAAGGGCAAAGAAGACCGCAGACGGAGTACAGTCTAGGGGGCCAGAGACTACAAACCTCACTCAAGGAAAAAGATCTTGGGGTGAGTATAACACCAAGCACATCTTCTGAAGCGCACATCAACCAAATAACTGCTGCAGCATATGGGCGCCTAGCAAACCTCAGAACAGCATTCCGACATCTTAATAAGGAATCATTCAGGACCCTGTACACCGTGTACGTTAGGCCCATATTGGAGTATGCGGCACCAGTTTGGAACCCACACCTAGCCAAGCACGTAAAGAAACTAGAGAAAGTGCAAAGGTTTGCAACAAGACTAGTCCCAGAGCTAAGAGGTATGTCCTACGAGGAGAGGTTAAGGGAAATCAACCTGACGACACTGGAGGACAGGAGAGATAGGGGGGACATGATAACGACATACAAAATACTGAGAGGAATTGACAAGGTGGACAAAGACAGGATGTTCCAGAGATTGGACACAGTAACAAGGGAACACAGTTGGAAGTTGAAGACACAGATGAATCACAGGGATGTTAGGAAGAATTTCTTCAGCCACAGAGTAGTCAGTAAGTGGAATAGTTTGGGAAGCGATGTAGAGGAGGCAGGATCCATACATAGCTTTAAGCAGAGGTATGATAAAGCTCACGGCTCAGGGAGAGTGACCTAGTAGCGATCAGTGAAGAGGCGGGGCCAGGAGCTCGGACTCGACCCCCGCAACCTCAACTAGGTGAGTACAACTAGGTGAGTACACACACACACACACACACACACACACACACACACACACACACACACACACACACACACACACAAACACACACACAACACACACACACACACACACAACACACACACAACACACACACACACAAACACACACACACACAACACCCCTCCACACACACACAATACACACACACACACACACACACACACACACACACATACACACACACACACACACACACACACACACACACACACACACACACACAACACACACACACACACACACACACACACACACACACTGACAGGGAACTGACAGGAAAACCAGTACAAGAAATGATGGACTATGTGGCAACAAAATGCAAGGAGGCAGAGGAGAGGTTTGTTCCCAAGGGAAACAGAAATAATGGGAAGAACAGAACGAGTCCTTGGTTCACCCAAAGGTGTAGGGAGGCAAAAACTAGGTGTACTAGAGAATGGAAAAGGTACAGAAGACAGAGAACTCAGGAAAATAAAGAGATTAGCCGAAGAGCCAGAAATGAATATGCACAGATAAGAAGGGAGGCTCAGCGACAATATGAAAATGACATAGCATCGAAAGTCAAGACTGACCCGAAGCTGTTGTACAGCCACATCAGGAGGAAAACAACAGTCAAGGACCAGGTAATCAGACTGAGGAAGGGTGATGGGGAATTCACTAGAAACGACCGAGAGGTATGTCAGGAGCTCAACACGAGATTTAAAGAAGTATTTACAGTGGAAACCAGTAGGACTCCAGGAAATCAGAACAGGGGGGTACACCAGCAAGTGCTGGATGAGGTACATATAACCAAGGAGGAAGTGAAGAAGCTGCTATGCGAACTTGACACCTCAAAGGCGGTGGGACCAGACAACATCTCTCCGTGGGTCCTTAAAGAGGGAGCAGAGATATTGTGTGTGCCATTAACAAAGATCTTCAACACATCATTTGAAACTGGGCAACTCCCTGAGGTATGGAAGATGGCAAATGTAGTCCCAATTTTTAAAAAGGGAGACAGACATGAGGTATTAAACTACAGACCTGTATCACTAACGTGTATAGTATGCAAGGTCATGGAGAAGATCATCAGGAGGAGAGTGGTGGAGCACCTGGAAAGAAACAAGTGTATAAATGACAACCAGCATGGTTTCAGGGAAGGAAAATCCTGTGTCACAAACCTACTAGAGTTTTATGACAAGGTGACAGAAGTAAGACAAGAGAGAGAGGGGTGGATCGACTGCATTTTTTTGGACTGCAAAAAGGACTTCGACACAGTTCCTCACAAGAGGTTACTGAAAAAGCTAGAAGATCAGGCACACATAACAGGAAAGGCACTGCAATGGATCAGAGAATACCTGACAGGGAGGCAACAACGAGTCATGGTACGTGACGAGGTGTCAGAGTGGGCGCTTCTGACAAGCGGGATTCCACAGGGGTCAGTCCTAGGACCTGTGCTGTTCTTGGTATATGTGAACGACATAACGGAAGGGATAGACTCAGAAGTGTCCTTGTTTGCAGATGATGTGAAGTTAATGAGAAGAATCAAATCGGATGAGGATCAGGCAGGACTACAAAGAGACCTGGACAGGCTACAAGCCTGGTCCAGAAACTGGCTCCTTGAGTTTAACCCTGCCAAATGCAAAGTCATGAAGATTGGGGAAGGGCAAAGAAGACCGCAGACACAATATAGTTTAGATGGCCAAAGACTGCAAACCTCACTCAAGGAAAAAGATCTGGGGGTGAGTATAACACCGAGCATATCTCCTGAGGCGCACATAAATCAGATAACTGCTGCAGCATACGGGCGCCTGGCAAACCTACGGATAGCGTTCCGATACCTCAATAAGGAGTCGTTCAAGACACTGTATACCATTTACGTCAGGCCCATACTGGAGTATGCAGCACCAGTTTGGAATCCACACCTAGTCAAGCATGTCAAGAAATTAGAGAAAGTGCAAAGGTTTGCAACAAGACTAGTCCCAGAGCTACGGGGATTGTCGTACGAAGAAAGGTTGAGGGAAATCGGCCTGACGACACTGGAGGCCAGGAGGGTCAGGGGAGACATGATAACGACATATAAAATACTGCACAGAATAGACACGGTGGACAAAGACAGGATGTTCCAGAGATGGGACACATACACAAGAGGTCACAATTGGAAGTTGAAGACTCAGATGAATCAAAGGGATGTTAGGAAGTATTTCTTCAGTCATAGAGTAGTCAAGTCGTGGAATAGTCTAGAAAGTGAAGTAGTGGAGGCGGGAACCATACATAGTTTTAAGGCGAGGTATGATAAAGCTTATGGAGCAGGGAGAGAGAGGACCTAGTAGCAATCAGTGAAGAGGCGGGGCCAGGAGCTATGACTCGACCCCTGCAACCACAAATAGGTGAGTACAAATAGGTGAGTACACACACACACACACACACATACACTCCCTCCCCACCGACATCTCACTCCTTCCCCTGATCCCTCCCCTCCCTCTTTCACTCTCCCCCTCCCCACCTCTCCCTCCTTCCCCCTCTCCCCCTCCCACTCACCCACTTGCTTCCATCCTTCCCACTCCCCCTCCCCACTCCTCTCCCACATAGCCACAGTTCCTCCTCTACCTCCCCCCCCCCACACTCTGACATACACACTACTAACCTAACACACAGAATTACATAGGTTTCCCACTCTGAGGCAATCAGGATCAAACAAAAATGGGTTGCCAGAGAGCAACAAGAAAAACCAAGGGACAGGAGGAGGAAGCTGCAAATGAAGATTGAGCTCATAAAAAGGGAACATGAATGGGAAAGGAAACTAGAAGAACTTAGCATGAGAATGGAAGAGAGGATAGTAATGGAAAGCAGGAAGTGGGAGGTGCAAGTCAAAGCAGCAGAGGCCAGGATACAGAGTTTAGAAGAGGAATTGAAAAATCTGAAACAGCCTGAAGAACTAAAGAACATTTTGGGATTGACAACAGAGACTGCTACCTCAGTCACAAATAAGGGGACTGTAGGGAAAGAAGGAGCAAAACTGCATGTAGAAGCTCTATCAGTGGAGACTGTAGTAAATGAAAGAGCTAAGCTATATGTGGAGGCCCTAACAGACCACAGCAGAGCCCAGGGAAAGCCGAGATGGGAAAATGACAGACCACTGAGCCCAAGTACAGTAGCTAGTGAAACTGAAGAAAGGAAAGCTGCAATGGAGGAAATCAAATTGAATGAGGGGATACACAGGGATATGCAGTGGGAGAATGAAAGGGTGAGGTCAGTCTTTGTGTATGGGCTACAGGAAGTTGAAGGGGAAACATATGAAGCAAGAAAACAAGGGAAAAAAAAGGAATTGAAAGCATCATGAAAGTAATAGGAGAAGACGACATGACCCAGCTGGAAAATTTTCGGAGAATAGGGGGGTTTGTAAAAACAAGAACCCGGCCAGTGAAAGTGACCTTCAAGGCAGAATCGACTCAGAACAGGATACTGCAGGAGAAAGCACGATTAAGGGACATGCCGGCATACAGGAAGGTGTATCTCGACCGCGACAGAACACAAGAAGAAAGGTAGAAACTGAGAGAGATGGTACAAAGGCGAAAGGAGGAAAGAGAGGGGATGGAGAAGACAGACAGGAGGTCCCAGACACAGGAAGATCAAATACAACCTCCCTCACAGCTTCCTATAGAAGCCTCCCAACCAGGTCAACCCCAGTGCATCCAAACACTCTAAACCAAAACACCCATGCCACATCCAATGCCCCCACCCACTACATTACAAACTCCACCCCCACAGCAACCACCCATAGCTCCTTATCAGGTCTTCCCACTTCCCCAACCCCCAATACACCTTCCAGACCACAGTCTTAGAAAAGAAGTTGAAGGTGTGGTATACAAATGCAGATGGAATAACAAATAAGTATGAGGAGTGGCACAAAAGAATCAAGGAGACATCCTCAGACATAATAGCACTCACAGAAACAAAACTCACCAAAATAATAACAGATTCAATCTTTCCACCTGGATATCAAATCCTCAGGAAAGACAGAGGGAGGAGAGGGGGAAGAGGAGTTGCACTGCTCATTAAAAACCAGTGGGGTTTTGAGAAAATGGAAGGAATGGATGGCACGGGTGAAAGGGACTACTTAGTAGGAACAATCCTGTCTGAGGGACATAAGGTGATAATTGCAGTAATGTACAACCCACCACAGAACCGCAGGAGACCAAGAGAAGAATACGATGAGAGCAACAGAGCCATGGTCGATACACTAGCCGAGGTGGCCAGGAGAGCACACATGGGGGGAGCAAAGTTACTAGTCATGGGTGATTTCAATCACAAGGAGATTGACTGGGAAAACCTGGAGCCCCATGGGGGTCCCGAAACATGGAGAGCCAGATGATGGATGTAGTACTGGAAAACCTCATGCATCAACATGTTAGAAACAGTACCAGAGAGAGAGGAGAAGATGAACCAGCAAGACTGGACCTTGTATTCACCTTGAGTAGTTCAGACATCGAGGATATCTTGTATGAAAGGCCCCTGGGAGCTAGTGATCATGTGGTTCTGTGCTTCGACTACATAGTTGAGCTCCAAGTGGAGAGAGTAGCAGGAATAGGGTGGGAAAAATCAAACTACAAAAGGGGGAACTACTCAGGCATGAGGAACTTCCTCCAGAACATTCAGTGGGAGAGGGAACTGACAGGAAAACCAGTACAAGAAATGATGGACTATGTGGCAACAAAATGCAAGGAGGCAGAGGAGAGGTTTGTTCCCAAGGGAAACAGAAATAATGGGAAGAACAGAACGAGTCCTTGGTTCACCCAAAGGTGTAGGGAGGCAAAAACTAGGTGTACTAGAGAATGGAAAAGGTACAGAAGACAGAGAACTCAGGGAAATAAAGAGATTAGCCGAAGAGCCAGAAACGAATATGCACTAAGGGAGGCTCAGCGACAATATGAAAATGTCATAGCATCGAAAGTCAAGACTGACCCGAAGCTGTTGTACAGCCACATCAGGAGGAAAATAACAGTCAAGGACCAGGTAATCAGACTGAGGAAGGGTGATGGGGAATTCACAAGAAACGACCGAGAGGTATGTCAGGAGCTCAACACGAGATTTAAAGAAGTATTTACAGTGGAAACCAGTAGGACTCCAGGAAATCAGAACAGGGGGGTACACCAGCAAGTGCTGGATGAGGTACATATAACGAAGGAGGAAGTGAAGAAGCTGCTATGCGAACTTGACACCTCAAAGGCGGTGGGACCAGACAAAAATCTCTCCGTGGGTCCTTAAAGAGGGAGCAGAGATATTGTGTGAGCCATTAACAAAGATCTTCAACACATCATTTGAAACTGGGCAACTCCCTGAGGTATGGAAGATGGCAAATGTAGTCCCAATTTTTAAAAAGGGAGACAGACATGAGGCACTAAACTACAGACCTGTATCACTAACGTGTATAGTATGCAAGGTCATGGAGAAGATCATCAGAAGGAGAGTGGTGGAGCACCTGGAAAGAAACAAGTGTATAATTGACAACCAGCACGGTTTCAGGGAAGGAAAATCCTGTGTCACGAACCTACTAGAGTTTTATGACAAGGTGACAGAAGTAAGACAAGAGAGAGAGGGGTGGATCGTCTGCATTTTTTTGGACTACAAGAAGGCCTTCGACACAGTCCCTCACAAGATGTTACTGCAAAAGCTAGAGGATCAGGCACACATAACAGGAAAGGCACTGCAATGGATCAGAGAATACCTGACAGGGAGGCAACAACGAGTCATGGTACGTGACGAGGTGTCAGAGTGGGCGCTTGTGACAAGCGGGGTTCCACAGGGGTCAGTCCTAGGACCTGTGCTGTTCTTGGTATATGTGAACGACATAACGGAAGGGATAGACTCAGAAGTGTCCTTGTTTGCAGATGATGTGAAATTAATGAGAAGAATCAAATCGGATGAGGACCAGGCAGGACTACAAAGAGACCTGGACAGGCTACAAGCCTGGTCCAGCAACTGGCTCCTTAAGTTTAACCCTGCCAAATGCAAATTCATGAAGATTGGGGAAGGGCAAAGAAGACCGCAGACACAATATAGTTTAGATCGTCAAAGACTGCAAACCTCACTCAAGTAAAAAAGATCTGGGGGTGAGTATAACACCGAGCATATCTCCTGAGGCGCACATCAATCAGATAACTGTTGCAGCATACGGACGCCTGGCAAACCTACGGATAGCGTTCGATACCTCAGTAAGGATTCGTTGAAGACTCTGTATACCATTTACGTCAGGCCCATACTGGAGTATGCAGCACCAGTTTGGAATCCACACCTAGTCAAGCACGTCAAGAAATTAGAGAAAGTGCAAAGGTTTGCAACAAGGCTAGTCCCAGAGCTACGGGGATTGTCCTACGAAGAAAGGTTGAGGGAAATCGGCCTGACGAAACTGGAGGACAGGAGGGTCAGGGGAGACATGATAACGACATATATAATACTGCGCGGAATAGACAAGGTGGACAAAGACGGGATGTTCCAGAGAGAGGACACAGACACAAGAGGTCACAATTGGAAGTTGAAGACTCAGATGAATCAAAGGGATGTTAGGAAGTATTTCTTCAATCATAGAGTAGTCAGACCGTGGAATAGCCTAGAAAGTGACGTAGTGGAGGCGAGAACCATACATGGTTTTAAGGCGAGGTATGATAAAGCTCATGGGGCAGGGAGAGAGAGAGGACCTAGTAGCAATCAGCGAGGAGGCTGGGCCAGGAGCTATGACTCGACCCCTGCAACCACAAATAGGTGAGTACAAATAGGTGAGTACACACACACACACACACACACCTGAGAATAGCGTTCCGATACCTTAATGAGGAATCGTTCAATTCAATGTACACTGTGTATATAAGGCCCATACTGGAGTATGCAGCACCAATCTGGAACCCACACCTGGTCAAGCACGTCAAGAAGTTAGAGAAAGTACAAAGGTTTGCAAGAAGGCCAGTCCCAGAGCTCAGGGGAATGTCGTACGAGGAAAGGTTGAGGGAAATCGGACTGACGACACTGGAGGACAGAAGGGTCAGGGGAGACGTGAGGCAGAATCCATATATAGCTTTAAGCAGAGATATGATAAAGCTCACGGTTCAGGGAGAGTGACCTAGTAGCGACCAGTGAAGAAGCGTGGCCAGGAGCTTGGACTCGACCCCTGCAACCTCAACTAGGTGAGTACAACTAGGTGAGTACAACTAGGTGAATACACCACACACACACACACACACACACACACACACACACACACACACACATATATATACATATATATATATATATATATATATATATATATATATATATATATATATATATATATATATATATATATATATATATATGCAGGACAAGCCATGGGGGGTGGAAATCTTTAGCTCAAGTACTTTCACACTTCTCAGTGCGTCATCAGGAGCTGTGCAATGTTGCAAGGGAGCAACCAAAGCAGGGAGAAAGGTCTCAGAGTAGCGTAGGTGCCACCGTCCACGGTTACCCTTAGACTGGGTTAGTGGTCGGTGCCAACCCCACCCTACCATCGTCCCTCTATTCCCCATATGGGGTAGGAGGGTTTCTGAGATGTCAAGTATGAAATTATATGATATAAAATGCCATTCCAAGGCTTTTTCTAATCGTTTATAACAGATCATGTGGTTTGAGAAAATAAATTTCTGCTTAGATACTGTAGACATGGATTGCTATTATTCTGTGTGACTTTTCCAAATAATGAAAGAAAGGAATACAACGTGATCTTTGTCCATTTAAATGTCCTGCTCTGAGGTATTCGAATGTTCTACCCATGTACTCAGAAGTATCTCTTCCTACATACTGTCTACTATTTTTCTCATTGTTGGTTAATATGCCATACATGGGGATCTTCTATGCCTTTCCGATAATATTTCTATGAGCTAAACTTTTATTAATACCCTTTAACCTCTCCTTACGTTATCTCGTTATCTTGTGTGCTTGTCACTGTATGGTACATTAACAGCTACACGCGTTATATAACTATCATAGCTGAAGTGGTTTGAGTTTTTGGTGCGTAGACACTGGACGGGCGTCAGCAATCCATCAACCCACCTGGCATAATGAACAATCCTGTGATTTTGTATAGCATTGTTGTTAAGATTGTGTACAATGGATTCTACTAAGTAATTATCGAGCTTGTAAAACCCATAATTTGAGTTCTATACTGTATTCCTTTCCTGTTTCAAGAGGGAAGTTTCAGTTATGTTTCTTTCCATGACAGAACTGTTGGTACTATAATCTGGGCAGCATCCCACCCCGGTGAGTGATTACATGCACTAACGTGGTTAAAGATAGCAATCGACTCCTGCCCTGTCCTGACTGAGTATTTATGCTGGGCAATTCTGGTTTCCAGAAATTTATCTGTTTGACCGATATATGAGAGAGGACACTGAGTACATGGGACCTTGTAAACCCCACCAACTTTGTTTGAGGGAGTGTTTTTAAACAGCCTTTGTTTCACTGTACCCGTGTTTTTGAAAGAAAGGTTTATATTGATTTTTTTAATGCCTCACGCAGGCAAGCCAGATTCTCATTGTATGGTAAAATTAGTACATTTTTCCTGGCCATCACTTCTTTAGGTTCAGTCCTGTAGAAAGTCTTTTTTGCTGACATTAGTGCCTTCTCGACAATATCCTTATGATATCTTAGTTTTGTGGCTATGTTGAATATCTTGCTGATTTCGTCCTCTAGGTACTCTGGACTGCAGATGAGCAATGCTCTCAAGAACATTGTGAGGAACACACTCCTAGTAGCACTCAGTGAAGAGACGGGGCCAGGAGCTGAGTCTCGACCCCTGCAAATCACAATTAGGTGTGTACAATTAGATGAGTACTCCTTTTTACCTTGGTTTCGTGGCTGGAATAGTAGTGAATATATGACGACACATTGGTGGACTTCCTATAATCTGTGAATTTGAATTTTCTATCGACACGATGGATTGAAACATTTAGGAACGGCAAAGTGTTATTTATTTCATGTTCTGTGGTGAACTTTATCTGGGAAAATGTCTTTAAGAAGTCTGGTCTCATAGAATTCCATATACAGGTTGCTGAGTAAGAGGCCAAGGGGATTTCCCATTGCCGGTATTATTTAATAAGATTCCCCCAGGTTGGCATGACTGCTTGCTTGTGAACGAACGAACGAACGAACTTGTTCGTTCGTTCGTTTGCTTTTTATTACATAGCACAGACACATGGCCAGACACATGGCTTCTGCCGAAGGAAAGAGGTCACGATGTTCCAGGGACACGACGGAGGAATCGGATTTAGAAATGTGGGGCGCAATCCTAGCGAAGAAGTTGCGAGACCACTCCGTGTCATCAGAGGAAAGGAAGAATCTGCAGAGCTGGCAGCTTTAACCATGCAGCCAGCGAATACGGAAGGATGGCTCAATGAGAACAACAGTAAGACACGCCGTCCCTCCAAGGAGCAGGTAAACTAGCTTAAATCACCTGGCAGAGTCAAGGTAAAAAAGCTTTTGGAACACAAAACCCACTATGGCGTGGCTATACACCTGGAATCGCGGCACAAACTGAGGTTCAAGATATGGTTCAACCTGAGGGGAGAGCCAATACTGACTCTTCTCAACAAGGAAATGCATATCACCTTGAAGAGAGTCATGGAAACAGGCCGCTCCTTCACCCTGGAGGAGCTGGATTCCCGGCAGAAGATCACCAAGGGTGTAGTGATGCAATACCCGCTGATGATGCCCATCGAGGCAGTAGCAGCTCACCTCAGTGTCGTGTCAGCTCAACGTCTCAAGGCAAAGTCGGCAGGCAACGCACCAACCCGGCAGGTCCTCATACAGCATGTAGGACCGCTGCCATCCCAGCTGGACCTCGGTTCTTGGGGCAGGTACGATGTCAGGACCTTCACTGCAGAACCAGTTTGCTGTTTGAAGCGGTGTCTGCAGCCAGCGCTACCCTACTGAGGAATGCATCACCAAGCTGAAGAATGCATCGCCACTCACTCCACGATGCCCGAACTGCAGGCAGAAACACCATGCCTGGAACCCTCGATGCCCCGAGAGGCGCACTAGAAATCGTGAGGCCTGGAAGACGCCAACAACGAGGCAGCAGGCTACGGTAGAGCATCACCCTCAGCAGACGATGGGTGCAGAGAATCCTGCCATACTGCAGAAGTCTCATCAGGCAACCCAGCTCAATGCCGAGGAATTTCCGACACTTGAAGACTCAACCAGGCGTCATGGACAGCAGTCTCCTCCCCTCCCCCTTACCTCAACGAAGAAACAAATACATAAGGAACAAGCAGCGCCAACAGGAAACATCTGGGCAACGTAATCAGCAGATGGCACTACACGAGCCCCCACCGGCAATAACACGGCAACACAGGTACTTCTTGCCCGGCACAGCCACTTTGCAGTCTGTGCTTGCACCTCACCAGCAGATGCCGGCTACCCAACTTGGCATATAGCAACAGGCCACAGTGTGCACAGTGAAGAAATACAACCCTCAGCAGTCCCCACAGAGCACAACAGCCCAGATAATATCCACTGCCTCGAACCCACCGACAAGGCAGGCCCGCAACAGGGAGGATCTCTTAACACTCATCAAGGCATTCACGGATATTATTTGCAACACAATCAACTCCACGGAACAACGGAGCATGTTCCGGCAGATGGCCAGCAGACTCCTGAGGGTATGCTTACTGACCGATGAGGAGACAGTGGATGCCATGAATCTGCAGATTCTCAGAGCAGACAGAGCCCAGTCTCCAGCTCAGGAAACAGCTGAGATGGAGTAACCTCAGTACTATATCACAGTCGCTTATGAGGCACACTACCTGAACTGTCCGGAACAGTGCTTGAGCAGCATATGCTGCAACAATGAAGAATCAATTCTCCTTCAGGAGCCAGTGACGGGTCATCTCAAGATTAAAACCCGTGCCAGGACCCTGGTCTTGGCGAACATTTTACATACATACATGCTTTTTATTAATGTGACTTTGTAAATGGTCCAAGTCGGACTGAAACGTCGTCGTGAGCTCCTCTCTCCTGTGTGCGGGTTATCTGTGTATTGGTCCAGTCACGGTATTGTGCCTTTTTGTTATTTATTGTTATCCGTTTTAACCATGCATTGCTGTTACCAATTCTTGTGGGCTAAAGCCTATAGGGCCAGGAGGCTTACCAAATAATATGGTACACATTAGTATTACATCCATAATGACTATTATGACTATTTTGCCAATTCATTGGAAAGTAGGCTAATTTTTTTCAGCTTTGCTCTCAGTCTGGTTAGAGTCTGAGTTAAATATCCAAATTAGGTTCTATTGAAAAAAATAATGCAATCATGAAACAACAATTATTAATGACTGGTCTTAATTTCATATGAACTTAACCCACTTATTTCCTTTCCTAACTTCATTTTATCCTCAGTAGGATAATAGAATAGGCACTATTTATTTCTTTGTCACCATTAAAAATTACCAAATATTCAGTAGATCCAAAACGGTGAACCTGGCATTCTTTTTTCAGATCATTGATATAATATCATGCCTCATGGAATGCATAAATCGAAGAGGCCTCCTGGATGTCAACAAAGGAAGGCAAAAAATGAAAAAGTTCAGCTAATGCGAGAAATGGCTGAGTCTATGGTTCAACATTTCAAGAAAACCGATAATTGCCAGGGTTCATTAAATGATTTTAGTCATGATCCTACTGATAACACTGATGTGGATTCTGACTCCGACAATAGTAATATAAGCGATAGGAATGAAGGGAAGGAGAGTCTGAGAGAGTTAGCATCGATGTGTGACGTCTCTTCTTGGAAAATTCCAGTTCCAGACCATTCCAGGATTGAAATCATCAAAAGAGTTAGTTATGTTTATCAGAACAAGGATGGCCCTTTTTGTGTTACAAAGAGGAAAAATGCAAAAGGCGATGAACGTCAGCTTTCTGAAGAATGGTTCTACAAACAGATGCTGAATGGTGAGAAAGTTTTGCGTTCATGGATATTATACTCGCCAGTCAGTGGGAAATTGTACTGTTACTGCTGTAGATTGTTTACCTCTAGTATTACAAGTATAACATCAAAGTTTGTGTTTGGGTTTCAAATATAGTGGAAGCCGAATCCAAACGTACACAATCATGAAACTTCTGATGAACACCTACGTGAGAATTGAAAAACCATGGCAGCCGGTTTAAGGGTGAACAAAATCATAGATGCAGAAATAATTGTTTCAATGGAAATCCAGAAGAAAAGGTGAAAGAAAATATCGTACAGGTTGCTCGACATTACAGTTTCTGACTAAACAGAACCTAGCATTTCGTGGCCACAGGGAGGACAAATTCTCATCAAATAGAGGGAACTTTCTTGAGATGGTTGAATTGATGGCTAAGTATGATCCTGCGCTGAAAGAGCACCTAATGAGACTGAAGTGCAGCTCATGTGAACACAGGTCATCAGTTTCGTATTTCTTACCAAAAAGAAACTTGTTACTGATATCTAGACATCTGTATAATACAGCGTTATGTTTAACAGTACACCAAATGCGTCACACACTGACCAAATATCAGAAGTTATCAGGTACGTGCAAACGGAGGATGGAAGAGTTCAAGTGAAGGAAGTTTTTCTTGTTTTTTTCCCTTTGAATGGCAAAAAAGCTGTTGATATCAGTTCTGATATCCTGGAAAAGCTGGAAAGTGAGGTCAGTGGTCAGTACGCCGAGGTCAGTGGTCACCTGCGGTCATACCTGCATAAGCTCTTGGGAGTTAGCGTGGGCTGTTATCAAGCACCATTGCTTGTTGTAGTGTTTTAGAATCTCAGGTTCAAGTGTTGAAGAAGGAGATTCTACTTCTTCAGGAGGAAAATAGGAGGCTGAAGCTTCGCATAGATGAGTTTGGGAGCGAATGTGAGAAGGATATAGCTGGTAAGGAGGGAATGGTCGCCAGCAGTGATAGTGGCAGCCGCTCTAAGTGGCAAGTGGTTCACAGTTCAGGAAGAAGGAAGATGGGGAGGGTTAATAGAGAAGATGTGAAGGTAGGAAATCGATTCTCTGTTCTCCAAGACGAGTGTACTTCTGTGGTTAGTGAGGTTGAAGGTACCACTGATTCCCCTGCTAATCAAGGTAAGAATATTTTAATAGTAGGGGATTCTCAGGCAAGATATATGGACCGTGCATTTTGTTACAGAGACAGAAAGGTCAGACAGAGAGTGTGTCTTCCTGGAGCTTGTGTTGGTGACATAGTCAGCAGGTTGGATAATATTATGGCAGGTAATGGGAACAAGCCTTTATCTGTCTTAGTGCTGGGGGTAATGACATTGGGAATTGCAGGAGAGAGGAGCTGCTGGATAAGTACAGTTCAGTCATAGAAGTAGTTAGGTCTAAGGGAGGGATCCCAGTCATATGTAGCATCTTGCCTAGAAAGGGAGTGGGCAATGAATGGATGTCTAAGGCAATTGGTATAAATTGCTGGCTAGATAGGTACTGCAAGGAACTTGCAATCCCATTCATTGATAACTGGGACCTATTCTTTGGTAAACGTGATATGTATGCAAGGGATGGGGTTCATCTCTCTGGGGATGGAGTGGTTGCATTAGCCAATTCAGTTGAGAGGGTGATTGATGACTTGTCTAGGAATTTAAACTGCTAGATTATAGAGGTATGGGTGTTTGTGGGAAACAATTAGGCTGCAGCATTAGGGTTAAAAACAGAAGTTATGGGACGAAATTCATAAGGCATCTAGATATGAAAATGTTGGGATAATGGGAGATTTTAACTTTAGACAAATTGATTGGAACAATATGACAGGAAATCTTGAGTCTAGTGACTTTCTTGATACGGTTCAGGATTGCTTTTTAGAACAGGTTGTGACAGAACCAATTAGAGGAAACAATCTGCTTGACTTGGTTCTTGCTAACAAAGGTTCACTAATTAATAATCTTGAGGTTAATGATGAGCTTGGGGAAAGTGATCACAAATCACTTAGTATCAATATATCGTGGAATTACCCAGATAACTGCAATCAAATCTCTGTCCCAGATTTTCGCTTGGCCGACTTCATGAGACTGAAAAATTACCTGGGTGGGCTAAATTGGGATGTCCTGACTGTGGGTCAGGTAGGTGATCTTGGTTGCTAATATGACGTTTTTCAGGGCATAGTTCTAGCTGGCCAGACAACTTTTGTTCCGAGTAGGGAAATTAGATCTAACAAAAATGATCTCAAATAGATGAACAATAGATTAAAAGATCTCATTGGTCAAAAAAGAGGCATATATAGGCGTATCAAAAGAGGGGATAGCCAGTTAAGAAATCAATATATTCAATTAAAGAGAGAAATAAAGAAAGGAATAAGAAAAGCAAAAAGGGATTATTAGGCTAAGGTCGCAAGGGATCCAAAGACTATCCCAAAAGGGTTCTTTCAGGTATACAGAAGCAAGATTAGGAACAAGATTAGCCCACTTAAGAGTAACTCTGGTCAGATCACTGGCAGTGATAAGGTTATGTGTGAAATTCTCAATACCTACTTCCTCTCAGTTTTCACCCAGGAAAATACTAGCGATATTCCTGAAATAATAGATTATGTAGAACAGGATAATAAACTATGTACGATTGCGGTAACTAGAGAAACAAAACCTAACAAATCCCCAGGCCCTGATGAACTGTTTGTAAGGGTGTTAAAGGAATGTAAAGAGGAACTTAGCATACCTTTGGCTAATATTTTTAACATATCACTACAAACTGGCATAGTGCCTGATAAGTGGAAAATGGCAAATGTAATACCTATTTACAAGGCAGGTGGCAGGTCCTTGGCTTTGAACTATAGGCCAATAAGCCTTACCTCCATAGTGAGAAAATTTATGGAATCAATAATTGCCGAAGCAATTCGTAGCCATCTTGACAGGCACAGATTGATTAATGAATCTCAACACGGTTTTACAAAGGGGCGTTCCTGTTTTACGAATTTACTAACTTTTTTCACTAAGGTGTTTGATGAGGTAGATCATGGTAATGAATATGATATTGTGTATATGGACTTCAGTAAGGCTTTCGATAGAGTTCCACACCAGAGGCTATTGAGGAAACTTAAGGCACACGGAATAGGAGGAGAAATTTTTTCCTGGGTAGAGGCATGGCTGACAAATAGACAGCAGAGAGTTTGCATATATGGGGTGAAATCAGAATTTATTTATTTATTTATTTTTATTTATTTATAAATTTTAGCATACATACAGAGGTACAAAAAAATACAGGTAAGAGCAGCATGCCAAAGCCACTTATATGCATAGCATTACGGGCTGGCTTAAAATTAACTTAAGATTATCTAAGCAATGATGAAATCAGTGATAAGATATTATTGTAAACAGATAACTATAAAATACAAATGAGTATTACAAAGACAGGTCATATGGTTGCATGCATTGCTGTTCATTCAGGTAGTGTATTTAAAAAAAAATAACAAAGTTAGGTTTAACATTTGTGTGATATAACTGTGAGTAACATTTAGGATATTCAATTTATATGGTTCAGTTATTCAGTATTTATTTGGTTTTGAGTGAGTAAGTGAACTTTGAGAAGAGACTTGAATTTATAAACAGGTAGTGTTTCTTTTATATTTACAGGTAATGAATTCCAGATTTTAGGGCCTTTTATGTGCATTGAGTTTTTGCATAGCGTGAGATGGACACGAGGAACATCAAAGAGTGATCTGTGCCTTGCATTATGGTCATGTGTTCTGTTGAGGTTGGCAAGGAGATGTTTGAGGGGAGGGTTAATATCAGAGTTAAGTGTTCTATGTATGTAATAAGTGCAATAATAAGTATGGATGTTTTGTATGGTGAGCAGGGGGCACGTCACAAGCGGTGTTCCTCAGGGGTCAGTGTTGGACCCTTTGTTGTTCACAATTTACATAAACGACATAGATGAGGGAATAAATAGTGACATATGCAAAATTCTGATGACACCATAATAGGCCGTCCCATTTATTCTAATCAGGACACTAGAGCACTCCAGGATGATTTGAATAGACTGATGCAATGGTCGGAGAAGTGGCAGATGCAGTTTAATATTGACAAATGCAAAATTCTAAGTGTTGGACAGTTAAATAACCATGCCACATATAAACTAAATAATATAGATCTTAATACTACTGATTGCGAAATGGATTTAGGAGTTCTGGTTAGCAGTAATCTAAAACCAAGACAACAGTGCATTAGTGTTCGCAATAAAGCTAACAGAATTCTTGGCTTCATATCTAGAAGTATAAATAATAGAAGTCCTCAGGTTGTTCTTCAACTCTATATATCCTTGGTTAGGCCTCATTTAGACTATGCTGCTCAGTTCTGGTCACCGTATTACAGAACGGAAAACTTACAGAGGAGGATGACAAAGATGATCCCATGTATCAGAAATCTTTCCTATGAGGATAGACTGAGGGCCCTGAATCTGCACTCTCTTGAAAGGCGTAGAATTAGGGGGAATATAATCGAGGTGTATAAATGGAAAACAGGAATAAATAAAAGGGATGTAAACAGCGTTCTGAAAATTTCCAGCCAAGACAAGACTCGCAGCAATGGTTTCAATTTGGAAAAATTCAGAGTCAGGAAAGATATAGGAAAGCATTGGTTTGGTAATAGAGTTGTGGATGAGTGGAACAAACTCCCGAGTACAGTTATTGATGCTAAAACGTTGTGTAGTTTTAAAAATAGGTTAGATAAATACATGAGTGAGTGTGGGTGGGTGTGAGTTGGACCTGACTAGCTTGTGCTGCTGGGTCTGGTGCCGTGCTCCATCATTGAGTGGAAGTGACCAGACTGGGTGGGTCAATGGGCTAATCCGGGGGAGGGGGGACATGGACCTGCTCCGCATGGGTCAGTAGACCTGTTGCAGTGTTCCTTGTTTCTTATGTTCTTATGTACCCTGGGTGAGTGGCTAACTCTCCAAGATAAGAATATGAACAAATTTTATCTTATCTCCTCTCCCAAACACTCAAGCAATCATTTCTTTTACAACCTCATCCGTAATTATGTTAAACAACCTTGGTAACATCACACATCCCTGTCTAAGACCTACTTTTACCAGAAAATAATTTTTCTCTGACTCACAAATCCTTATCTGAGTTTCACTATCATAAATCTTTTAATTGCTTTTAAGTTACCTATCACCTCTTCCATACACTTGCAACTTTTGCCACATTGCACCCCTATCCACCCTGCCATATGCCTATTGTATATCCATAAATGTTGATATCATTATTAATAAATTCAGGGAAAGCGCTAGGCCCTCACGGGTTATGCAGCGCTACACGACAATTGTGAAAGATCTGGTGTGAGTGGAGAGGTGAAAAAATTGAAGATGAAAGAGGAAGTCAGGGTTGAAGTAGCAATCGATGTAAATTAAGGAATCATAGTGAGAGAAAAAAGAGGGACCATCAGAAACAAGGGAAGACAAAATAATAGAGCTGAATCATTAAGACCGCAATCCTCCTAGTCAAAACAGCAAAAATACTTATCTCTAAGATATGGATTTACATAACAAGAGTATCAATGTATACACACTGAGAAATATACAGGCTACTCTTTTCAATACGTATCTACCGAGAGCTATTCACCTTTCGGGATACACCACTGTGTAAGCTAATTCCGGTTTATTACTGATGATTTTGATGTTGATTTGTTTATATTTTGTTGTCTTTGTCAGCATGCAACCCTATGCAGTATTGATCCAATTAATTTCGTAAATGTCCAGGGTTTAATAAGTTTTAAGAGTTATAATTCGGGGTTTACTAAAACATATGAATTAGAGTATAATTCAGTGTTAAAAAAGTCCTTAAGAAACGCTAAAGTCACACAATGATTTAGTCTCTTATTTATTTACAGAATATTTATTTTCACAGACAGTTGAGGATAACGAGGGACAAATTACAGGCGATGTTTCCACGAAGAAAGATTCCGGTGGTCGACCTGGGACAACTGGGTGAGTAGTCGAATACAAATGATTCCTACCCATGTTGCTAGCAACATGTGAAAAATTGGCTGAGAAGTTGAAAAGGTTGGGAATTTTGTACACAGGTGTACAACACTGAAATTCCACCAATCATCTCATGAAGTTCAGGGACGCCCAACTAGTGTACAACACCGAAATTCCACCAATCATCTCATGAAGTTCAGGGACGCCAACTAGTGATCAAAGAAACTAATTTCCGCAGACGCAAGTGCCTTGACTCTTCACTAATAGCTGTTTCTAATACAATTAAACAAAACAAAGGCAGCTTCACCATCTCTGAAGTCCTAGCAAGAATCCTCCTGAAAACAGTAAACCCTGCCATCACATAGTCTCTCCTGTTAATACTACACAAGCACATTACAGAGAATGAACATTGAAACAGGCCTTCTCTATCCAGCCTCCAATAGAAAATTTGTCTAACCTATTTTTATGTTTCCCAAGTAATAGCTTTTATATCCTTTTACTCATGTGCAAGTTAACTGTTCTAACATAATGTATTACCACTACTACTACTTATATCATTACTACTACTTATATCACTACTACTACTACTACCACTAGTATTGCACCTCATTCTGAGCCAATATATACCCTCTGTGTCCATGTACTGTTTGTAAGTGATTAGGAGGGACGAGGAGAGTAGACACACATCGAGCAAGAGAGAGCAACATTCACTTCAACGAGGGGTTTTCAAGAAGACATTGCCTGATTGGTTGATATCTGGACATTCTTCATCTTGGCTCCAGGATTCTGTGCGTCGCTGGCTGCCTGCCCCAGGGCAGACCGTTGGCCTCTGCACTCCTGCATCTGGGTGAAGTCTTCCCACCTCATCTTGTTATCATATCACCTCTACCATCTCCATGATGTCACATCGTGTGAAAATTAAGCCTAAGTCTGCTGTCGTCGATGACGCCACGAAGCTTGAGCTTGCAGCTTCTCTCAACACTTGTCTTCACGCAAAGTTCTCCAAGATTACGTCACTGAAAGGAGCTTTCATCGTCACTTTTCTCGTTGATGCTGAAGCTGACAAAGTGCTTACACCTACTGCCATGAAGACCTTAGAAGACCGCTGCTTTACCATCTCCACGTCACCATACATGCTTGCAAAACGTGCAGTGTTTATGAAACGTCTTGACAGGCTGATCATGGGCCATCCAGGAAATTGAGTCATCACTTGAAGACCTCAACGCCTGGGCCAAGATTGACTCTGTTATGAAGATCCCCAACGCTTCCTCAATGCTCAAGGTCACATTCCTAGACGTTTCCATTGCAACCAGAGCACTGTCTGATGGCCTGGCCATCTCTTACTACTACATCAACCCTCGACAGATTGAACCTGAACGCTTCACGTACATAACACCTTGCTGGACATGTTACTCGTACAGTCACTCTACTGCCGACTGCCATGTGAAGAATAAGAAGATATGTTCCACCTGTGGGTCTGCAGGACACGATTTTCGTTCTTGCACTTCCACTGCTGCTCCCACTTGCAGCAACTGTAAGAGTGATCACCATACTCTTGCAGCCAAATGTCCAGTGCGTAAGGATATCCTCTCTAAGAAACTGAAGGAAGAAACAAAGAAGCCATCTGGAACCTCTCCTACATACGCTGCAATTGCCAAGATTCAATCTACAACATCCAAGATTCTACAAGCCACTCAACAGTCGTCTCCACCACCTCTCACTACCCAACCTCCACCTGATGATATCTCTACCAAATTCTATTACTGCATGATGTTTGCTCACATGCAAAATGCTGCAAAACCTGGCTCTTTCAACACGACTATTAATGAACTTCTTGCACTTAACAACATGCCATCATTTAACTTCCCTGCAAGTCCACCATCAGCTGAGATTTTGAAAATAATCCCGAAGATCGTCAGTTTTGAAGCGCCAGATGACTTGAAGGAATTAATAATTGATAACGACGACGCATCCTCTTTTGAATCCTTTAATCAACATTCACTTGATAACATCCAAGACAGCACCACGCCTCCTATTCGTCGATTGGCTCGTCGTGGCGGCGCAAATATCATTCCTTCGCCTCCACTCACCACTACACAAATGGACCAATCAGAAGCCACGATTCCACCACAGTCTTCTATACACTCTGTAGAGGAGACACCAACATTGAATGAACCTTCAATGCTGCAACCACCAACAAAAACCTCACCAGCCATCACTCGACGTATTAATACAGAAGACCAACACCGAGATCAATACCTGCACTGGAAAGATATAACTTTTTATACGACTCCTGACCAAGAACCCACCATGAATGTCGACACTTTGTACGAGAAATTACTCGACAGTACAGTCGAGTTTACAAATCGTAAAGAACCCATTGCTCCTTCACAGCACTCAAGATGATCTTTGACCAGTTACAAGCCGACCCAGCATTTCGACCCAAGATTACAAGACTACTCATCGTTTCCTCCCAACAACTGCACAACATAAGGAATGCCTCCAACACTGAAAAAATGATGTAACTCCTGACTCACACTTTAACGACACCTGAACAATCAAGAAGCTAGCCTCCCTTGACCACGCCTCCAGCTTCTGCCAGCCGCCAATCAACATCAAGAATGCAAGATGCAGATAGCTTGTCAGCCGGACGACTGAGTGTTCTCCTGTTTTTTGTGTTGCTGTTTCCGTCTGCTTCCAAGGCTTAGCTGTTGGGTTTAGTCCTGACTCCTCTCTTCGACTCAAGACTTCCTCTCACCAACTATTCTTCGAGCTGTCCCCACTTGCCCCTCGCCCCTAGTGGGTCCTTACCTGTGAGTCCTCTGTTCTGTTCTGTTCTGTTTGTAAGGGCTTGACAAAGCTCATGGAGAGCGAAACGTTGCCACAATAAAATGTCACATTAGTTGCACTTGTGTCCTTTTACTTTACATATTGTCGGTAATTCTACCAACTTTATTAATTCTTAGTTGCTTGAAGATGATTAATTGATTTTATGGATAGATGCATTTATTATGTTTTAATTATTCAAGTAGATTAATTTGTTGATTCATCAATTAATGGACTGAGTAGGTGAGTCGTGTCTTTACTTCCGGGTCTGCCTTCTGCCTGGATCAGGACCAGAAGGATCGCTACGATAAGGATGTCAAGACTCACGAGAGTTATGTAGCTTCTGGCAAGGAGAAGCGTGTTACTTCTATATCTGGTCGTTATATTTGCTGTGATGATCGTTGTCCTTGTTGTTATTATTGATGTTGTTGCTGTAGCGGTGGTCGCTTATTGTGATTGTTGTAATTGATATACCATACGTTATTATTTTTTTGTTATAGGATATTTTGATTCAGATGATTGTTGTTGATGTTGCTACTACTTGTTAGTTAGTTTAATATGTTTATTATGCACCCCCATACCCATCCTGTGGGCGGTAGTCAAAAGATTACAGAGGTACATAATTGGTCCAGGGACTGGACTCCAAAGTTTTTGATAGCTGAGCAAGTTACAAAGGTAATGAACTAGATCTGGTCATAATCATGACCAAGTTACAAAGGTAATGAGCTCCAGGTAGAGCTGGTCACACTCATGAATAATTGCAAAGGTAATGAATCAAACACATTAATCATGAGAATTTACAAAGGTAATGAGCTCCAGGTAGAGCTGGTCACAATCATGACAAGTTTCAGAGGTAATGAATGATAAACACGTTATGACATGATTACAATCATAGACAAATTACAGAGTAATGAGCAGTTAACAAACATAGTAGGGAATTCATCCAATGCCCCAACAACAGATGTTGCTAGGTGCCTGTCTCTCCTCGGCAGACAGCCATTGCAAACAGCAGCAAGTTGCCCCGGGATCTGCTGTTTGCACGAGCACCATCGACCCTCCCCAAGAGGTCCAAGAAGCCAGTGACTCTGTTAGCAGCCCGATGGAGAGCTGCCCTAGGGACATGTCAGCGTCCTGGTGGACGCCAAGTTGATTGAAGATCCCAGGCCCTCGTGTGCATGGATGTTGAAGCTTGAGGAACTGAGTACACACTGCCTGTGGCACACCTGACAGCTGCCTCGTGGTCGAACTCCACGATGCTGTCCCTGTAGTAGAAGTTCCTGTGAGCCCGGCACTCCCTGCAGTGCCATCGCTGACATCGTGGGTTAGGGGAGAAGCACCCTCTATAGATGGGGTGGCGCTGGTAGTTGGGTGGGTGAGGCGGGAGAGACGGGCAGGGGTGAGGCGTTGTGAGAGGGTCACTGTTTACTACACACGCCCTCCCCCTCCCCCCCCAGCGGAGAGGGGGGGGAGGCGCTGACTGGTCCTGACTCAACAACACCAAACCTTCTAAAACTGCACAACACTTCAACTATTTATGCTGAAACGATGCACTGGGATGTCCGTTCGCTGCTCTGGTATCTTCTCAAAGCATTCACACTGAGTTCTGTTAAGTAGGGACCTGGTCAGCCTCTTTGACCAGGAGCTATCCTTGAAAATCCCGCAGCTAGCCCGCTACACAACCTGCCGCGTCGGCCATGATGCTCTATGGCTACTTCTTGCTGCAATTATTATTACTTTTATTAATTATATTATTATTATTACGTATTCTTATTCTAATTATTATTATTATTATTATTATTATTATTATTATTATTATTATTATTATTATTATTATTATTATTATTATTATTCTCTTTATTATAATAAATTATGTAAAAATGCAATTTTAGAGTCTGGGTATCTCTTCAGCTTCACTAAGCTGATCGAGTTGCACGAGACATACATTATCAAGTCCGCCGAGGTTGTCTTTCCTGATGCAGAGGTGCCGTCCTTCAGGCCCTCTGTGGCTTCCATCCTCAAGTCGTGCAGGAAACTCTCCATCCGGATTATGAGGGTCATAGCCATCAGTCTCAGTATGTGGATCTTTCTAAGAAGTGCAACTGGTTGCTGCAGGTGAGAACGGGCAACACACACACACACACACACACACACACACACACACACACACACACACACACACACACACACACACACACACACACACACACACACAGAAGAACTATGGATCGACCCCTGCACCCACAAATAGGTGAGTACACACACGCACACACACACATTAGTCCATTCTGTGACAGGCATTTCGCATTTCGTCTACTAAAAGCCTCTGCACAGTGGCATGTTCATTCACTGCTTTTCCTTATAATCTTGTTAAGAAAAGTATTCTTGCTTCTCTCGTCGCTCTTCGCAGCTGTGATCCTCAAATTTTCGACTAGAAAACTGAAACCATTCACAAGTCATTCACCCGTCTAAGCTGCGCTTCCAGTTTCATAAATTCTCTTACTCCCATGCTAAAACGAAGTTTCTTTTCTTCCTAAACCCATTACTTCAACAAAAACCTCTTGTACTTTGCCTTTCCTATATTTCCAATCTTCAAAATCTTATTATCACCCACCGTCCTCTAGATATCAAGCTTGCATTTCGCCGGGCTAATATACTTCGTAACACTCTAGCCCATATCTCTGTCACTGGTATCTTCCGTGTCTGTTCCATTTTCTGCTCCATCTACCACCTTCATTACCATGGTGAAAATCGCCGCTCTCTTAATGATAGCCTTATAGAACATAAAAAGTGTTCACCTTGCTGACACTAACAACGTTCTTTACTCTCGTAGTAGAGATCATAGCCATGTATACACTAGACAGTAAACCTAACTACTCTTCTAGCCTTTACACACGTCGTCTTGCTCAATTGGCCCTTAAACACATTCCATACACGAATAATAGTCCCTGTTACGTTTCAGTAGATGTCTAGCACACTTGGCTTTGGCCTCTCTACACTTCTGGATGAACCAAGGGCTCGTCCTGGACTTCTCGTTATTTCTGTTGCCTTTGGGTACAAGCCACTCGTCTGCATCCTTGCATATTGTTGCCACATATTCCATCATGTCGTTTACTGATCTCCCTGCCACTTCTCTGTCCCATTGAATCTTGTGCAGGAAAGTTCTCATGTCTGTGTAGTCCTCTCTCTTGGCTTCATTCGTCCTGCCTTTCCTGCTTACCTATCCACTTGTAACTCTACTATGTATTCGAAACTCAGAATCACATGATCACTAACCCCGAGGGATCTTCCGTATGTGATGTCCTCAGTATTTGCACTACTCAAGGCGAATATTATGTCCATTCTTGCTGGTTCATCCTCTCCCCTGTCTCTGATAGTGTCCCTTACATGTTGGTACATGAGGTTATCCAGTACCACCTCCTTCATCTTAACCCTCCACGTTTCTGAGCCCCCACATGGCTCCAAGTTTTCCCAGTCAATTTCTTTGTGATTGAAGTCACATGGACCCTCCTGGCCATTTCAGGCAGTGTGTCAACCATTGTTCTGTTACTCTCATCATATTCTTGCCTTGGCCTTATGCAATTCTGTGGTGAGTTATATATCACTGCAATTGCTACCTTTGGACCTCCAGATTGAAGTGTTTCTATTATATAGTCTCTTTCCTCTACCCTGTGTCCTCTCTCCAGCTCCTCAAAATCCCATTGGTTTTTGATGAGCAGTGCCACTCCTCCTTTCCCTCTGTTCCCTCTGTCTTTCTTCAGGATCTGGTATCCAGTTGGAAAGACGACATCTGTTATGTCTGGTGATGACTCTTTGATTCTATCGTGACACTCTTCCCACTTACTGGTTATCCATCAGCGTTGGTATACCATACCTTTAGTTTCCTCTCAGACACTGTATTCTGGGGAGTTTGTGGGGCTTGGAGGAGTGGAGGACCTGGCAGGGTGCTTTAGGATTCTACTGCGTACTGTGGGGTGGGCGCTGTGAGTGTGAAGTGTGGTTAGTAATGGAATAATATGTTTGGCTATGGGGTTCTGAAGGTAGTTCTGTGAGTGTTTGCAGTTGTTGCTCCTCCCGGCTCAGGTTGTCCCATGTTGACTCTATGCTCGTTTCTCTTCCTAGCTTCTTTCATTTCCGTGTCCTCTCCCTCAGCTGATGTCGTTCTGTTCTCATTCTGTCATGGTCTAAGAACACCCTCCTGTAAGTTGATTTTCTTCAGCCATGGTTTCTCCTGCATGATCCTGTTCTGCACCGTTTCTGTCTTGAGAATCAATTTGACCTCCCGATTTCTCCCCTGTTGTGTGCGTGTTTGTGTGTGTACTCGCCTAATTGTGGTTGCAGGGGTCGATTCATAGCTCTTGTGTGTGTGTATTTGTGTGTGTACTCACCTAATGGGGTTATAAGGTCGAGTCATGCTTTCTGGCCCTGCCCGTGTGTGTATATGTGTGTGTGTGTGTGTGTGTGTGTGTGTGCATGTGTTCAGTCACCTAATTGTGGTTGCATGGGTGGAGTCACAGTTGCTAGCCCCGCGTCTTCAGTGGTCGCTACTAGGTTCACACTCACCCTGCTCCATGAGCTTTATCATACCTCTTTTTAAAGCAACGTATGGATCCTGCCTCCACTACATCACTCTCCAGAATGTTTCACTTTCTGACAACTCAATGGTTGAAGAAATACTTCCTAATATCCCTGTGGCTCATCTGAGTTTTCAACTTCCAGTTGTGGCCTCTTGTTGCTGTGTCACACCTCTGAAACATTCTGTCCCTATCCACCCTGTCAGTTCGTCTCAGTATTTTGTATGTTGTTATCATGTCTCTGCTATCCTCCTGTCTTCCAGTGTTGTCAGGTTGTGCTCCCTTAACCTCTTCTCATAGGACAAACCCCTCAGTTCTGGGACTAGTCTTGTTTCAAATCTTTAAACTTTCTCTAATTTCTTGACGTGTTTTTACGGGGTGTGAGTTCCATACTGGTGCTGTAATACTCCAATATGGGCCTGACATACACGGTGTACAGTTTCGTGAATGAATCCTTACTTAGATAACTAAACGATATTCTCAGGTTTACCAGGTACCCGTATGCTGCAGCATGTTATTTGGTTAATGTGTGCCTCAGGCGACGTGCTTGGTATGATGCTTACCCCGAGACCCTTTTCCTTGAGTGAGTTTTGCAGCCTTTGACTTTTTAAGCAGTACTCCATCTGCTGTCTCCTTTTGTCCTTCCCCAATCTTCATAATTTTTCATCTGCTGTTGTTAAACTCCAAGAGCCATTTGTCAGGCTAGGCTTGCAGCCTGTCCAGATCACCTTATAGGCTTACCTTATCCTTTTCTGCTTGTATTTTCCTCATTAGTTTCACATCGTCTGCAAACAGGGATACCTTTGACTCTATCTCTTCTGTCATATCATTCACATATACAAGAAACAGCACCGGACCTAGGTCTAACTCTTGTGGAATCCCACTCGACACATGCACCCACTCTGACACCTTATCTTGGACCAACACACATTGTTTCCTTCTTGTCAGATATTCGCTAATCCACTGTAGTACTTTCCCTTCAATTACTGTCTGCTCCTTTAGTTTTTCATCCAGTCTCTTGTGTGGAACTGTGTCGAAAGCCTTCTTACAGCCCAAGAAGATGCAGTCTACCTATCCCTCTCTCTCTTGTATTACTTCTTTTACCTTGTCACAGAACTCCAGTAGGTTAGTGATGCTGGATTTCCTTTCACTGGAGCTGTGCTGGTTATCATGTATTAAGCCATTCCATTCTAGGTGCTCCACCACTCTTTTCCTGATAATCTTCTCCATAACTTTACATACATGTCAGCAACACTGGTCTGTAGTTTAGTGCAATCTGACTGCCTCCTTTCTTAAAAATCGGAATGACATTTGCTCTCTTCCACACCTCAGGTAGTTTTCCTGTCTCGATAGATTTATTTAAAGTTGCTGTTACAGGGACACAATGCATCTGCTCCCTCTCTCAGTACCCTAGGAGAGATATTATCTTGGCCCACCACCTTCGAGGTATCTAGTTCCCCTAGCAGTTTCGTCACCTCATCCTCAGTTGTGTGCAGTGTATCCAACACTTGCTGGTGCACCCTACCACTTCGGGAGCCCCTCTGTCTCCACTGTGAATATCTCAGTAGTAGTAACCAGTTACCAGTAACCAGTAACCAACCGTCTCTGCGTGAATCACTGTCTGTATTCATATTGTTGCTGACCACAGCAGTATTCAAACACCCCTCTCACATATGGGTACTGGGGTTAGTTAGTCTTACGATAGAGAGCAGAGAGGCAGGCTGGCTGTTTGGCGCTTCCCACATTATCCGTAATATACGTACTTCCAGCCTACGTGAGTATTTCTTTACCCTATCCACGTGTTCGAACCCCACATGATAAATGGTGGCAACGGTGTGGGAGCGTGGATTAAGCTTTTTTAAGGGTATTTCAAGACATTAGAAGACTGTTTGTGAGTAGCCGGCGGGTCAAAAGGTGAACCGTAGCTAGCCGCTTTACCCTCACTCACCACGAATACTGCTGTGGTCAGCAACAATATGAATACAGACAGTGATTCACGCAGAGACGGTTGGTAGTGAGTCATCTACTGGTACACTGGTTACTGGTAACTGGTTACTACTACTGAGAAATACCTCCCTGAATTTTGAGCTGAGCTCTTCACATACTTCTTGGTCGTTCTCTGCGAGCTCGCCTCCTTCCTTCCTCAACTTGATTACCTGGTCCTTGACTGTTGTTTTCCTGATGATGTGACTGTATAGCAACTTTGGGTTAGATTTGGCTTTTGATGCTATGTCATTCTCTTATTGATTCTGGGCTTCTCTCTGTATCCATGCACATTCATTTCTGGCTCTTTGACTCACCTCCCTATTTTCCTGGGTCCTTTGCCTTCTATATTTTTTCCATGCTCTTCCACACTTGGCTTTGGCCTCTCCATACCTTTTATTAGACCATGGGCTCTTTGGTACAAACTTTTCTACTGCCTCCCTGTAATTTGTGGTCATGTATTCCATCATTTCATTTACTGTCTTTCCCTCTAGCTTGCTTATCCACTGCACCTCACGTAGGAATTGTCTCATTCTTGTGTAGTCCCCTTTTCGGAAATTTGTTTTCTCCCATCCGTCTCGTGCTGCTTCACTCTCCATTGTTAACTCTACTATGTATTCAAAACTCAAGACCCCATAGTCACCAGTGCATAGGGGTCTTTCGTCTGTGATATCTTCTAGGTCTGAACTGTTCAAGATGAATATGAGGTCTAGCCTTCCTGGTTCGTCGTCTTCTTTCTCTTTGGCTTTGTCCTTAAGATGTAGGTAAATGAAATTTTCTAGTACTGCCTCCAGCAGCTTGGCTCTCCATGTCTCTGGTTCCCATGTGGCTCCAGATTCTCTCAGTCAATTTCCTTATGGGTGAAATCCCCCATGATGGGATTTCAACCATAAGGGCCATTCTGGCAATGGCAACTAGTGTGTCCACCATCACTATGTTGCTCTCGTCACATTTCTGTCTTGGCCTCCAGTTGTTTGGTGGTGGGTTGTACATCTCTGGTACCATCACTTTTGGGCCCCCAGTATGCAGTGCATCTACTATGTATTTATCTGCTATCCCTCTGATCAGTCCTATCTTCTCAAAAGTTCATTCGTTCTTAATGAGCAATGCAACTCCTCCTTCCCCTTTCCCTTCCCCCCCCACGCCTCTCCTCGGGATCTAATAAACAGACAGGGAGATTGCATCTGTTATCACTTCTGTGAGCTTTGTTTCTGTGATTGCTATGATGTCTGGAGATACCTCAGTGATTCTTTCCTGCCACCCCTCACTCTTATTTGTAATTCCACCTGTGTTGATGAACCACATATTCAGCTTTCTTTCTAGGACTGTGTTCTGGGAGTTGAGAGGGGTTAGCGCTGGCTTTGGGTGTGGTAGGCAGGCCTGAATATTATGGTAGTGTGCTGGTGTGGTAGTATTGGTGCTGGGAGGGGTGGAGACTGTAGATGTGGAGTGTAGCAGGGCTCTTGTTACTGTGTTTGGTTGGTGTGGTGTGGTGTGTGTGTGTGTGTGTGTGTGTGTGTGTGTGTGTGTGTGTGTGTGTGTGTGTGTGTGTGTGTGTGTGTGTGTGTGTGTGGGTGGGTGTGTGTGTGTGTGTGTATGTGTGTGGTGTGTGTGTGTGTGTGTGTGTATGTATGTGTGTGTGTGTGTGTGTGTGTGTGTGTGTGTGTGTGTGTGTGTGTGTGTGTGTGCGTGTGTGTACTCACCTAATTGTGGTTGCAGGTGTCGAGATTCAGCTCTTGGCCCCGCCTCTTCACTGATCGCTACTGGGTCCTCTCTCTCTCTGCTTCCTGAGCTTTGTCATACCTCTTCTTAAAACTATGTATGGTTCTGCCTCCAATACTTCACTTGCTAGCTATCCACTTGCTGACAACTCTATGACTGAAGAAATACTTCCTAAAGTCCCTGTAACTCGTCCTGAGTCTTCAGCTTCCAGTTGTGACCCCTTGTCCCTGTGTCCCTCTCTGGAACATCCTATCTCTGTCCACCTTATCTATTCCCCGCAGTATCTTGTATGTCGTTATCATGTCTCCCCTGACCCTTCTGTCCTCCAGTGTCGTCAGTCCGATTTCCCTTAACCTTTCCTCGTACGACATTCCCTTGAGCTCTGGGACTAGCCTTGTTGCAAACCTTTGTACTTTCTCTAGCTTCTTGATGTGCTTGACCAGGTGTGGGTTCCAGACTGGTGCTGCATACTCAGTACGGGCCTAACATACACAGTGAACCTGTGTCTTGAACAATTCCTTATTAAGGTAAACAGAACGTTATTCTCAGGTTGCCAGCGCCCCGATGCTGGCAGCAGTTATTTGGGTTGATGTGTGCCTCCGGTGATGTGACTCCGGTGTTATGGACACCACCTCTCAAGGTCTTTCTCCCTGATGAAGGTCTGTAGTCTTTGTCCACCTAGCCTAGACTCTGTCCTGCGGTCTTCTTGCCCACTCCCCAATCTTCATGACTTGCATTTGGCTGGATTGAATTCGAGAAGCCAGATACTGGACCACATGTCCCTGCCTGTCCAGGTCTCTTTGCAGTCCTGCCTCCATCCTCGTCCGATTTAATTTCTTTCTCATCAACTTCATGTCATCTGCGAACAGGGACACTTCAGAGTCTATTATTCCTTCCATTCATTTCGTTCACATATATAAAAATAGCACTGTCCCTAAACTTGACCCCTGTGGGACCCCGCTCGTACAGGCTCCCACGGTGATACCTCTCCACATACCATGACTCGTTGCTGCCTCCCTGTCAGTGTATTCCTTATCCATTGCAGTGCCCATCCCTTTTACATGCGCCTGATCCTCCAGTCTTCTGCACTAATCTCTTGTGGGGACTGTTCAAAGGCCTTCCTGCAGGTCCAGGAAAACGCAATCTACCCACGCCCTCCTCCGTGTCTTACTTCTGTTACCTTGTCATAAACCCAGGAGTGTTTGTGATACAGGACTTGCTTCCATGAACCCATGCAGGTTTTTCATTTATAATCTGTTCCTTTCCAGGTGTTCGACCACTCTCCTCCTGATAATCTTCTCCATGACTTTGCACACAGTACATGTCAGAGACACAGTCCTGTAGTTTTAGTGCCTCGTTTCTTTTTCCTTTCTTAAATATGGGGACTACATTAGCTGTCTTCCATTCCAGGTAGTTGCCCCAGTCTTCAAGGGAATGTGTTGAAGATTGTGGATAGAGGCCGCACAGCATATCTGCTCCTTCTCTACAGGACCCATGGGGAGATGGTGTCCGGTCCCATCGCTTTGAGGTGTCCAAGGTCCACTTAAGAGCTTCTTCACCTCCTCCTCAGTTGTTCGTATGGTCATCCACCACTTGTCGGTATATTCCCTCTTGATGTTCCCCTTCTGTGCTGTCCTTTTCCCACAGCCTTTCCCTGTCTCTACTGTAAAAACCTTCGTTTAAATCCCTAGTTCAGCGTCCTCACATACCTCCTGATCATTTCTTGTGAGTTCTCCACCTTCTGTCTTAATCTGATCACCTGGTATTTGACTGTTGTCTTCCTCCTGAATGTGGCTATACAACAATTTTCGGTCAGTCTTGATTCTTCGATTGCTATGCCATTTTCATACTCGGTGGGCCTCCCTCCTTACCTGTGCATACACATTCCTGGCTCTGCGACTGATCTCCCTATTTTCGTGTGTTCTCTGCCTTCTGTACTTTTTTCCTTCTCTATTGCACTTTGTTTTTTCCTCCTTACACCGTGGGGTTAAACCAGGGGCTCATGCGGGTCTTCCCGTTGTTACTGTTGCCCTTGGGAATAAACTTTTCCACTGCCTCCTTGCTTTTTGGGTTGTTACATATTCCATCATTTCATTTACTGGCTTTCCTGCCAGTTCTCTGTCCCATTGGACCTCCACAGGAAGTTCTTCAACCCTATGTAGTCCCTTTTTTAAATAGTCAAGGCTTTTCCATTCAACTCCTGTTATTCTCTCCACTTGCAGCTCTACTATGTATTCAAAGCACAGAACCACGTGGTCGCTAGCTCCTAGGGGGCTCTCATACTTGATGTCCTCAATGTCTGAGCTGCCCAGGTGAACCCCAAGGTCCAATCTTGCTGGTTCATCCTCCCCCCTTAACATGTTGGTGCATGAGGTTTTCCAGCACCACGTCCACATCCTGGCTCTCCATGTTTCGGGACCCCCATGTGGGTCCAGGTTTTCCCAGTCGATCTCCCTGTGGGTTTAAATCCCCCATAACCAGCAACTTTGCTCTGCTGGAATGAGCTCTTCTTGCCACCTCAGCAAATGTGTCCACCATTGCTCTGTTGCTCTCTTCATATTCCTCTCTTGGCCTCCTGCAGTTCTGTGGTGGATTATACATCACTGCAATGACACTTTGTGTTGCCCAGACTGAAGTGTACCTGCTATGTAGTCTCTTTCTCCCCGTCTCATCAAATGCCTTCCATTTTCTCAAATTTTCCATCTGTTTTTTTACGAGCAGAGAAACCCCCCTCCCCCCCTCCCCCCTTCATCTTTCCTCATGATCGGTATCCGGGTTTGGGAAAATTTTGCATTGTTTTTGTCTCTGTGATTTTTTGTTTCTGTAACTCCCATACATCGGGGGGACTTCCCCATTGATTTTTTCCCTTGTCATTCCTCAGGGTTTTATTCTTTAACCCATCTGAAATTTTTTTAAATAAAACCTTAAATTTCTGTTCTAAACTGTAACTTTTGGTGCGGGGGGGGGGAAACAGGGGGACCCGGGGTGTGGGGTTTGGGTTTGGTTTGGGTTCATTCCCTTTGGGGGTTTGGTCGTGGCTGGAGTCCTTTTTGCGGGGTGTTTCTGGGGGGTGTCCCTTTCCTTCCATTTGATCCTGGGTTTTTTTTGGCTCTCCCTTTTTCTTTTCCCTTTTCCCTTTCTCTCCTTTTTTTTTGAACTCTCTCTTTCTGTTTTTCCTTTCGCCCTGTTTTTCGGGTCTCGAACGAGGTACACACCCCGGGAACCCCCTGCTTGCCTCCCCAGCCTTGCTTTTTTTTGCTCCCGGATCATGATTCGGGTTGTTTTTCTCCCTTGAAAAATTACTTTGAGACCGTTTTCCCTTTTCTTTTGTGAACCAAAAAATTTTCTCCGAAAATTTTTGCCCCCGGGGTTTCATGTCCCCCTCGCCTATCACCTTCAGGGAATATCTTAAACGTTTTTTTTCTCCTCCTGCTTTTTTTTCCTCAAAATTTTTTCCCCTTTAGCTTCGTCTACCCCCTAGAAAAAACCCCGGATCTCCCCCTTTTTCCACCTCCCACTGGTTTTTGTACTCCCTAGTTGTACTCACCTAGTTGAGGTTGCGGGGGTCGAAATCCCCAGCTTTCCCGGCCCCCCCCTCTTCCCCTGTTTGCTACTATTTTTCCCCCCTCCCTGACCGAGAGCTTTTTCTTTCCTCTTTCTTAAAAGGGTATGTTGGATCCTGCCCCCACTACATTTACTTCCCAAAAAAATTTTCCCCTTACCCGACTATCCCGGGGCTGAAAAATACTTCCCAACAAACCCGGGGATTCAAACTTTTTGTCTTCAGCTTCCAACTGTGTCCCCTTTTTCTGTGTTTAAACTCTGGAAAATTTCCCGTCTTTGGGCCACCTTTTCCCAATTTCCCCTCAGTAATTTTTTATGTCGTTGCATGTCCCCCCTATCTTCCTGTCCTTCCCGTGTCGTCAGGTTGATTTTCCCCTTTAAACCCCTTTCCCCGTGGACTAACCCCTTTGTCTGGGATAGTCTTTTTTTGCAAACTTTGCCCCTTTCTCTAGTTTCTTTTCGTGCTTTTTCTAGGTGTTGGGGTTTTCCCAAAATTGGGGCCGCATCTCCAATTTGGGCCTAACGTTTCCGGTTTTACAGGGGCCTGAATGATTCCTTTTAAGGTGTCGGAAAGCTGTTCTGAGGGTTTTCTTTGGGGCCCCCTATGCTGCAGCAGTTTTTTGGTTGATGTGCGCTTCAGGAGATGTGCCTGGTGTTATACTCACCCCAAGATCTTTTTGCTTGAGTGAGGTTTGTAGTCTTGGCCCCCTAGACTGTACTCCGTCTGCGGTCTTCTTTGCCCTTCCCCAATCTTCATGACTTTGCAGTTGGTGGGATTGAATCCAGGAGCCAATTGCTGGACCAGGTCTGCAGCCTGTCCAGATCCCTTTGTAGTTCTGCCTGGTCTTCGATCGAGTGAATTCTTCTCATCAACTTCCAACGTCATCTGCAAACAGGGACACCTCAGAGTCTTTCCTTCCGTCATGTTGTTCACAAATACCAGAAACAGCACTGGTCCTAGGACTGACCCCTGTGGGACCCCGCTGGTCACAGGTGCCCACTCTGACACCTCGCCACGTACCATGACTCGCTGCTGTCTTCTGTCAAGTATTCCCTGATCCATTGTAGTGCCTTCCCTGTTATCCCTGCTTGGTCCCCCAGTTTTTGCACCAATCTCTTGTGTGGAACTGTGTCAAACGCCTTCTTGCAGTCCAAGAAAATGCAATCCACCCACCCCTCTCTCTCTTGTCTTACTGCTGTCACCATGTCATAGAACTCCAGTAGGTTTGTGACACAGGATTTCCCGTCCCTGAAACCATGTTGGCTGCTGTTGATGAGATCGCTCCTTTCTAGGTGTTCCACCACTCTTCTCCTGATAATCTTCTCCATGATTTTGCATACTATACATGTCAGTGACACTGGTCTGTAGTTTAATGCTTCATGTCTGTCTCCTTTTTTAAAGATTGGGACTACATTTGCTGTCTTCCATGCCTCAGGCAATCTCCCTGTTTCGATAGATGTATTGAATATTGTGTTGTTAGGGGTACACATAGTGCCTCTGCTCCCTCTCTCAATACCCATGGGGAGATGTTATCTGGCCCCATTGCCTTTGAGGTATCTAGCTCACTCAGAAGCCTCTTCACTTCTTCCTCGGTTTGTGTGCACTGTGTCAGCACATGGTGGTGTGCCCCACCTCTCCGTCTTTCTGGAGCCCCTTCTGTCTCCTCTGTGAACACTTCTTTGAATCTCTTGTTGAGTTCCTCACATACTTCACGGTCATTTCTTGTTGTCTCTCCTCCTTCCTTCCTTAGCTGATTACCTGGTCCTTGACTGTTGTTTTCCTCCTGATGTGGATGTACAACAGTTTCGGGTCAGATTTGGCTTTCGCTGCTATGTCATTTTCATATTGTCTTTGGGCCTCCCTTCTTATCTGTGCATATTCGTTTCTGGCTCTACGACTGCTCTCCTTATTCTCCTGAGTCCTTTGCCTTCTATATTTCTTCCATTCCCTAGCACACTTGGTTTTTGCCTCCCTGCACCTTTGGGTAAACCATGGGCTCATCCTAGCTTTTTCATTATTCCTGTGTGTGTGTGTGTGTGTGTTATTGCTGTTCTTGCTGTTGAACAGCGGTTTAGTGCCGATGAAGGTAGCGTAGGTAGCAATGATACGGCCGTGGACTAGATTGGCTTTAATCGGGTAGGAGTGAGTACACAACGGGCAGTGTGAGGAAGTGACCGCAAGCCAGTCCGTGGAGGGGGAGTACATGTGTACGTCAAGTCGGTCGAGGCGGGAGTGAGAGAGGGTGGACTGTGCGTCCCACCGACCTAGGAAAGGCCTACAGGGGGCAGCACTGAATGCCGCGAAATATGAACTAGTCAGAGCAGACGGCTGGGGCTGTTGTGCTCTGCCAGTACAGGCTGTCTACATTTGCTGGGCCCACGCACCTCGCGTGTCCCGACGCGACAATACTGGTGGGCCCATAGGTATAAAAGGAATTACACTAGCTACCCCAGAGAGGGACTGGCTTTCGCTCACTAGTAAAATAAAAAATGGGACAAAAAAATGCAACAGGCAAAAAAAAAACTCTCCCATCCAGGGAAGAGAAAACTGGTTTGCCCCGCTGTTTCATCGAGTAGAGAGCCGGGAGACGTCAGCACTGGAACTAAAATCTTCTATATACAGGTTGCCCGCAGGGCTGAACATCAGTTGACCACTCGTCTCTAACGTTGTTGCACGCTCACATCTGCAAACAATGACTGACAGTAGCATTTCCTAAGGTGTGACATGTAACTCAGAGGGAAAGCACTGCCCTGACCGTAATACAGGCTTTTTTCCTTTTTTAAAAAAAACCTGGGCACATACGTACAATAATACTATATCCTTGGAATTCATTACACACTGGGTACCCTTCTAAAAAGTATTTACATAATTACATGATGTTGTCCACCCTGACTCTATTATCGATAGCTATACAATGTGTGGCATTTATACCCATTTCTGCAAGCAAACAATTAGCAAAACTAGCGTAGGATCGGACAAGTCAGTAGGTACGTCAATGCCCACAGAAATGTACTGTTGTCCTGGGTCGCAGGCCATAAGTATGGAGCCTTTACTGGGCCGTCTTCCGTACCAGTAGTAGTGGGAGAAGGGTAGACGGTTTGTCCCTAACATTAGTCTGATCGTGGCGTTGCAACGCACGCGCCTCCAGCTCTACTTCGGCCTGCATATGGTCCACATACTTCATGTGATCAAGGTGGGCTTCCTTGATAATTCCCGTAGCAATCTCCCTCACCTCGAACTTATTGCCACGGAGCTGTCGTAGGACACGGTAAGGACCCAAAAAACTTAGGGACAGTTTGTGCATACCTGGGGTCTGCACTGGGTTGAGCAACATAACTTGAAACCCTGGTTCCACTTTGCTTTCCTTGGCGCGGGCATTGCGCTCTGACGTGAACCTACAGTAGCTTTCAAAAGGGTTCTCTCGTACCGCTGGAAGACAAGCTGCATTGTCCTCACTTTACTACACGGGGGTTTATCAGTTTTCGTAAGTAGGTCTAGGTGGAGTAAACAAATTTCATATGGTAAGCGCTTGTCATAGCCATACAAAGCAAAATGAGGTGTCTCACCGATCGAGCTGTTGAGGGAGGAATTTAATGTACACTGAACATCGGGATAGCCTCATCCCATGTAGTACAACTTGGGTTAACGGTTACTCTGAGAAACCTCCGGGGACTTTGCGTTTTGTACTTTTCAGCAAGACCATTACTCGCAGGGTGGCGTGGAGCTACTGGCGCTTGATGAATGTTGAATCGGGAGCAAAGATCCTGCATTATGCCATTTATAAACTCAGACCCATTGTCTGACAGAAGGACACGTGGGCAAGTTTTGACGAAGAACAACATGCTCACGGAAGCACTAGCGACCGTTTCAGCGGTTTTTTCAGGGAAAGGGTACTAATTCACTGTACCACGTCAAGTTATCTACCATTACAAGCAGGTGCTTATTTCCCCTTTCCAGAGGTCGAGAAGTTCGTCAACAGGTCGACAGAAGTTCTCTCCCAGGGCTCCTTTGTAATGGGATACTTTAGAATGGGGTTAGGACCTGTAATGGTACCCTTGTGCTGTAGGCAGACAACACACTGGTGTACATGCTTGGCAATGTCCGATGCCATCTTAGGCCAGAAATATTTCATTCGTGCCTGTTTGATACTGCGGTCCTTCCCGGGGTGCGCTACACCTGGGACATTGTGGATCAACCTAAGAGTAGCTGGGTTCCCACGTGGTTAAGCCCGGTAGAACTTCTTGGAGGAACTGGGAAGAACACAACACACATGGACGGCGAGAGGGACGTCTTTGCCTAGCAGATAAGGCTGTATAGAGGGCTGGTGTGTTTACACGCTGATTAGGGTATAAACCAACCCGAGAGCTGCCTCGTGGTCACTCGTGGAGCCACACGAAGCCAACACACTAACGACCTCACCTCTACTTCTTGTAGCTGAGAAGGGCGTAGGGACGCTGTAGGAGGCAGGAGAATGGTGCTGGAGAGTGTTGAAGGGCTGTAGAGAGGGTGATGAGGTGAACACGTGACTGCTAAGGCTGGAGATGACGCCGTGATGCCTATGTCCAGATTTTGTGGGAAAAATCTAGGACGAAGATCTATCTCGGGTCCCGTCAAGACGCTGGGAGTAGCAGATAACTCTTTAGGCTAGCAGGTGGTTGGATGACGTGGATGATGTTGACTGGTGTCGAAACCCATTCCCCTCCACCCCGAAGAGGGTCACAAGGCCGCTGACTCCGCTGTCACCACTGTTATGCTGTTCTTGCTGTTGAACAGCGGTTTAGTGCCCATGAAGGTAGCGTAGGTAGCAATGATACGGCCGTGGACTAGATTGGCTTTAATCGGGTAGGATGAGTACACAACGGGCAGTTGTGAGGAAGTGACCGCAAGCCAGTCCGTGGAGGGGGAGTACATGTGTACGTCAAGTCGGTCGAGGCGGGAGTGAGAGAGGGTGGACTGTGCGTCCCACCGACCAGGTAGGCCTACAGAGGGGGCACTGAATGCCGCGAAATTTGAACTAGTCAGAGCAGACGGCTAGGCTGTGTGCTCTGCCAGTACAGGCTGTCTACATGTGTGGGGTGTGTGTGTGTGTGTGGGGTGTGTGTGTGTGTGTGTGTGTGTGTGTGTGTGTGTGTGTGTGTGTGTATGTGTGTGTGTATGTGTGTGTATGTGTGTATGTGTGTGTGTGTGTGTATGTGTGTGTGTATGTGTGTGGTATGTGTGTGTATGTGTGTGTGTGTGTGTGTGTGTGTGTGTGTGTGTGTGTGGTGTGTGTGTGTGTGTGTGTTATGTGTGTGTGTGTGTGTGTATGTGTATGTGTATGTGTTTTGTGCGTGTGTGTGTGCGTGTGTGTGTGTGTGTGTGTGTGGTGTGTGTTTTGTGTGTGTGTGTGTGTGTGTACTCACCTATTTGTGGTTGCAGGGGGGCGAGTCACAGCTCCTGGCCCCGCCTCTTCGCTGATTGCTACTAGGTCCCCTCTCTCCCTGCCCCATGAGCTCTATCAACCTCGCCTTAAAACTATGTATGGTTCCTGCCTCCACCACATCACTTTCTAGGCTATTTCCCTGGCCTGACTACTCTATGACTGAAGAAATACTTCCTAACATCCCTTTGATTCATCTGAGTCTTCAATTCCAATTGTGACCTCTTGTGTCTGTGTCCATCTCCCCGGAACATTCCCGTCTTTGTCCACCTCGTCTATTCCGCGCAGTATTTTATATGCGTTATCATGTCTCCCCGACCCTCCTGGCCTCCAGTGTCGTCCCGGCCGGATTTCCCTCAACCCTTTCTTCATAGGACAATCCCCGTAGCTCTGGGACTAGTCTTTTTGCAAACCTTTGCACTTTCTCTAATTTCTTGACGTGCTTGACTAGGTGTGGATTCCAAACTGGTGCTGCATACTCCAGTATGGGCCTGACGTAGATGGTGTACAGAGTCTTAAACGAGTCCTTACTGAGGTAACGGAACGCTATCCGTAGGTTTGCCAGGCCGTATGCTGCAGCAGTTATCTGATTGATGTGTGCCTCAGGAGATATGCTCGGTGTTATACTCACCCCCAGATCTTTTTCCTTGAGTGAGGTTTGCAATCTTTGGCCATCTAAACTATATTGTGTCTGCGGTCTTCTTTGCCCTTCCCCAATCTTCATGACTTTGCATTTGGCAGGGTTAAATTCAAGGAGCCAGTTGCTGGACCAGGCTTGTAGCCTGTCCAGATCTCTTTGTAGTCCTGTGTGTGTGTGTGTGTGTGTGTGTGTGTGCCCCCACTTCTAAGTATTCATACTGCTAACGAATACCGGTAGATACCAGTAATTCTAAGCTTACCAATACTTGTAACACTTATCGATTCTACTTCTAAAATTCAGAAAGTAGCTAGGTTGTAAAATTTAGCTTGTCTCAGCTTAAGTGTCTGATGTTATCCCTCACTACCGCTTTACTCCTTGCACTCTCCTCTATGCTATTTCTACTCTAATTCTGGTAATGGCTTGCAGGAGTGAGTGACCAGTATCTAACAGTGATGCAGGACCAGACTCAATCTTGCAAAATGCAACCTCAACAGGTGGAATACTTGCACTGACAGCGGTGTGATGACAAGTTGCCAGAAGCTGATGATGTAGCCATCGTACATAGGCCTTCTCTCACTATTTTGTAACTCCTTCACCCATGATGTTTATAACCATATATGCTCATGCATCCCACGTTCCTCAAGTGATTTCACTTTTCACTTATTACAGAATACACTTCACATTCGGTGTTACACTTTATATGTATAATGGCATACAAACTGTTGTGACGTCACTGCTTCAGTAGGCCTACTGCCACCTTCCCTTGTTGTATATTTTATTTTTTCTTTCTCCTTTTGCCTATTAACTTTTTCACTCTCACATTACGGTGCCCCACATTTCACTTGTTAACCAAACGCTGGTAATTCTTGATCACCCGTTTCCACACTCACTTTGATATTTTTATGTTTGTATCTGTGTGGCAACAGTGCCTAGTAGATCCACAACGGTTTGGCACTTTTAAAAGAAAATACTGAATTTAGGTTTCCCCTCGAACTTTTTCAACTAATAACTATAGTTATCACTCGTAGGTTTGTTCACTGACTTTGTCACTACCACTGATTACTGCTAGGGGTTATTGCACCCCTCAAAAACACGAAGGTTCTCGGAGCCTTGTGTACCCACGTCTGCACCCACCATGTGTGTGTGTGTGTGTACTCACCTATTTGTGGTTGCAGGGGTCGAGTCCTAGCTCCTGGCCCCGCCTCTTCACCGGTTGCTACTAGGCCCTCTCTCTCCCTGCTCCATGAGCTTTATCAAACCTCGTCTTAAAACTGTGTATGGTTCCTGCCTCCACTACGTCATTTTCTAGGCTATTCCACTGCCTTACAACTCTATGACTGAAGAAATACTTCCTACTATCTCTCTGACTCATTTGTGTCTTCAACTTCCAATTGTGGCCTCTTGTTTCTGTGTCCCCTCCCTGGAACATCCTGTCTTTGGTCCACCTTGTCTGTTCCATGCAGTATTTTATATGTCGTTATCATGTCTCCCCTGACCCTCCTGTCCTCCAGTGTCGTCAGGCCGATTTCCCTTAATCTTTCTTAATGTGTGTGTGTGCATGTGTGTGTGCATGTGTGTGTGCATGTGTACTCACCTATTTGTGGTTGCAGGGGTCGATTCATAGCTCCTGGCCCCGCCTGTTCACTGATTGCTACTAGGTCCTCTCTCTCCCTGCTCCATGAGCTTTATCATACCTCGCCTTAAAACTATGTATGGTTCCCGCCTCCACTACTTCACTTTCTAGGCTATTCCACGGCTTGACTACTCTATGACTGAAGAAATACTTCCTAACATCCCTTGATTCATCTGAGTCTTCAACTTCTAATTGTGACCTCTTGTGTCTGTGTCCCATCTCTGGAACATCCCGTCTTTGTCCACCTCGTCTATTCCGCGCAGTATTTTATATGTCGTTATCATGTCTCCCCTGACCCTCCTGACCTCCAGTGTCGTCAGGCCGATTTCCCTCAACCTTTCTTCGTAGGACAATCCCCGTAGCTCTGGGACTAGTCTTGTTGCAAACCTTTGCACTTTCTCTAATTTCTTGACGTGCTTGACTAGGTGTGGATTCCAAACTGGTGCTGCATACTCCAGTATGGGCCTGACGTAAATGGTATACAAAGTCTTGAACGAAACCTTACTGAGGTATCGGAACGCTATCCGTAGGTTTGCCAGGCGCCCGTATGCTGCAGCAGTTATCTGATTGATGTGCGCCTCGGGAGATATGCTCGGTGTTATGCTCACTCCCAGATTCTAAACTATATTGTGTGTGTGTGCATGTGTGTGTGTGTGCATGTGTGTGTGCATGTGTGTGTGTGTGCATGTGCGTGTGCATGTGTGTGTGCATGTGTGTGTGCATGTGTGTGTGTGTGTGTGCGCGTGTGTGTGCATGTGTGTGTGTGTGTGTGCATGTGTGTGTGTGCATGTGTGTGCATGTGTGTGTGTGTGTGTGTGTCTGTGTCTGTGTGTGTGTCTGTGTCTGTGTCTGTGTCTGTGTGTGTCTGTGTCTGTGTGTGTACTTGCATACTAGCATGAATATCATAAGAAAGAAATAAGCAATTAATAAAGTTCCTAATATTTATTACTTTCTCGGTGTATAATGGATTAGTTGCAAGCTCCCGTTCAGCCAGAACACTATAGCTAAAAGAAATTAAAAAATTCTATTTGGACAAATAAAAAATGCGTACTTCAGTGTAAATCATGTCCATTTAACGATTCTTTTTATAATGAGAGTTAGGTCTTTTTAGTAATGTTTTTCTTCAATTGTGTTGATAGGTTCACCAAGTGGTGATTCCTGCCGAGGAGATGAAAGGAAAGGTGCCTCGCACCTCAGTCGCTTACTTTGTCTACGCTGATGGACACATTCTTATAAGGTCCAGGGAATAATCTTCCTCTGAAGAGCCTCCGGCAGTGCTTGAATATGTATACAGCAGGCTGGCTAGGGCTTACACTTACGAATAATGACGTTAGGCCTGCAGCAGGCCATCCCAATAATCTCTGCCACTTACCTCAGACCGTGAAGGTCGTGTTTATTACCACTTGATCAGCCTCCATTCTTTACCACTATCATTTTACCAGACTGTTCCTATTAGAGTGTCCAGAATACTTGTGTGAAATTTCTTATTTAGGTGTTAATTATTTTAGGTTCAAATCAACGGTCAGTTTATCCCACATCATCGAGTGTACTTCCACACCAAGTTTTTTTTTTTCAATATTCTTTATGAAAAAATGCAAGATATTGTTTTCAAAAATCTGTTTCTAAAAATAATTTTTTTTAATTAATATTTTTGGTTCCAGCTTAACCCAGCTCAGCCCGTCTACAGGGAGACCAATTAAAAAAATTTAGTTCCCTGACAAACTAAGTATCCCTGAAAAGGCACCTTTAAAGATGCTGTCTGAGAGTTGTTTTTCTCTTGCTTTTTCCTCTAACTTTTCGATTTTAATTCGCTCATAACTCGAGAACGCCTCCAACTTCTGTAGTGTAACCAGGACCAATTGTATTTTTTAAAAATTGGCATGTTGATGTGTCCTGTGATCAAAGTTGTAGAACCCATTCCCAACATATTGGAATGCTTCGGATAACTTTGGTGTAGCTTAAAACCTTAGCTTAAAACAGGTGAAAAAAAAATCGACGACGCCGGAGAAAAAAATTCGCGCGTGAAACTGCGGATATTTTATGTGTAAAATAACGTAAAAAAATTATTACTGTAAAATCCAATAAGCAGTGTTCTGAAAGGCTTCAGTATTTAATGGCTGATGCATCTAAGGGCCAGGATAATACCTATTATATTTCATTTTCGTATAGGCAACTATAATGATGTAATAAAATAGTACAAGAAACTTGAAATCATTGGAATCCATACCATAACTGAAGAATAACTCATCTGAATGGCTTCAGGGACGTGTTCAGAGATTAAAATATTTTTTTTTTATTTTTTCCGAATTTTTTCTTTTTGGTGTACTTTGAGAAGCATATATGAAGTTTACTGTGACAAATTTTCAATAAGATCGGCCAACAAACAACTGAGAAAATAAATACTGTTTTTTTTTTTATTTGCCGGTATTCTCCCGGTCCGGGTCTTTTCCAATACTGGTGACCTGGCCTTGGCTCCCTATCTGGGGAGTGTCTCGACACCTTTGATTATCGTATCTCCAAGATACGATACTACGTGCCGCAAAATGCCCTTCTCACACTATACCACTCACTTATTTATCCATACCTCACCTATGCTATTTGTGCTTGGGGATCAACTGCAGCAACACACCTAAAGCCAATAATAACCCAACAAAAAGCTGCAGTAAGAATAATCACTAAATCCCATCCCTGGCAGCACACCCCCCCACTCTTCAAAGATCTAAACTTACTCCCAGTTCAGTACATCCACACTTACTACTGTGCAATCTATATCTACAGGGCCTTAAACTCTAATATCAACCTTGACCTAAAATGCTTTCTTGATAGTTGTGACAGAACCCACAGGCATAACACCAGACACAAACATCTCTACGACATTCCCCGTGTCCGACTAAACCTTTACAAAAATTCAATGTATGTCAAAGGCCCTAAAATCTGGAATACCCTACCTGAGAACTCTAGAACTGCAGACACATTCATCACCTTCAAAACTACCATTAGAAAACATCTTATCTCCCTGATACACCCCGTCAACTAACTACACGAATACCACCTGGTGGTTCACACTTACACTCGCTCACTCATTTGACCATAAACAGAAATATTATTAATCTCAGTCTTAAAATAATGAATCCTGTGATACTCCAATACTGAAACTATATACTGTGCCAAAACAAAAGCATTCACATTGCTGAACTCATAAACTAGGATTTAGTCACTTAGCCATAATACCAACTTACCTCATATTTTGTAATATTTTACAATTAAGAATAAAACTAAGTATGCCCGAAATGCCTAGCCATGCTAAGCGTTCTAGTGGTACACTCTGTAATCACAAATTTTACTACATGTAAACCAAACAATAACCAAATTTCTGTAAACTCAGCATTGTAATCCTTATAGAGAATAAACTTTGAATTGAATTGAATTGAATTGAATGACACTTGGCAGCATGACGGGACGGACTGGCACTACGAGTGGCACTGCGGACGCTCCCCACTGACAGAATAAGCCTAGCCCGAAATTCTGGCTAGAGGAATGAATGTAATATACCTTATCTTCATGCCGAAAAAAAAGTGCATTTGGTACGCTTTTGACATTCACCAAAATATCTGCCTTTAACCCCCACAAAATCAAAAATATTTAGATATTCCAAACGCCTGTACACCAGAAAATCAAACACACTTTGTTTTATATTGTTTGTGAAAATCATTTCAATATAATCATTAATAATAGCGTATCATCAAGAAATAGGCCAAAATCTTACTTTCGAGATATTGGAGAAAATGCACACACACCTCATTACGTCAAAAAATTCACGAAAATCACTCTACCTTGGGCTTTTTCTATGTAATAATTGATTTTTTATTGTTTGTCCTGCATATTACACCGTTTTCTTTAGTAAGAGACCAGAGGTAAGAGAGAAAACCTTTCTCTTACAGTCATAAACCGGGGCGGCCACCACCCGCCGGTGTAATAAGAACATAAGAAAGAAGGAACACTGAAGCAGGCTTACTGGCCCATACGAGGCAAGTCCAAGTTTCCTACCGGCTTAAGCCAATGCCCCCAACCTAGTCAGGTCAGGTCACATTCACTTAAGGAAGGAACACAGCAATTGACCTAGTAGCACAAGCTAATCAGGTCCAACTCACACCCACCCAAACCCACTCATGTATTTATCTAAGAACATAAGAACATAAGAAAGGAGGAACACTGCAGCAGGCCTGTTGGCCCATGCTAGGCAGGTCCTTTACAATTCATCCAACTAACAAACATTTGACCAACCCAATTTTCAATGCCACCCTAGAAACAAGCTCCGATGTGCAAGTCCCACTCAAATCCAACCCCTCCCACTCATGTACTTATCCAACCTAAATTTGAAACTACCCAAAGTCCTAGCCTCAATAACCCAACTAGGTAGACTGTTCCACTCATCAACTACCCTATTTCCAAACCAATACTTTCCTATGTCCTTTCTAAATCTAAACTTATCCAATTTAAATCCATTACTGTGGGTTCTCTCTTGGAGAGATATCCTCAAGACCTTGTTAATATCCCCTTTATTAATACCTATCTTCCACTTATACACTTCGATCAGGTCTCCCCTCATTCTTCGTCTAACAAGTGAATGTAACTTAAGAGTCTTCAATCTTTCTTCATAAGGAAGATTTCTAATGCTATGTATTAATTTAGTCATCCTACGCTGAATGTTTTCTAACGAATTTATGTCCATTCTGTAATATGGAGACCAGAATTGAGCTGCATAATCTAGGTGAGGCCTTACTAATGATGTATAAAGCTGCAGTATGACCTCTGGACTTCTGTTGCTTACACTTCTTGAACTTCTCCAGGCCGAGGGACTGACAACCTCAAATTCTACGACTACAAGGGTGATGGACTGATTACATCGTCTTCACATCTCTACTGTTCCTGCCTACTTTCTGTATTCGACTGAAGAAGCCTACTGTGTAGGCGAAACGTTTCAGAATAAAGTTGTCTAACTGTTGCATATGTGTCTTACCTAACAACCTGTCGGTATTGTATACTATTTTGATGTTCACTTCTTGATATAAATCCCGGTAATCTATTTGCCTTATTATGTACGCTTAGGCATTGCTGTCTTGGTTGCTGCTTACCATAACCCCCAACCCCCCTTTTCGCATCTGTATGGCTAAGTTCACTTTTTTAACTTAAAAGTGTAGGGTTAGGGGACACCCCCGGGGTTTCCCAAACCCTTGCATTTATCTACTTTGAAAAACTGCATCTCCCATTTTCTGCCCAAGAGTAGAGTTCGTCTAAATCCTCCTGAATTTCCCCTAACCCCCTACTTTGAATAAATTTACCCTCCCTTTATTCGTGTCATAGGCAAATTTTTTGCCATAAAATAGAAAATTTCCTTCATCAAGTTTCTTTTATTAATTAAAAAACAACAAGGGGCCCAAGACTAAACCCCTGTGGAACGCCCTTGTTACTGATCCCCACCCGGGGTTTTTAACCCCCCATTTTGGAAACTCTCTGCTTCCTTTCTGTGGGGCCAAAGGGATTCGATCCACGAGGATTTTTCCCCCCAAAATCCCCTAGCGCAACTTTCTTAAACCCGTTTTTGGGTTTGGAACTCTAAAATCCCTTACTAAAATCTGTAAATAATTTTAAAATTCTTTATCGTGGTAACAGCCCTAAAGTTTTAACGGGAAGAAAGTTAAAAAATTTAGTTAACAAGCCCGGCCCTCTTGGGGAATCCATCTGGGTATCTTTAACAAGTATGCAATCGAGAGGGCCCTTCTTAAAAACCCCAGTAAAATTTGCCCTCTAAAAATTTGCCTAAAATTTGGGTCAGGTTATTGGGGGGTTTAATTTGCCCGGTAACAATTTGCCCCTTTTTTAAAAAATGGGAAATTTACTTTTAAACCCAATTTTCCCAAATTTTTTTTTCAGAAAACAAACCCCGGGTTTGGGAAGAGAAAAATTTAAAAAAATTTTTAGTTAAGGGTTTCACAGCCCTTCCCTTTTTGCTTTCCCTTTTTAAACCCCTTAAAAAAACCCTCATAAGGACCCGGTGATTTTATTTTGCTTAGTCGGTCTATCTGTTTTCAAACCATTTCACTAGTGAATGTGTTTGTTCCCAAATTTATCTTTTTTGGGCCCCCACTAAAAAAAATTAATTTCCCGGAAATTATTAGTGTTTTCCCCTGTGAAAAACCCGGAGAGAAAAAAATTTTAAAAATTTGGGAGCACATTTCTCTTTTGGTCGCCTTAAATCTTGAATAAATACGGCAAGTGTTTGAGAAGGGGGTTTTTAAAAACCTTTTGGCAGGAGGGGTTCAGAAGTCATGGTCGTGTAAAAATTTTTTTAAAATTTTGAATTTGGTCGTGCCCAAAAATTGGGCAACGAAAATTTCCCAAGTATTAAGACCCCAAAGAATTTTGCGTGTCGGGACAGGTTTGTAAAATGAAGGGTTCAGACAGGGTTGAAAAATTTTAGACCCATTTTGAAACTCGGGGGTATCTTTTTTGAGGAAACTTTTTCCCCCAACAGTGGCTTCATCATCCATACAAAGGGGGAAATATGAAGAACAGGAGGAAATGGGGAAAACAGCCCCCAAACCCCTTGAGTCGAGGGTCAGCCCAAACAATCTTGAAAAGAATAGGGCAAACTTTCCGAGGAGTTTAAATAAACCTTTTGGCGGAGAGGTTCAGAAGTCTTTGGCGTGAAAATTTTTTCCCAATGTTAAAGGGTGGGGCGTCCCCAAGATTAGGCAAGCGAAGAATTCCCAGTATTAAGACCCCAAAGAAGTTGCAGTGTCGGGACGGGTTTTGTAGATAAAGGGTTCAGCCATGTTGAAAAAATTGACAAAATGTGCAATCGGGGGTTATCTTTATTGAGGAAACTTTTTCGCCAAAACAGTGGTTTCATCAGTCCCTACAAAGGAGAATCAAAAGAACGGGGAGGAGAATGAGGTAATCAGCCCCTCAACCTTGACCCGATTGGTCAGCCCATCAATTTTAAAAAGGGGAAACCCGGCATACGTGCGAAAAAGGGAGCTAAAAAAACCTTTGGGGCGGGAGGGGGTTCAAAAGGGTCATAGGTTGTAAAAATTTGTTAAATGTTAAAGTGGGTTCGTGCCCAAGAATTAGGAAAGCGAAAAATTCCCCAAAGAAATTAAAGATCCCAAAAAGTTGCAGGTCTGACAGGTTTGAGATAAAATGGTTCAGACATGTTGAAAAAATTGACACATGGGGAAACTTTTGGGGTTATCTTTTTTGAGGAAACTTTTTCCCCACACAGTGGCCCCATCATCCATACAAAGGGAATCATGAAAAAACGGGAGGGAATGAGGAATCAGTCCCTCCCCCCTTTTAGTCGATGGGTCAGTCCATCAATCTTGAATAAATACGGATACGTGCTGAAAGGAGTTATAAACCTTTGGGCGGAAAAGGGGTTTCCCGAAGCCCAATTCCGTGAACATTTGTTAAATGTTAAAGTAGGTGGGTTCCCCCAAGAATTGGCAAGCGAAAAAATTCCCCCAAGAAATTAAGCCCCCCAAGTATTTTCCCGTGTCTGACGGTTTTTGTAGATAATGGTTCAGAAAATTTTGAAAAATTGACAAAATTCAACTCTTGGGTATCTTTATTGAGGAAACTTTTCGCCACACAGTGGCTTATCATCCATACAAAGGAAATCATAAAGAAAAGGGGGGAAAATGGGGGTAATCAGTCCCTAAAACCTTGAGTCGATGTGGTTTCAGTCGAATTTACTACTTATCGGGCCTTGTGGCCTTAACTTTCCCTCCCATAGTAGTCTCCCGGGCCCAAACAAATTTTGGGGGGGACGGTATATCACCCCAAAATAGTTTTTCATCCCCCTCGGGAAAAATTTACCCCAAACAGCTTTTGTATGTTTACTTCGGGACTTAATAACCGTTTTTATGCACGTTCAAGCGATCTCGGACATACCAATGCCCCCCACCCCCCTTCCCGATATTTCTATCTACTTGGAAAAATTTAAAAAACCCTGAATAGGGAAAATTCCGCGGGGCCTTTGCCCCGACCTTTTAAATTTAAAAACCACGTTCATTTTAAGGCAAATACATCAAAGTTACCTGCACTGCAACTAATTTTCACTCGTCCATTTTAAATTCCTAGCATTTCCCGGCAATTAGCAAAATAAACCTTAAAAGGGACTCTCCTTTCTTTTTAAACCCCCGTTTCATTCTGTTTTTTACTAAACCTATTACTGCCCTTATCCCCCAAAGCCCCTTCTTTTCAATATTACCTCGTTCTGCTTATTACAGTTCCCCTAGAATCGAAAATTTTAATACACAGGGATTCACGTTTTTTTTCCCCCAAAAACCCCTTTACCACAAACTTTTCCTATTTTAAAGTCCAAACTGCTCCCCCACTGCATTTGGGCCGTGTCCCAAACCCCCCGCCCTAGAAAAGGGAAAACCCCCATCCCGGGCATACATGTCATTTTCTGCCTAGAAAAGGCCCCCATTTTGTCAATAAATTTGTTACCGAAATTTTCCTTACAGTATTTGCCCAGCCGCAATTGACCCCAAATTGCCCGGGAAACCTTTCTTTTCCCCAACCCTCCCCGGGGGAAAAAATACCACATATGACAGGGTTCCCACCCTTATTTTATTTAAATTTTCTATTGCTGCCCTATAACCTCTTTTCAGGTCTTCACTCCTAGGGTCTAAAAACATCTTTCCCTCCAGACAAAAGACGATAATGGGTTTTGCTCCCAGTAGTCGACTCCCCTTCGTCGGGGCACTGAGAAGGGTTTTTAAATTTTTTCCACAACAGTTTTCCCACGGGGGATTGCTAAAGCAAATTTAAGTGTACGGGGATGGAAGAGAGAAATAAATATTATTCCCTATGGGAAAAAACCGAAGGGGTAAAAAAGGAAGGCTTGGGGGGGTACGGGGCCTGCCATAATTATTTTTAAATTTCTTCTTAAATTTCCCATGAAGAAAGAAATCAGTCATGGGGGCGGGAAAAAAGGTGAATGGGGGTAAACAGCGCCCGGGACGGTAAAAGCCCAACTTTGCCACCCCAACCAGAAAAGTAAATTTTCACTACCCCCGCAAGGATTTGGAAAACCGCTTTACCCAAAAAAAAAACAGGGGCCCCACACAGCTCTTATTGAAAGCGCCTAAAAGTGGTGATACCCAAAATTTAACCCCGGGGACCTAAAACTATTTGCAGGGAAAAACCCGACAGATAAATGACGGCGATAATGAGGGGTTTAGTAGCTAGGAATGAAAACCCTTAATTCCATATGAAATGCATAAAAAGGTCAATTTTAGAAAATACAGCCATTATTACTCAAACATCCCAAAAGGGGCATACACTGAAACAAAGAACGCAGAAAAAAGAGAAAAGGCCCCCTTTTTTATGAAAAAAGTTGGGGTGGGTGCATAAAGGATGTTGTAAAAATTATAGAAAGGGTCCCAAAATTCATTTTTTTGGGGTAACAAATGAAATTTTGGGCCCACAGTTATTTTTACAGTGATGACACTGTTTAAATTTAATTTTAAAAAACAAATAAACCCATTCCCTATATTGATGATTAGATTGTTTTAAGAAAAAGGCCTTCATTTTAAATTCATGTCAATGAAGATAAATTTCCCCAAAATTTGGGGGATTGGGTTTCCCTAGCAAAACAAAATTGGGGGGCCCAATTTTATAACCATCTTGAATCTTCTTTGGATAAATACGGTAAAGGGGAGACGGGGGGCAAAATAGATGGTTCCCAATATAAAACCTTAGATGGGAACAGAAAGGGGGGGTGGGAAATGTGCCAACTTTGAAATGACTTGCTTACCCCCCAAGACCGATTTAAATAAAAAAATAATGGAATTCTAGGGTTTGAATGCTGTTTCCCTAAGACCAAACCCATCTTAGTAGGAACTATTTACCGCCCCTTACCCAGACCATTTTTTAAAGAAAAAATTTCCCAGAGCCCTTGCCGGGTTGAAACAATTGCGAGACAATAAAAATTGGGGGGACTTCAATTTTCGTTTTTAGAGCAAAAATAACGGGCCTATGCAAAATATATAAACAAATTCTAGGATTAAATAGTTTCACTAAAATAATTAATACTCCCAACCCCGGGTCACCCGTTTTTCAGCCACCCAAAATTTACCACTAATTGTAACCGCTTGAGAAAATTAGTCATCAGGCGTCATTACCAAAAGGTCTTAGTGAACATTTCATCATTATCTGCCCCGGAAAATCACTAGGGTAGGTAGGCCCCACACAGGGCAAAAAAAATTAGGGCCCCTAAAAATACAGTAAAGAAACACTGGGAAAAGGGTAAAACAATTTGACTTTGGGCCCGAGAAAACAAGTTCGGACGTAAACGATGCCTGGGAAAAATTCAAACCAAGGGTTTCCCACCCTCCCTTTATAATTTTTGCCCCCAGTTTTAAAAAAGGTTTGGATTAAACGAAGAATGAACCCCGGATGAAAAATTAGTTTTTTGGGTAATATGAAAAAATTTAGAGACCAGTTTTCTAAAAAGATTTAAAGCAAACAGACAGGAATTTTCAGGGACAAATGAATTCCAAAGGGGGAGGAAAAAGAGTTAAGACTTATAAAGGAGCAAAAAGGGAAAGCACATGCCAAAAAATTTAAAAAGGGATAAACAAAAAAACCCCGAAAAACTCTGGGAAAACTAAAACATTTTGGGGATAGCCATAAGCCAGTAGATAGGTTTTAACATAGTACTCCCCTATCGAAAGAGGATGCCAGAAACATCTAAGGTGGCAAATTGCCCTTTTAATTTTATACTACACATCTGTTTTTTCTAACATAGTAAGGGAAAAACCCGCTGCATCAAATACCTTTAACACAGACTCTGATAAGTTTCAAACATAAATACCCAAAAAAGGGGTAACCCCCCAAAAGTTTTCCCAAATAGGAAGGGGTATCTCATGAATTTATTCAAAAAAAAACTAAGCAGGTTAAACCCCCAATAAGGCACAGGCCCTGAAAAACACCCGTCTAAATTTCCCAAAAAGGGCTTTGAATGTCAATCCCCAATTTCCCACATAATAAATCAAACTTCCCCCCATTAAAACCGTACCGGAGGGGTTTAAGGAGGCCAAGTTTATCCTAACTTCCCAAAAAAATAATTTGGGCTGATGTAAGCAATATAGGCCCGTTAGTATACTCATTTTAATATTAAAATTTGAGAGGGCGGTGTATTTCAAATAGTTTAAAACCTTAATGACAACAACATTCTCCATAGCTTTTCAATCGGGGTTTTAAAAAGATCCTAAATCAAAAAACACCTCCCCTTTTAAACGATGAAATTCCCCGAGAACTGAAATGGGCAAAGGGGAACCTCATAGGTATGGAAACCCTTTGGGCCGCCCAAAAAGGGCCCTTTGATATGTAAAACCCCAATAATTTATGAAAAAAAAACTTCAAGGGGTTCGGTTTTTAGGGGTTTTTAGACTGGTTTAAGTCCTTAAACCCTTTTTAACAAGAGACAAATAGTCCCAAAATCAAAAAAACGGAATAAAAACCCCCGCCGGGTAACATGTGGGGGGTTTCCCCCAAAGGGAGTATTTTTTGGGCCCTATTATTCTTATGTTAGTCAATATATGCCTATCAGGGGGTCAAGTGCAAACCCCCTACGTATCAGTACGTGCTTGTTAGTGCAGGGAAAGACCCCCAAATATTGGGTAAAGTTTTTTTAAAATGGGGGAAACCCGGGGTCCTGCAGAAAATGGTTAGTAGGGCAAAAAAACTAAACATTAAAACTAGGGGAAAAATGAGGCCATTCTCTTTGGGACGAAAAAATTAAAATGAGAAAGGGGAAATAAATTTTTAAAGTTCAAAAGTAATGGGGAGCCCAACATTTGGTTTCATCAGTAAAATATTTGGGGGAAACCCCCTTTACCCATGCATGTCCGGAGGGAAATTTAAAAGGGAAAAGTGTAGAAAGAAAACAATGCCCGACTGAAGTTTCCCGTATAGAAAAAGCACGAAAAGTCCCACCCACTGGGCTCGCAGGAACCCATTTCTATCCCTAAAACAAGGGCCCTTTGGAATTTAAGCTTGCTCTTCTTTGGGATCCCGCCTTGACAAAAAAAAAATGAAAATAACTTTCAAAACAACCCGAACAAAATGTTTAAAATTTATCCCGGGGCTGGGACCAAAAAGAACATGTGGCCAGGATGAATTACGCAGTTGGATATTTCTTTAATGTTTGGGGCAGAGTTTAAAAAAATGAAGCTAAATCATGTTTATAAAATTGCTCCCAAACAATTTTCCAGAATATTTGCTGTCAATTTTGTCAAAGGGTTGGGGAAACCCAAAACAATCAAAATCCCAGGGGGGAGAGCACAACTTTGTAGTACCCAAGTCAGGGCCCGGCTTCCCAAAAACCCCCTTTTTGAAAAGACATGTCAAAGCCCTCAAAAGAAGAAAAAAGGGTTTAAGAAGAGTGCCCAAAAAGGTTTTTTGATGAAAGTAGTACAGAAAAGGGGGGGGAATGATTTTCTATTTTTTAGCTAACTACGTGTAAATTTTTTTCCTTATTCCTGTAATGACCCCCGTATTGTAGAAAAGTCTTTAAAGACCTTTTGTAGTAGATAGTCTTTTAGTATGATAAAAAAAAGGGTTTTCTTCATTGTTGAATAATAAGAAAATATTAAAAAACCTTTAATTATAATTTAAAAAGGTTAAAAAAGGGCCCCAAAAGGGGAAAAAAGTCACTCTGTCCCGACTTTTTTTGGGGTTTTCCCCAGGTTCCTACCAAAATGCTGCTTGTGTTTATAATTCTAAGTAATGTATTTGTGTATAACCTGAATAAATACTTACTTACTTTTCTAACTTTGTTCCCTGCTTCCAGGGCCACTGACCAGTTTCCCTTTTTGGGCCTGAGGACCCCAAAAACCCGGAGGGCTTTCTAAAGAATTTCTTTTTTTCCTCGGCATCCCGAAAACTCCACCTTTGTCATCCCCAATTTTTCTTTTTAAACTTTTTGGTAAAGTTTTTTCGATGGAGGGGGTCTTTTCTTCAATTGTAGAGAGCGGCAAACAGGTGTTCACAACAAAATAAAAAAGGCAAACCTCGTAATCTCCCTTTTTGCTTTTTTTTCCCTTTTTTAAATTTTTCTGCCCAAAAAAAAAATTTTATTTTGGGAAACTTTATTATGTTTTATTCCCTTTTTTCTTAAATTTCTTCATTAGTGAATAAATGGGAAAAGCAATAAAATTAATTAGTAATTAAAAGCGTCAGCATTTAAATTTTTTATTGTGTTTGAAAAGCCAAGCTGACGAAGCCAATTTTTTGTCCTTTCCCCTTTTTCTTACTCCTCCCACTATGCTAAAGCTCCCCTACACGTATTGATGTTCAGGGGTAAATTTGTGTATTTGGAAAAAAAAAATAACAAAAAAAACTAAAAAAAAACTAAAAATTCACCTCGCGGTCACGCATATATTTATGTGGGCGCGTCACCAGACTGTTCAAAAAGCTACATTTTGGGAGAAAAATCGTAAATTTCAATGGGGTTTTCTCCAAAATATTGCCCGATTCCCTAAACCCATTTTTTCCCGTAACAAAACTCTTTTTTTATAAATTTTTTGAATTATTTTCTTATCACATTTTTGTTGTAATTTCTTCCCCCCACCAAAACCCCGGCCCCTCATGGGCCCTTTCTGCCATTTGAAGAGATTCCCAGTTGTCTATAAATGTACTGCAATGTTCTTACAGTATTTGTCCAGCCAACAATTTCCACCGGTTGCCCTGGACAACCATTCATTTCCAACTCCTCTTCTTGGCAAAATGCCACATTTTACAGGGTGCTCTCCCTGCTTCCTGATTATGTTTATCATTGACCTTTACCTGCTGATCAGGCCCTCACTGTTGTCTCCAGCACTGAGACAGATAACAGGAATGCTCCAAATACCATTTATGATGTCAAGACTGCTAACAATATACTGCATCCGAGCCCCAGGAAAACGCACACTCAAGCGACCTCCCCAGTTGCTTTGGAAATCTCTTATGTCCAGAATTTGATACTAGGTTGTTTCGATGTTACTTCCATGCTCAGATAAGCGCCCAGTATGCAAGTCACTGACCTGTGACTCAAAGTTGACCAGGGCCTTAAACTTCCTCAGTCTCCCGGAGATTTCGTCAGCAAGATTTAACTCTGCATAATCTCCAACTGTTTCCCATTCGACAACATCTTCTACAGACAAATACATGAAACAAGTATGAGTTTTCCCGTTAGCGCCACCTTCAAACTTATACAAGGATCAACAAAAAACTGAACGCCTTGCCAACACTATGTCCAGCAATATCACATGGTTGTGATACATGGATGACGTCCTCGCAATCATTACCTAACGTCCTGACATAAATTACGTGCAAAATTGGCTCAACGATGACGAACCGGTAATCCAGTTCACATTTGGTTATTGGAATAATGACAGGATAACATTCGGCGATGTCCCCATCCATAAAGCAGATGCCACCTTAAGATTTCGTGTCTACACGAAGGTTACAAAAAAAGAAAAAGACTTAACACTTATACTCTAACGAAGATACCATGACTACACGAGGTATCATCATCATCATCACATTTATCTTTAAATTATATCTTATCTGCACCCCCGAGCCTCTAGACACGAAGTGCTCCTACATAGACCATGTCTTCATCAACTGCATGAAATTAACCATCTGCATCATCAGTTCTCACGCAGGTATGCCAGTATGAACTAAGCTACCGTCCTTCCTAGCTGCCAAGTTGCCCAGAACGTCTCCGAAACTCTTACACAAATTAATATCACAGTCACAATAGCAATTAGCTCATCGATTAAAAAAATCACCAAGACCAAAGTAAGGTAATGAAAACCAGTTTATGCAGGGATTTACATTGTTCTGCTTAGAGGTTATGACCAGTTTCAAGTTTCGTCAGGGAAACAGTGCAAAAACAGTGAAGTGTCTAAACAATCATTTCCTACAAATGAAGATGCAACAACCTGAAAAATGCATGTATACAACATTTTATGAAATAGGATGATGTCCGTTTAATATTTACGGAACCAGACACCAGCAGGTGAGAAAATGACTTGGATCAATATTAATTTCGATTTCAAACACAGTTACAAAACGTACTGCAGCTTAACCATTTCTGAAATATCAGAACGAATCCTCCTTAAAATGATAAGCCATAATTTAAACTAGCAAGAAGTTAGTTCTACTAAATAGTTGGAATCAGATCAAATACCGTACAATGCCCTGTCTGATCTGCTTCATATTTTTACCACTGTTTAAATTTTTGTCAATTTTGTTAAATAAATCGTTACAATTATCATGACTAGAGAATGCCTGTACTGATCGTCTTCAAACCCTAAGTATTGTTGTATCTTAATTTGAAGCATTTCTATTAATTGGACTGAGTGGGTGTTCTTAAATTTAACGATGGGAGACTTTCTTATTTTTAGGAACATTCTCAGCAACATTCCTGTGTGCTTTCTCACAAACTTCTTTAGGACTCGAGAACGTCTCATTCGATGTGCTTAAATTTGTCAACACCTGTGTAATGTTACTTGGGCAAGAGTCATCGGTCTATTTGCATGTGTGGGTGCCTCATGCACAATGCAGTATAAACCATTCCCAAATTTAGTTTCTGCGTAGCGTACTTGGAAGACGGTTGTCATTTAATGAAGTATACTGATGACAATTTGCGACTTTTAATCTTGAAATACTATGGTATTATTTTACATTATTTCAGTATTTTGCTTTGATATTGGTAAGGGGCTCTTGATCCAAGGAATTGAACTTATCTTTCAGTTGCTTCGATCATAACTGAATGCCTCCCATTCCACATGCGCTATATGACCTTTACGGGTTTAACGCAATCCTCACCTTAAAATACAACCATTGTGAACGGCATTAATCTTCAATGACTGATGCATCCTGTGCATCCATAACTCTTGTGGGTTTAGCGCTTAGTTATGAATATAGGAAAAATGATGCATTGTATGTATTGGATTAAACGTTTCATGTGTGTAGGTACAAATTTTGTTGGATTCTGTGTAAAATCTGGAAAAATGTGTCTTCTTGCCAGCTTTAAACTAGCCCCTTCCGGGGCTAGTGGCCTCAGCCCTCTGAGGGGGGCTGAGAGCTGATAGATGCCCCCCCCCTTTACTGGAGAATTTTCTCCACAGCCTGAGTGTCGTCATCGTAGGAGAGGTATGAGCAGTGGAAAATGGTAAGTTTAGGCCGGTAGAGTGATGTCAAAATTATATTAATCTAGAAGTAATGATGTATTGGAAAGTGAGATTATGAGAAACATGAGATTACATATGTAATTTGTGAGAGATTAAGAAATTAGGGTAAGTGATGATCTCTTATGTTAGGATTGTATGAAAGGATGTTTTCCATTGTAAAATGCTGAAAAAAATGTATGTTTTTGGCAACTGTGAAGCTATGTAGTGCATATGTGTTTGTATGCATGTGCGTGTGTGGGTGTGTGTACTCACCTAATTGTGGTTGCAGGGGTCCAAAATTTTTGTTTCCGGGCCCCCGGGCCTCTTCACTGACCCGCTACTAGGCCTCTTTCTTTCTCCCTCCCTGAGCTTTTTTCTACTTTGCTTAAATTTTATGTAGGGTTTTTCCCTGCCTCCCCCTAAAACATTTCCCCTTAAGCTTTTCCACTTCCTGACGACTCTGTGCCCTGAAAAAGGGAAATTTCCCTAACATCCCTGGGGACTCGTCTGGGGTCTTCAGCTTCCTATTGTGACCCCTTGTTACTTTTGTCCCCTCTCTAAACACCCCGCTCTGCCCCACCTTTTTAAATTCCACCCCCATTATTTTGTTGTTTTTTATCATGTCCTCCCCCTGCCCCTTTCCTGCCCCCAGTGTCATAAAGTCCGTTTTTCCCTAAACCCTTTTTCTTCGTAGGGCATTCCCCGAGCCCCGGGAAAATTTGCCTTGTTGAAAACCCTTTTCGTACTTTCTCAAATTTTTTTAAAACTTTTCCTTGATGAGGTTTTAGTTCCAATCGGTGCCCCATACTCCAGTATGGCCTGACGTACAGGGTTTACAGTGTCTTAAAACGATTCCTTACAAGTATGGGAACGCTATTCTCGGGTTTTTGGCCAGACCCCATATGCGCGGGCATTTTATCTAGTTAAATGTGTGCCCCCGGAGATTTGTTCGGTGTTTTTGGCCCCCCCCCAAGATCTTTCTCTTTGAGTGGGGTTTTGGGCACCTTTGTCCACCTGGGCCTTTACTTTTCCCCTGAGGTCTTTTTTCCCCTTTTCCCCAATCTTTATGATTTTTTGCTTTTGGGCCCAATTTTGAATTCGAAAAAACCTTTTTCCCTGGCCCACGTGTCTAAAAAAATTTCCCCATTTGTTTCCTTTTCCATCCGATTTAAATTTTTTCTCTTTTAGCTTTAGGGTTCATCTGCAAAAAGGGGACATTTTCAAAAGTCTTTTCCTTTCCATCACTTTCCCATTCACATATATCAAAAAAAGCACGGGCCCCCCTGGGAAAGACCCCTGTGGGCCCCGCTCGTCTCAGGCACCTACTGTTGGGGGTGTGTGTGTTGTGTGTACTCAACTATTGACCACCTATTGAGGTTGCAGGGGTCGAGCCCAAGCTCCGGGCTCCGCCTCTTCACTGGTCGCTACTAGGTCACTCTCCCTGAACCGGAGTTTTATCATACCTCTGTTAAAAGCTATTTTGGGTCCTCCCTTCACACATCGCTCCCAAACTTTTCCCACTTCCTGACAATCGTGGCAAGAAAATATTTCCAACACCCCTTATTCATCTGTGTTTTCAACTTCCAACGTGTCCCCTTGTTCTGTTCCCATCATTGGAAAAATCCTTCTTTTCCTCCTTGTAAATTCCTCTCAGTATTTTGATGTCGTTATCTTTCCCCCCCTATCTCTCCTGTCCTCCAGTGTCGTCAGGGGTGAAAACTCACCTAGTTGGGGTACCACCTATTTGAGGTTGCGGGGGGTCGATCCAGCTCCTGGCCCCCCCTTTTCACTGATTGCTAAAAAGGTACTCTCCCTGAGCCGTACTTTACATACCTGCTTAAAGCTATTATGGATCCCCCTCCACTACATCCTTCCCAAACTATTCCATTTACTGACTACTCTGGGGCTAAGAAATATTTCCTAACATCCTGTGATCATCGGGTTTCTTCATTTCCCTACTTGTCCCCTTGTTACCGTTCCAATCCCTGGAAATCCTGTCTTGTCCACCTTGTCAATTCCTCTCAGTATTTTTATGTCGTTACCCTGTCCCCCCTATCCTCCTGTCCTCCGTGTCGTCAGGTTTTATTTCCCTTAAACCCCTCCTGTAGGACATACCCCTTAGCTCGGGCTAGTCTTTTTGCAAAACCCTTTTTACTTTCTCTAGTTTCTTCACGTCTTGGGTATTGGGTTCCAAACTGGTGCCGCTACCCAATAGGGCCTAACGTCACGTTACAGGTCCCGAATATTTCCTTATTAAGAAGTCGGAATGCTTTTTCTGAGTTTGCTAGGGGCCCATATGCTGCACAGTTTTGGGTTTATGGCGCTTCAGAGATGTCCTGGTGTTAACTCACCCCCAAGATCTTTTTCCCTTTAGTGAGGGTTTTTATCCGACCCCCTAGACTGTACTCCTCTTTCGGCCTTCTTTGCCCTTCCCAATCTTCATGACTTTTCACTTGGTCGGATTGAAATCCAGGACCAATTTCTGGGCCAGTCTGCAGCCTGTCCAGATCCCTTTTTTTTTTCGCCTGGGCTTCGATCGATTTAATTCCTTCTCATCAACTTCACGTCACTCAAAAAGGGGGCACCTCAGAGTCTATTCCCTTTCCCTCTGTCGTTCACAAATACCAGAAACAGCACTGGCCTAGGACGACCCCGCGGGACCCCCCTGGTCACAGTGCTCACTCGACACTCGCCACGTACCAGATATGCTGTCCCCCGACAAGTATTCCCGATCCTTGTAGTGCCTTCCCTTTATCCCTCTTTTGGGCCTCCATTTTTTTTCACCAATCTCTTGTGTGGAACTGTGTCAAACCCTTTTGCAGTCCAAAAAATGCAATCCACCCACCCCTC
>NC_069399.1:96767076-96797555 GCF_026875155.1 Cherax quadricarinatus
GGAAAAAATCCAGCATCACAACCTACGGGGTTCTGTAAAGGTAAAAAAAGTAATACAAGAGAGAGGGATAGGTAGACTGCATCTTCTTGGGCTGTAAGAAGGCTTTCGACACAGTTCCACACAAGAGACTGGATGAAAAACTAAAGGAGCAGACAGTAATGAAGGGAAAGTACTACAGTGGATTAGCGAATATCTGACAAGAAGGAAACAATGTGTGTTGGTCCAAGATAAGGTGTCAGAGTGGGTGCATGTGTCGAGTGGGATTCCACAAGAGTTAGACCTAGGTCCGGTGCTGTTTCTTGTATATGTGAATGATATGACAGAAGAGATAGAGTCAAAGGTATCCCTGTTTGCAGACGATGTTGAAACTAATGAGGAAAATACAAGCAGAAAAGGATAAGGTAAGCCTATAAGGTGATCTGGACAGGCTGCAAGCCTAGCCTGACAAATGGCTCTTGGAGTTTAACAACAGCAGATGAAAAATTATGAAGATTGGGGAAGGACAAAAGGAGACAGCAGATGGAGTACTGCTTAAAAAGTCAAAGGCTGCAAAACTCACTCAAGGAAAAGGGTCTCGGGGTAAGCATCATACCAAGCACGTCGCCTGAGGCCAACATTAACCAAATAACGCTGCAGCATACGGGTACGGTGTAAACCTGAGAATATCGTTTAGTTATCTAAGTAAGGATATTCATTCACGAAACTGTACACCGTGTATGTCAGGCCCATATTGGAGTATACAGCACCAGTATGGAACTCACACACCCGTCAAACACGTCAAGAAATTAGAGAAAGTTTAAAGATTTGAAACAAGACTAGTCCCAGAACTGAGGGGTTTGTCCTATGAGAAGAGGTTAAGGGAGCACAACCTGACAACACTGGAAGACAGGGGGATAGCAGAGACATGATAAACAACATACAAAATACTGAGACGAACTGACAGGGTGGATAGGGACAGAATGTTTCAGAGGTGTGACACAGCAACAAGAGGCCACAACTGGAAGTTGAAAACTCAGATGAGCCACAGGGATATTAGGAAAGTATTTCTTCAACCATTGAGTTGTCAGAAAGTGAAACATTCTGGAGAGTGATGTAGTGGAGGCAGGATCCATACGTTGCTTTAAAAAGAGGTATGATAAAGCTCATGGAGCAGGGTGAGTGTGAACCTAGTAGCGACCACTGAAGACGCGGGGCTAGCAACTGTGACTCCACCCATGCAACCACAATTAGGTGACTGAACACATGCACACACACACACACACACACACACACACACATATACACACACGGGCAGGGCCAGAAAGCATGACTCGACCTTATAACCCCATTAGGTGAGTACACACACAAATACACACACACAAGAGCTATGAATCGACCCTGCAACCACAATTAGCGAGTACACACACAAAACACGCACACAACAGGGGAGAAATCGGGAGGTCAAATTGATTCTCAAGACAGAAACGGTGCAGAACAGGATCATGCAGGAGAAACCATGGCTGAAGAAAATCAACTTACAGGAGGGTGTTTTTAGACCATGACAGAATGAGAACAGAACGACATCAGCTGAGGGAGAGGACACGGAAATGAAAGAAGCTAGGAAGAGAAACGAGCATAGAGTCAACATGGGACAACCTGAGCCGGGGAGGAGCAACAACTGAAAAACACTCACAGAACTACCTTCAGAACCCCATAGCCAAATATTATTCCATTACTAACCACATTTTCACACTCACAGCGCCACCCCACAGTACGCAGTAGATCCTAAAGCACCCGCCAGGTCCTCCACTCCTCCAAGCCCCACAAACTCCAGAATACAGTGTCTGAGAGGAAACTAAAGGTATGGTATACCAACGCTGATGGATAACCAGTAAGTGGGAAGAGTGTCACGATAGAATCAAAGAGTCATCACCAGACAAAACAGATGTCGTCTTTCCAACTGGATACCAGATCCTGAAGAAAGACAGAGGAACAGAGGGAAAGGAGGAGTGGCACTGCTCATCAAAAACCAATGGGATTTTGAGGAGTGGAGAGAGGACACAGGGTAGGGAAGAGACATATAATTAGAAACCCCTTCAATCTGGGGGTTTCCCAAAAGGTAGCAATTGCAGTGATATATAACTCACCACAGAATTGCATAAGGCCAAGGCAAAAATATGATGAGAGTAACAGAACAATGGTTGACACACTCCCCTGAAAGGGCCAGGAGGGTCCATGTGACTTCAATCACAAAGAAATTGACTGGGAAAACTTGGAGCCATGTGGGGCTCAGAAACGTGGAGGGTTAAGATGAAGGAGGTGGTACTGGATAACCTCATGTACCAACATGTAAGGGACACTATCAGAGACAGGGGAGAGGATGAACCAGCAGAATGGACATAATATTCCCCTTGAGTAGTGCAAATACTGAGGACATCACATACGGAAGATCCCTCGGGGTTTAGTGATCATGTGATTCTGAGTTTCGAATACTAGTAGAAGTTAAAAGTGGATAGGAAAGCAGGAAAGGCAGGACGATGAAGCCAAGAGAGAGGACTACACAGACATGAGAACTTTCCTGCACAGATTCAATGGACAGAGAATGGCAGGGAGATCAGTAAACGACATGATGGAATATGTGGCAACATATGCAAGGATGCAGACGAGGGGCTTGTACCCAAAGGCAACAAAAATACGAGAAGTCCAGGACGAGCCCTTGGTTCATCCAGAAGTGTAGAGAGGCCAAAGCCAAGTGTGCTAGACATCTACTGAAACGTAACGGGACTATTATTCGTGTATGGAATGTTTTTAAAGGGGCCAAATTGAGAAAGGGACGACGTGTGTAAAGGCTAGAAGAGTAGTTGGGTTTTACTGTCTAGTGGTATACATGGCTAGGGATCTCTACTACGAGAGTAAAGAACGTTGTTAGTGTCAGCAAGGTGAACACTTTTTATGTTCTATAAGGCTATCATTAAGAGAGGGCGGCGATTTTCACCATGGTAATGAAGGTGGTAATGGAGCAGAAAAAGGAAAAAGACACGGAAGAACCAGTGACAGAGATTGGGGGTAGAGTGTTACGAAGTATATTAGCCCGGCGAAATGCAAGCTGATATCTAGAGGACGGTGGGTGATAATAAGATTTGAAGATTGGAAATATTTGGAAAGGCAAAGTACAAGAGGTTTTGTTTTAAGTAATGGGTTTAGGAAGAAAAGAAACTTCGTTTTAGCATGGGGGTAAGAGAATTTATGAAACTTGGAAGCGCAGCTTTGACGGGTGAATTTACTTGTGAATGGTTTCAGTTTTCTAGTCGAAATTTGAGGATCACAGCTGCGAAGAGCGACGAGAGAAGCAAGAATACTTTTCTTAACAAGATTATAAGGAAAGCAGTGAATGAACATGCCACTGTGCAGAGGCTTTAGTAGACGAAATGCGAAAGCCTGTCACAGAATGGACTAATGTGTGTGTGTGCGTGTTTTGTACTCACCTATTTGTGGGTGCAGGGGTCGATCCATATTTCTTCTGTGTGTGTTTGTGTGTGTGTGTGTGTGTGTGTGGTGGTTGTGTGTGTGTGTGTGTGTGTGGTGTGTGTGTGTGTGTGTGTGTTGCCCGTTCTCACCTGCAGCAACAGTTGCACCTTTAGAAAGATCCCCATACTGAGACTGATGGCTATGACCCTCATAATCCGGATGGAGAGTTTCCTGCACGACTTGAGGATGGAAGCCCCAGAGGGCCTGAAGGACGGCACTCGCATTTAGGAAAGACAACCTCGGCGGACTTGATAAAGTATGTCTCGTGCAACTCGATCAGCTTAGTGAAGCTGAAGAGATAACCCGACTCTAAAATTGCATTTTTCATAATTTATTTTAATAAAGAGAATAATAAAAATTTAATAATAATAATAATAATAAAATAAAAAAAATAATATTAAAAATAAAAAAATTTAAAATTTAAAATAAAAATACGTAATAATAATAATAAAATTTAAATAAAAGAAATAAAAATTGCAGCAAGAATACCTAGAGCATCGGCCGAGCGGCGGTTTGTGTAGCGGCTAGTGGGGGATTTTAAAGGATAGCCCGGGTAAAAGAGGCTGAAGGTCCCTTTTAAACGAACTCAGGGGAAAATGCTTTGAAAAAGATAAAAGCAGCGAACGGACACCCGTGCATCGTTTCAGCAAAATGTTAAAGTGTTGTGCATTTTAAAAGGGTTTTTGGTGTTGTTGAGCGGCCCAGCCCGCGCCTCCCCCCCCTCTCCGTGGGGGGGGGGGGGGGGGTGTGTATAAACAGTGCCCCTCTCCAACCCCTCCCCCCTGCCCGTTTCCCGCTACCCACCCAACCCCCAGCGCCCCCCCAATCTTAGAGGGGTGCTTCCCCCCAAACCCACGTGTCCGATGGCACTCAGGGAGTCCCGGGGCTCACAAAAAATTCTACTACAGGGACGCATCGTGGAGTTCGCCCACGGGCACTGTCGGTGTGCCACGGGCAGTGTTACTCAGTTCCTAAAGTTTCACATCCTGCACCGAGGGCCTGGGACTTCAATTTAAAATTTGGGGGGTCCCCCCAGGACGCTGACATGTCCCCCGGGCACTTCCATCGGGCTGCTACAGAGTCCCGCTTTGGATCTTGGGAGGGTCATGGTGCTCGTAAACAGCAGATCCGGGGCAACTTGCGTGTTTTAATGGGTGTTGCCAGGAGGAAAGGCACTTCAACATCTGTTTTTTGGGGGGGTTGGATGAATTACTATATGTTTTTTAACTGCTCTTACTCTGTAATTTTCTATGATTTTAATAAGTCATAAGTTTTATCATTTATTACCTCGAAAATTGTCATGATTTGGGCCCGCTTACCTGGAGGCTCATTCCTTTGTAAAATTTTTCCGATTTAAAGTGTTTTATTCATTACCTTTTCAATTATTTATGAGTGGACCAGCTCTACCCGGGCTCATTACCCTTTGTAACTTGGTCTGATTATGACCAGATCATTCATTACCTTTTTACTTTTCTCAGCACAAAAAATTTGGAGTCCAGTCCCTGGACCAATTTGTACCCCTGTAATTTTGCTACCCCCCACAGGAGGGTATGGGGGGGGCATAATAAAAAAATTAAACTAAATAACAAGTAGAGCAACATCAACAACAATAACGAAACAAAAAAACCTAAAACAAAAAAATAATAACGTATGGTATCAATTACAACAATCACAATAAGCGCACCGCTACAGCAAAAACTCAATAATAACAACAAGGACAACGATCTCACAGCAAATATAACGACCAGATATAGAAGTAACACGCTTCTCCTTGCCAGAAGCTAACATAACTCTCGTGAGTCTTGACATCCTTATCGTAGCGATCCTTCTGGTCCTGATCCAGGCAGAAGGCAGACCCGGAAGTAAAGACACGACTCACCTACTCAGTCCATTAATTGATGAATCAACAAATTAATCTACTTGAATAATTAAAAATTAATAAATGCATCTATCCATAAAATCAATTAATCATTTCAAGCAACTAAGAATTAATAAAGTTGGTAAAATTTAAACCGACATTATGTAAAGTAAAAGGACACAAGTGCAACTAATGTGACATTTTATTGTGGCAACGTTTCGCTCTCCATGAGCTTTGTCAACCCCTTACAAACAAAAACAGAACAGAACAGGAGGACTCACAGGTAAGGACCCACTAGGGGCGAGGGGCAAGTGGGGACAGCTCGAAGAATAGTTGGTGAGAGGAAGTCTTGAGTCGAAGAGAGGAGTCAGGACTAAACCCAACAGCTAAGCCTTGGAAGCAGACGGAAACAGCAACACAAAAAACAGGAGAACACTCAGTCGTCCGGCTGACAAGCTATCTGCATCTTGCATTCTTGATGTTGATTGGCGGCGGGCAGAAGCTGGAGGCGTGGTCAAGGGAGGCTAGCTTCTTGATTGTTCAGGTGTCGTTAAAGTGTGAGTCAGGAGTTACATCATTTTTTCAGTGTTGGAGGCATTCCTTATGTTGTGCAGTTGTTGGGAGGAAACGATGAGTAGTCTTGTAATCTTGGGTCGAAATGCTGGGTCGGCTTGTAAATGGTCAAAGATCATCTTGAGTGCTGTGAAGGAGCAATGGGTTCTTTACGATTTGTAACTCGACTGTACTGTCGAGTAATTTCTCGTACAAAGTGTCGACATTCATGGTGGGTTTTTTGGTCAGGAGTCGTATAAAAGTTATATCTTTCCAGTGCAGGTATTGATCTCGGTGTTGGTCTTCTGTATTAATACGTCGAGTGATGGCTGGTGAGGTTTTTGTTGGTGGTTGCAGCATTGAAGGTTCATTAAAATGTTGGTGTCTCCTCTACAGAGTGTATAGAAGACTGTGGTGGAATCGTGGCTTCTGATTGGTCCATTTGTGTAGTGGTGAGTGGAGGCGAAGGAATGATATTTGCGCCGCCACGACGAGCCAATCGACGAATAGGAGGCGTGGTGCTGTCTTGGATGTTATCAAGTGAATGTTGATTAAAGGATTCAAAAGAGGATGCGTCGTCGTTATCAATTATTAATTCCTTCAAGTCATCTGGCGCTTCAAAACTGACGATCTTCGGGATTATTTTCAAAATCTCAGCTGATGGTGGACTTGCAGGGAAGTTAAATGATGGCATGTTGTTAAAATGCAAGAAGTTCATTAATAGTCGTGTTGAAAGAGGCCCGGTTTTGCGCATTTTGCATGTGAGCAAACATCATGCAGTAATAGAATTTGGTAGAGATATCATCAGGTGGAGGTTGGGTAGTGAGAGGTGGTGGAGACGACTGTTGAGTGGCTTGTAGAATCTTGGATGTTGTAGATTGAATCTTGGCAATTGCAGCGTATGTAGGAGAGGTCCAGATGGCTTCTTTGTTTCTTCCTTCAGTTTCTTAGAGAGGATATCCTTACGCACTGGACATTTGGCTGCAAGAGTATGGTGATCACTCTTACAGTTGCTGCAAGTGGGAGCAGCAGTGGAAGTGCAAGAACGAAAATCGTGTCCTGCAGGGCCCACAGGTGGAACATATCTTCTTATTCTTCACATGGCAGTCGGCAGTAGAGTGACTGTACGAGTAACATGTCCAGCAAGGTGTTATGTACGTGAAGCGTTCAGGTTTTAATCTGTCGAGGGTTGATGTAGTAGTAAGAGATGGCCAGGCCATCAGGACAGTGCTTGGTTGCAATGGAAACGTCTAGGAATGTGACCTTGAGCATTGAGGAAGCGTTGGGGATCTTCATAACAGAGTCAATTTTTGGCCCAGGCGTTGAGGTCTTCAAGTGATGACTCAATTTCCTGGATGGCCCATGATCAGCCTGTCAAGACGTTTCATAAAACTGCACGTTTTGCAAGCATGTATGGTGACGTGGAGATGGTAAAGCAGCGGTCTTCTAAGGTCTTCATGGCAGTAGGTGTAAGCACTTTGTCAGCTTCAGCATCAACGAGAAAAGTGACGATGAAAGCTCCTTTCAGTGACGTAATCTTGGAGGAACTTTGCGTGAAGACAAGTGTTGAGAGAAGCTGCAAGCTCAAGCTTCGTGGCGTCATCGACGACAGCAGACTTAGGCTTAATTTTCACACGATGTGACATCATGGAGATGGTAGAGGTGATATGATAACAAGATGAGGTGGGAAGACTTCCCCAGATGCAGGAGTGCAGAGGCCAACGGTCTGCCCTGGGGCAGGCAGCCAGCGACGCACAGAATCCTGGAGCCAAGAATGAAGAATGTCCAGATATCAACCAATCAGGCAATGTCTTCTTGAAAACCCTCGTTGAAGTGAATGTTGCTCTCTCTTGCTCGATGTGTGTCTACTCTCCTCGTCCCTCCTAATCACTTACAAACAGTACATGGACACAGAGGGTATATATTGGCTCAGAATGAGGTGCAATACTAGTGGTAGTAGTAGTAGTAGTGATATAAGTAGTAGTAATGATATAAGTAGTAGTAGTGGTAATACATTATGTTAGAACAGTTAATTTGCACATGAGTAAAAGGATATAAAAGCTTTTATTTGGGGAAAATAAAAATGGGGTTAGACAAATTTTTCTTTGGAGGTGGTTAGAAAAGGCCGTTTAAATGTTATTCCTGAAATGTGCTTGGTAGTATTACAGAGAGACTATGTGGGGCAGGGTTTTTACTGTTTTCAGGGGGACTTGCTAGGACTTCAGAGATGGTGAAGCGCCTTTTTTTTTGTTAATTGTATTAGAAACGCTATTGTAAGAGTCAAGGCACTTGCGTCTGCGGAAATTAGTTTCTTTGATCACTAGTTGGCGCCCGAACTTCATGAGATGTTTGGGTTGGAATTTTGGGTGTTGTAACAGTTGGGCGCCCTGAACTCATGAGATGATTGGGGGAAATTTTCATGTTGTACCCCTGGTAAAAATTCCCAACCTTTCACTTCTCAGCCAATTTTTTTTTCACATGTTCCCAAACAACAGGGGGTAGGAATCTTTTATTCGACTACCACCCAGTTGTCCCAGGTCGACCACGGAATTTTTTCGTGGAAACATCGCCGAAAATTTGCCCCCTCTTTAAATCCTCAACGTCTGTAAAAATAAAATTCTGAAAATTTAAAATAAAGAAAAATCATTGTGTGATTTGAGCGTTTTTTAAGGATTTTTTAACACTGAATTAACTCAAATTCTTATTTTTTTAGTAAACCCCGAATTTAAAAACTTAAAACTTTTTAAAACCCCTGGACTTTTACGAGACTTGAGGCTTTTGTTCCCCTTTTGAAAGACTGCAAAATTTGGCCCAAAAGCCTTCTGAGCCTGTGTTCTAAATTGCCTTTCCCATTCACTACGAGTGAAGATCATCAGCATTGAGGAGTGTGTACCACTATGAAAGGAAGGTCACAATTTCCCTGCAAAAGGATGTAAAACAGGGTAGGATGAGACACCTCCTTGGGGGCGACCGTTTTCAAGGGTTTTAAAGGGAAGAGTGTGTCCCTAAAGCTGCAAGGCCTGCCTCCCCAAAGGTGGGACCATCCAGGCCGGGAGGGGTCCTTTGTTTCCCCTTCCGAGTAGTATTGCCAAATTGCTGGGGGCGGGCTAGCTCAAATTCCCCTTTTAAAGGGTCGGGTAGACGCGAATGGGTTTTTTTTCTACAGCAATTGGCTTAGTAGAGTGGTTTGCACTCGCTGCCCACTCTTTGGTAAAGAAAAAATATGTGTGGAGGGGCCCAAAGTTTCCATACGAGGCGGTTAACACCATCCTTCAGCAGTTTTGGTAAGCAGGGGTCGCGATAGGGTCCTTGCCGGGCCCTTTGGGGTTTTGGGAAATTTGGTCGAGGAGCTTTTTCCGTGGGGGAGTGCCTGGCCCTCCACGACTTGTTAAGGGACGTTAGTTGGCCTCCACCACTTTGCCCACCCCGTGCAATCATGGAGATGTAAAACCACATGCCCGGGCATGTCACCTGTGTTCTTAATGGCACTCGGATTTCCAAATCCGGAGGTCTTCACAGTCACATCTTCCGATCACTGCAGCTTGATGTTAGCTGGCGCTGTGGCAGAGACCGTCTGTATACCCGGATGCCCCTTGGGAGCGATGGAGGCTCCCCGGAGGAAAAAAGCTCCACTTTTTCTCGCTTCCGGGGTGGGTTGGGTGTGTGGGGCCTGGGCTTGCTCTTCCAGTTGCTATGTTGAGCTTGCCCCATATTCAGAAAAAGTGGTGTGATCCCGATGTTGAGCACCATCCACCCTTTTCTCATTTTTACTCTAGAGAGACTTGCGGGCTGCTGCACAATGGCTCTCGAGTATTCCCGTTTCTGCCGTGGGTTAGCCTTATAGCTTCTAAAAGAGTTGGCGTGGTTCTGCTCCCGCCCCTCGTCGTTGTAGAACCCCCAGCCTTTTTTGTGAGTGCGTCCTAGTACTCCGGAATTGGACTCTGCTGCCTGGGTGAGAACAGTGATAGTCCTGTTCAGCCGTATCCGTCTTCAGATAGAGAGTTGTGGCCCCAGCATGAAGATAATCCCGGAAACCTTCCGTTGGCCCTCTTTAGTCCATCAGGAAGCAGCCAACTGTGGGAGGCCCGTTGATGGGGAAGGTGGTGATCATTTCAAATGGTCACTGCAAGGTGAGGATAGTTTCCCCTGTGGGCCTTTCTGCGGTTGCTTGACCCGAAGGTAAGGTAAGGCAGCACCCAACAGGGTGTGGGGGCTCCCTGTTTACCTTTACCTCGGTATCGTGTAGGAAACATTGCTTTGGGGCTGCCAGCCCCATTGTTGTGAGTGAGAGTGCCATTGGGGGTTGCGTTGAAATCTCCCCCCCAAAAATACCTCAGTGCGTCAGTGCGTGGAGCTCTGCAATGTCGGGGTGTGTCTTGGGTTCTTTTTAGAGTTATAGAGAAAAGGGGGCCCCAGGTAGTGAAAGGTGGCTGTACCCGACCCTCCCCCAGTTTTACAGGGTTGGCTATAACCCGTGAGGTATTTTATTGGTCAAATACAACGTGCCGCAGGAACGCCTGGGTCCAGTGCCGAAAATACCAGCAAAAAACCGGGTGTCTTTGGGACTAGTGGACAGTCAGGTTTCTTGTAGCAAGGGCGATGTCAACCCGATCCCGGTTAATGCTTCCAGCAAGAGGTGCTGTTTCCCCCCCCGGCCCTGATTGTTCCATTTTAGGACCTTGAGGGGGGGTGATTTGGTACCCGGGGTTTTTCCCGCTGTTGTTTCCTGAGTGGAGACTGAGCCTCCCGCTTGAGAACCCGCAAAAACATGGCACCATGCTCCCCTTCGGGAGAAAGCACACTTCAGGGCTATTGACCATCTGCCCAATGCGTCTGTTGTTTCCCGGGAGTTGATTGGTTGCAATAAGATCCGTGAAAACCCTTTATATGCTACGAGATCTTCCCTGGTAGGGGCCCCTTTTTGGGGTTTTGGGGTTCGAAACAGTGGAATTTCTGGGGTGTTGTGGTCTGTAGGGACTGCGGGGTTGGTTTTCTTTTTTGTATGCACCGGGTCTGTTGCTGTATACCAGGTTGGGTAGCCGGGATCTGCTGGTGAGGTGCCAGTTGAGTTTGCAAAGCGCCTGTGCCGGGTAAGGAGTGCCTGAGTTGTCGTGCTATGGCCGGTGGGGGCTCGTTTAGTACCGCCTGCTGATCGCATTGACCAGATGCACCCTGTTGACGCCTCCTGTTCCTCTTGTTTCTGTTTCTTCGTTGAGGTAGGGGTGCAGGAGGTTCTTGACCTTGACGCCTGGTTGAGGCTTCTAGGGTTGGGAATTCCTGGGCATTGACTTAGGTTAGCTGCTGAGAGATCTGCGGTATGGCAGCGTTCTCTGCACCCATCGTTTGCTGAGAATGATGATCCGACGTAGCCTGTTGCCGAGTTTTTGGCGTCTTCCAGACTTCTTGAATTCTGGCGAGCCTCTCGGGGCATCGAGGATTCCAGGCATGGTGTTTCTGCCTGCAGTTCGGGCATTGTGGAGTGGGTGGCGATGCATTTTTCAGCTTGGTGATGCATTCCTCGGTAGGGTGGTGCTGGCTGCAGACACCGCAGATTACTCAGTTCGGACAAAGTGCACCCAGGTGTCCATAACGCTGACACTTGAAACAGCGAACTGGTTCTGCTGTGAAGGTCCTGACATCGTACCTGCCCCAAGAACCGAGGTCCAGCTGGGATGGCAGTGGTCCTACATGCTGAATGAGGACCTGTCGGGTTGGTGCATTGCCTGCCGTCTTTGCCTTGAGACGTTGAGCTGACACCACACTGGGGTGAGCTGCTACTGCCTCGATGGGCATCATCAGCGGGTATCGCATCACTACACCCTTGGTGATTTTCTGCCGAGAGTCCAGTTCCTCCAGGGTGAATGAGCGATCTGTCTCCAGGACTCTCTTCAAGGTGGTATACATTTCCTTGTTGAGAGGAGTCAATATTGGTTCTCCCCTCAAGTTGAACCATATCTTGAACTTCAGGTTGTGTCGTGATTCCAGGTATGAAACAACACCATAGTGGGTTCTGTGGTCCCCGTAAGACTTCACCTTCAATTTGCCAGGTCGGTTGAGCTGGTTTGCCTGCTCCTTGGACGGACGGCGCTTCTTCTTGTTGTCCACAGTGTTCCATCCCTCTTGGTTTTCGGGGGGTGGGGTGTTTATTTCCTCCCCTGTTTCTATTGTCGCTGGCTCCATGGTTGGGACTGTCAGATCTGCTACAATGTGAGCAGGATCTTCCTCTTCCTCTCGCAACTTCTTCGCTAGAATTTCGCCCCACATTTCCAAATCTGAGTCCTCCGTCGTGTTCATGGAGCATCGTGGCCTCTTCTTTTCGGCAGAAGCCATGTGCCTATCTTGTGATAAGGTAGTGAACTCCGTGAACTGAGTGTTACAAACAGTACATGGACACAGAGGGTATATATTGGCTCAGAATGAGGTGCAATACTAGTGGTAGTAGTAGTAGTAATGATATAAGTAGTAGTAGTGGTAATACATTATGTTAGAACAGTTAACTTGCACATGAGTAAAAGGATATAAAAGCTATTACTTGGGAAACATAAAAATAGGTTAGACAAATTTTTCTATTGGAGGCTGGATAGAGAAGGCCTGTTTCAATGTTCATTCTCTGTAATGTGCTTGTGTAGTATTAACAGGAGAGACTATGTGATAGCAGGGTTTACTGTTTTCAGGAGGATTCTTGCTAGGACTTCAGAGATGGTGAAGCTGCCTTTGTTTTGTTTAATTGTATTAGAAACAGCTATTAGTGAAGAGTCAAGGCACTTGCGTCTGCGGAAATTAGTTTCTTTGATCACTAGTTGGCGTCCCTGAACTTCATGAGATGATTGGTGGAATTTCGGTGTTGTACACTAGTTGGGCGTCCCTAAACTTCATGAGATGATTGGTGGAATTTCAGTGTTGTACACCTGTGTACAAAATTCCCAACCTTTTCAACTTCTCAGCCAATTTTTCACATGTTGCTAGCAAAAAGGGTAGGAATTTTTTGTTTTCGACTACTAAACCCAGTTGTCCCGGGTTTCGCCCCCGGGAATTTTTTCTTCGTGGGGGAACATCGCCGGAAAATTTTTGTCCCTCGTTATCCTCAACGGGTCTGGGGAAAATAAATATTCTGTAAAAAAAATAAGGACAAAAATCATTGTGTGACTTTTAGGGGTTTCTTAAGGACTTTTTTAACACTGAATTATACTTAATTCATATGTTTTAGAAAAACCCCGAATTAAAAATTTTAAAAACTTAAAAAAACCCTGGACTTTTTCGAAATTAATTGGACAATATGCATGGGGTTTTGCATGCTGAAAAAGACAACAAAAAAAAAAACAAATCAAAAATAAAAATCATCAGTAAAAAACCGGAATTAGCTTACCAGTGGTGAAACCCCAAAAGGGTTTAATAGTTTCTGGGTAGATACGTATTGAAAAGAGTAGCCTGTATTTTTTCTAGTGTGTTTTAAAATTATACTCTTGTTATGAAAATTTTCCATACTTAGAGTAAGTATTTTGCTTTTTGGGGGACTAGGAGGTTTTTGGGGTCTTAATGATTCACTCTTTTAAATTTTGTCTTCCCCTTGTTTCTGATGGTCCCCTTTTTTTCTCTCACTATGATTCCTTAATTTACATCGTTTTTTGGCTACTTAAACCCCTTTGATTTCCCTTTTTTCTCTTAAATTTTTTCCCCTTCTCACTCACCCCAGATCTTTCACAATTGTCGTTTAAGCGCTGCAAAACCCCGTGAGGGCCTAGCGTTTTCCCTTTGAATTTATTAATAATATATAAACTTTTAGGGATTTTTAAAAATAGGCAAAAGGCAGGGTGGATGGGGGTTGCAATGTGGAAAAAGGGTTGCAAGTGTAGGGAAAGGGGTGAAGGTAATTTAAAAAGCAAAAAAAAAAGATTTATGGGTAAAAACTCGGGAAAAGGTTTTGTGAGCAAGAAAAAAATTATTTTCTGGAAAAAAGTGGGGTCTTAGCGGGGATGGTGGGGTTCCCAAAAAGGTTTTTTAAACAAAATTTACAAAGGGGTTTGTAAAAAAAAAGATTGCTTGAGATGTTTGGGAGAGGAATAAAAAAAATTTTGTTCATATTTTTAAATCTTGGAAAAGGTTTGCCACTCCCCCAGGGTACTTTAAAAACATAAAAAACAAGGAACACTGCAACAGGTCAACGGCCCATGGGGGCAGGCCCCTTGTCCCCCCCCCCCCGGATTAGCCCATTGACCCCCCAGCCCTGGTAAACTTCCATAAAATGATGGACAGGGCAGGGGGACCCGCACAAAAGCAAGTCGGCCCAAACCACCCCACCCACACAAATAAATGTTTTTTCAAACCTATTTTTAAAACTCACAACTTTTTATTACCCTCAAAAACTGTATCGGGAGTTTTTTCCACTTTTCCACAACTTATTCCCAAACCAAGCTTTCCTTTTATTTTCCCTGACTTGAATTTTTCCAAATTAAACCCCCATTGCTGCGATCTTGTTTTTGGCGGGAAAATTTTTCAGACCCCCTTTTTAAACCCCCCTTTTTTATTTATTCCTTTTTTTCCATTTTTTCCCACCTCATTTTTTTTTTTCCCCCCTAATTCTACCCCTTTCAAGGGGAGTGCAATTCGGGCCCCCTCATTCTCCTCAAAGGAAAGTTTCTGATAAACAAGGGATCATCTTGTCATCCTCCTCGAAATTTTTTCCCCGTTCTGTAATACGGTGACCAAAATGAGCCGCATGCTAAATGAGGCCTAAAACCAAAAGGGTATATAGATTGAAGAACAACCTTTAGGACTTCTATTATTTTTACTTCTAGATATGAAGCCAAAATTCCCGTTTTGCTTTATTGCGAACACAAAAAGCACTGTTTTTCTTGGTTTTTTGATTACTGCTAACCAAACTCCAAAATTTCCCTTTAGGGAATCAGTAGTATTAAGTCTATATTATTTAGTTTAAAAAGTTTGGGATTGGTTTATTTAACTGTTTCCAAAAAAATTAGAATTTTGCATTTTTCAAATTTTAAAATGCTCGCCACTTCTCCGAACCCCTTTTTTTCTTTTATTCAAATCAAACCCGGGTGCCCCTAGTGTCCTGATTAAATTAAAAGGGACGGCCTTTATGGTGTCATCAGAATTTTGTTTTGTCACCCATTTATTCCCCCATCTTGTCCCTTTATGAAATTTGAACAACAAAGGGTCCAAAAACTGACCCCTGAGGGAAAAACCGGGTTGTGACCCTGCCCCCGCCCCCACCTACAAAACTTTCCCTAATTTTTTATTGCACTTATTACATACATAAAAAACACCCTTTAAACCCCCTATTAACCCCCCCCTCAAACATCTCCTTCCAACCTCAACCGAAAACATGACCATAATGCAAGGGGACAGATCACTCTTTTTGTTCCTCGGTCCATTCTACGCTATGCAAAAAATCAAAAAGCACATAAAAGGCCCAAAAACGGAATTCATTTCCTGTAAATATAAAAGAAACAAATACCCGTTTATAAATTTTAAGTTCCCTTTTCAAAGTTCCTTAAATCACCAAAAACCAAATTTAAAAAGAATTTAAAAGAACCATTTTAAATTTAATATCCTAAATGTTTTCTCAAAAGTTTTATCACACAAAAAGTTTAAAACCTTTAAATTTGTTTTTTTTTTTTTTAAATACACTACCTGAATGAACAGCAAGCATGCAACCATATGCCTGTCTTGTAATACTCATTTGTATTTATAGTTATCTGTTTAAATAATATTTTTTTCCTGATTTTTTATTGCTTAGATAAACCCTTAAATTAATTTTAAGCCAGCCCGTAAGCTATGGGATTTAAGTGGCTTTGGCAGGCCGCTCCCTTACCTGTATTTTTTTGTACTCTGTATGTATGCTAAAATTTTATAAATAATAAAAAATAAATAAATAAATAAATTCTGATTTCACCCCATATATGCAAACTCTCTGCTGTCTATTTGTCAGCCATGCCTCTACCCAGGAAAAAATTTCTCCTCCTATTCCGTGTGCCTTAATTTTCCCTCAATAGCCTCTGGTGGGGAAAACTCTATCGAAGCCTTACTGAAGTCCATATACACAATATCATATTCATTACCATGATCTACCTCATCAAACACCTTAGTGAAAAAAGTTAGTAAATTCGTAAAACAGGAACCCCCCTTTTGTAAAACCGTGTTGAGATTCATTAATCAATCTGTGCCTGTAAAGGATGGCTACGAATTGCTTCGGCAATTATTGATTCCATAAATTTTCTCACTATGGAGGTAAGGCTTATTGGCCTATAGTTCAAAGCCAAGGACCTGCCACCTGCCTTGTAAATAGGTATTACATTTGCCATTTTCCACTTATCAGGCACTAGGGCCAGTTTGTAGTGATATGTTAAAAATATTAGCCAAAGGTATGCTAATTTCCCTTTTTACATTCCTTTAACACCCTTACAAACAGTTCATCAGGCCTGGGGGATTTGTTAGGTTTTGTTTCTCTAGTTACCGCAATCGTACATAGTTTATTATCCTGTTCTACATATCTATTATTTTCAGGAATATCGCTAGTATTTTCCTGGGTTTGAAAACTGAGAGGAAGTAGGTATTGAAAATTTTTCAACATAACCTTATCACTGCCAGTGATTGACCAGAGTTACTCTTAAGTGGGCTAATCTTTTTCCCTAATTTTGCTTCTGTATACCTGAAAGAACCCTTTTGGGATAGTCTTTGGATCCCTTGCGACCTTAGCCTAATAACCCCTTTTTTGCTTTTCTTATTCCTTTCTTTTTCTCTCTTTAATTGAATATATTGATTTCTTAACTGGCTATTCCCCTCTTTTGATACGCCTATATATGCCTCTTTTTTGACCAATGAGATCTTTTAATCTATTGTTCATCTATTTGAGATCATTTTTGTTAGATCTAATTTCCCTTCTCGGAACAAAAGTTGTCTGGCCAGCTAGAACTATCCCCTGAAAAACGTCATATTAGCAACCAAGATCACCTACCTGACCCAGTCAGGACACCCCAAATTTTTTTTTAGCCCACCCAGGTAATTTTTCAGTCTCATGAAGTCGGCCAAGCGAAAATCTGGGACGGGAGATTTGATTGCAGTTATCTTGGTAATTCCAGATATATTGATATAAGTGATTTGTGATCACTTTCCCCAAGCTCATCATTAACCCTCAAGATTAATTAATTAGTGAACCTTTGTTAGCAAGAACCAAGTCAAGCAGATTGTTTCCTCAAATTTGGTTCTGTCACAACCTGTTCTAAAAAGAAATCCTGAACCGTATCAAGAAAAGTCATTTAGACTCAAGATTTCCTGTCATATTGTTCCAATCAATTTGTCTAAGTTAAAATCTCCCATTATCCCAACTTTTTCATATCTAGATGCCTTATGAATTTCGTCCCATAACTTCTGTTTTTAACCCTAATGCTGCGGGCCTAATTTTTTCCCCACAAACACCCATACCTCTATAATCTAGCAGTTAAATTCCTAGACAAGTCATCAATCACCCTCTCAACTAAATTTGGGCTAATGCAACCACTCCATCCCCAGAGAGATGAACCCATCCCTTGCATACATTCACGTTTACCAAAGAATAGGCCCCAGTTATCAATGAATGGGATTGCAAGTTCCTTGCAGTACCTATCTAGCCAGCAATTTATCCCAAATTCCCTTTAGACATCCATTCATTCCCCACTCCCTTTCTAGGCAAGATGCTACATATGACTGGGATCCCCCCCTTTAGACCTAACTATTTTCTATGACTGAACTGTACTTATCCAGCAGCTCCTCTCTCCTGAAATTTCCCCAATGTCTTTACCCCCAGCACTAAGACAGATAAAGGCTTGTTCCCAATTACCTGCCATAATATTATCCAACCTGCTGACTATGTCACCAACACAAGCTCCAGGAAGACACACTCTCTGTCTGACCTTTCTGTCTCTGTAACAAAATGCACGGTCCAATATATCTTCCCTGAGAATCCCCATTTTTAAAATATTCTTACCTTGTTTTGCAGGGGAATCAGTGGTCCCTTTTCAAACCTCATAACCACAGAAGTACACTCGTCTTGGAGAACAGAGAATCGTTTTCCCTACCTTCACTTCTTCTCTATTAACCCTCCCATCTTCCTTCTTCCTGAACTGTGAACCACTTGCCACTTAGAGCGGCTGCCACTATCACGCTGGCGACCATTCCCTCCTTACCAGCTATACCCTTTTCCCCACATTCGCTCCCAAACTCATCTATGCGAAGCTTCAGCCTCCTATTTTCCTCCTGAAGAAGTAAAATTTCTCCTTCTTCAACACTTGAACCTGAGATTCTAAAACACTACAACAAGCAATGGTGCTTGATAACACCCCACGCTAACCCCCAAAGGGAGCTTATGCAGGTATGACCGCAGGTGACCACTAAACCTCGGCGTACTGACCACTGACCTCACTTTCCAGCTTTTCCAGGATATCAGAACTGATATCAACAGCTTTTTTGCCATTCAAAGGGAAAAAAAAAACAAGAAAAATTTCCCTTCACTTGAACTCTTCCATCCTCCTTTGCACGTACCTGATAACTTCTGATATTTGGTCAGTGTGTGACGCATTTGGTGTACTGTTAAACATAACGCTGTATTATACAGATGTCTAGAATATCAGTACAAGTTTTTTTTGGAAAAAATTTACAAAAACTGATGACCTGTGTTCACATGAGCTGCATTCAGTCTCATTAGGTGCTCTTTCAGCGCAGGATCATACTTACCCATCAATTCACCATCTCAAGAAAGTTCCCTCTATTTGATGAGAATTTGTCCTCCCTGTGGCCACGAAATGCTAGGTTCTGTTTTAGTCTGAAACTGTAATGTCGAGCAACCTGTACATTTTTCTTTCACCTTTTCTTCTGGATTTCCATTAAAACCCAATTATTTCTGCATCTATGATTTTGTTCACCCTTAACCGGCTGCCATGGTTTTTCAATTCTACGTAGGTGTTCATCAGAAGTTTCATGATTGTGTACGTTTGGATTCGGCTTCCACTATATTTAAAACCCCAAACACAAACTTTGTGTTATACTTGTAATACTAGAGGTAAAACAATCTACAGCAGTAACAGTACAATTTCCCCACTGACTGGCGAGTTAATTTTCCATGAACGCAAAACTTTCTCACCATTCAGCATCTGTTTGTAGAACCATTCTTCAGAAAGCTGAGTTCACGCCTTTTGCATTTTTCCTCTTTGTAACACAAAAAGGGCCATCCTTGTTCTGATAAAATAACTAACTTTTTTGATGATTTCAATCCTGGAATGGTCTGGAACTGGAATTTTCCAAGAAGGGGACGTCACACATCGATGCTAAACTCTCTCAACTCCCCTTTCCCCTTCATTCCTATCGCTTATATTACTATTGTCGGAGTCAAATCCACATCAGTGTTATCAGTAGGATCATGACTAAAATCATTTAATGAACCCTGGAATTATCGGTTTTTCTTGAAATGTTGAACCATAGACTCAGCCATTTCTCGCATTAGCTGAATTTTTTTCATTTTTTGCCTTCCTTTGTTGACATCAGGAGGCTCTTCGATTTATGCATTCCATGAGGCATGTATTATTTTCAATGATCTGAAAAAGAATGCCAGGTTCACCGTTTTGGATCTACTGAATATTTGGTAATTTTTAATGGTGACAAAGAAAAAAATAGTGCCTATTCTATTATCCTACTGAGGATAAAATGAAGTTAGGAAAGGAAATAAGGGGGTTTAAAGTTCATTATGAAATTAAGACCATCATTAATAATTGTTGTTTCTTTGATTGCATTATTTTTTCAATAGAACCTAATTTGGATATTTAACTCAGACTCTAACCAGACTGAGAGCAAAGCTGAAAAAAATTACCCTACTTTCCAATGAATTGGCAAAATAGTCATAATATCATTATGGTTTGTAATACAATGTGTCCCCATAAAATTTGGTAAGCCTCCTGGCCTATAGGCTTTCCCCACAAAAATTTGGTAACAGCAATGCATGGTTAAAACGGATAACAATTAAATAACAAAAAGGCACAATACCGTGACTGGACCAATACACAGATAACCCGCACACAGGAGAGAGGAGCTCACGACGACGTTTCAGTCCGACTTGGACCATTTCCCAAAGTCACATTAATAAAAAGCATGTATGTATGTAAAATGTTCGCCAAGACCAGGGTCCTGGCACGGGTTTTAATCTTGAGATGACCCGTCACTGGCTCCTGAAGGAGAATTGATTCTTCATTGTTGCAGCATATGCTGCTCAAGCCTTTTCCCGGACAGTTCAGGTAGGGTCCCTCATAAGCGACTGTGATATAGTACTGAGGTTACTCCATCTCAGCTGTTTCCTGAGCGGGAGACTGGGGCTCTGTCTGCTCTGAGAATCTGCAGATTCATGGCATCCACTGTTCCTCATCGGTCAGTAAGCATACCCTCGGGGAGTCTGCTGGCCATCTGCCGGAACATGCTCCGTTGTTCCGTGGAGTTGATTGTGTTGCAAATAATATCCGTGAATGCCTTTGATGAGTGTTAAGAGATCCTCCCTGTTGCGGGCCTGCCTTGTCGGTGGGTTCGAGGCAGTGGATATTATCTGGGCTGTTGTGTTTCTGTGGGGACTGCTGAGGGTTGTATTTCTTCACTGTGCACACTGTGGCCTGTTGCTATATGCCAAGTTGGGTAGCCGGCATCTGCTGGTGGGGTTTGCAAGCACGACTGCAAAGTGGCTGTCCCGGGGCAAGAAGTACCTGTTTTGGGCCGTGTTATTGCCGGTGGGGGCTCGTGTAGTGCCATCTGCTGATTACGTTGCCCAGATGTTTCCTGTTGGCGCTGCTTGTTCCTTATGTATTTTTTTTCTTCGTTGAGGAAAAGGGGGAGGGGAGGAGACTGCTGTCCATGACCCCTGGTTGAGTCTTCAGTGTCGGAAATTCCTCGGCTTTGAGCTGGGTTCCCTGATGAGATTCTGCAGTAGGGCAGGATTCTCTGCACCCATCGTCTGCTGAGGGTGATGCTTACCGTAGCCTGCTGCCTCGTTGTTGGCGTCTTCCAGGCCTCACGATTTTCTAGTGCGCCTCTCGGGGCATCGAGGGTTCCAGGCATGGTGTTTCGGGCCTGCAGTTCGGGCATCGTGGAGTGAGTGGCGATGCATTCTTCAGCTTGGTGATGCATTCTCAGTAGGGTAGCGCTGGCTGCAGACACCGCTTCAAACAGCAAACTGGTTCTGCAGTGAAGGCCCTGACATCGTACCTGCCCCAAGAACCGAGTCCAGCTGGGATGGCAGCGGTCCTACATGCTGTATGAGGACCTGCCGGGTTGGTGCGTTGCCTGCCGACTTTTGCCTTGAGACGTTGAGCTGACACGACACTGAGGTGAGCTGCTACTGCCTCGATGGGCATCATCAGCGGGTATTGCATCACTACACCCTTGGTGATCTTCTGCCGGGAATCAGCTCCTCCAGGGTGAAGGAGGGGCCCTGTTTCCATGACTCTCTTCAAGGTGATATGCATTTCCTTGTTGAGAAGAGTCAGTATTGGCTCTCCCCTCAGGTTGAACCATATCTTGAACCTCAGTTTGTCCCGCGATTCCAGGTGTATAGCCACGCCATAGTGGGTTTTGTTTTCCCAAAACCCTTTTTTACCTTGACTCTGCCAGGTGATTTAAGCTAGTTTACCTGCTCCTTGGAGGGACGGCGTGTCTTACTGTTGTTTCATTGAGCCATCCTTCCGTATTCGCTGGCTGAGGGTTTTAAAGCTGCCAGCTCTGCAGATTCTTCCCTTTCCTCTGATGACACGGAGTGGTCTCGCAACTTCTTCGCTAGGATTGCGCCCCACATTTCTAAATCCGATTCCTCCGTCGTGTCCCTGGAACATCGTGACCTCTTTCCTTCGGCAGAAGCCATGTGTCTGGCCAGTGTCTGTGCTATGTAATAAAAGCAAACGAACGAACGAAACAAGTTCTTTCGTTCGTTCGTTCACAAGCAAGCAGTCATGCCAACCTGGGGGAATCTTATTAAATAATTTACCGGAAATGGGAAACCCCCTTGGCCTCTTACTCAGCAACCTGTATATGGAATTCTATGAGACCAGACTTCTTAAAGACTTTTCCAGATAAAGTTCACCACAGAACATGAAATAAATAACATTTTTGCCGTTCCAAAATGTTTCAATCCATCGTGTCGATAAAAAATTCAAATTCACAGATTATAGGAAGCCACCAATGTGTCGTCATATATTCACTACTATTCCAGCCACGAAACCAAGGTAAAAAGGAGTACTCATCTAATTGTACACACCTAATTGTGATTTGCAGGGGTCGAGACTCAGCTCCTGGCCCCGTCTCTTCACTGAGTGCTACTAGGAGTGTGTTCCTCACAATGTTCTTGGAGCTTTGCTCATCTGCAGTCCAGAGTCCCTAGAGGACGAAATCAGCAAGATATTCAACATAGCCACAAAATTTAAGATATCTTAAGGATATTGTCGAGAAGGCACTAATTGTCAGCAAAAAAGACTTTCTCAGGACTGAACCTAAAGAAGTGATGGCCGGAAAAATGTACTAATTTTACCATACAATGAGAATCTGGCTTGCCTGCGTGAGGCTTTTAAAAAAATCAATATAAACCTTTCTTTAAAAAAACACGGGTACAGTGAAACAAAGGCTGTTTAAAAACACTCCCTCAAACAAAGTTGGTGGGGTTTACAAGGTCCCATGTACTCGTGTCCCTCTTCATATATCGGTCAAAAAAGTTTAAATTTCTGAAAACCAGAAATTGCCCAGCATAATACTCAGTCAGGACAGGGCAGGAGTCGATTGCTTCTTTAACCACGTTAGTGCATGAAAATCACTCCCGGGGTGGGATTGCTGCCCAGATTATAGTACCAACAGTTCTGTCATGGAAAGAAACATAACTGAAATTCCCTCTTGAAACGGGAAAAGGAATACAGTTAGAACTAAAATTTAAAGGGGTTTTACAAGCTCGATAATTACTTAGTAGAATCCATTGTACACAATCTTAACAAAAATGCTTACAAAATCACAGGATTTTTCATTATGCCCGGTGGGTTGTTTGGGTTTCTGACGCCCGTCCAGTGTCTACGCACCAAAAACTCAAAACCCCTTCAGCTATGATGTTTTATATAACGCGTGTAGCTGTTAATGTACCATACAGTGACAAGCACACAAGGATAACGAGATAACGTAAGGAGAGGTTAAAGGGTATTAATAAAAGTTTAGTCATAGAAATATTATCGGAAAGGCATAGAAGATCCCCATGTATGGCATATTAACCAACAATGAGAAAAATAGTAGACAGTATGTAGGAAGAGATACTTCTGAGTACATGGGTAGAACATTCGAATACCTCGAGCAGGACATTTAAAGGACAAAGATCACGTTGTATTCCTTTCTTTCATTTATTTGGAAAAGTCACACAGAATAATAGCAATCCATGTTTTACAGTAAACTAAGCAGAAAATTTATTTTCTCAAACCACATGATCTGTTATAAACGATTAGAAAAAGCCTTGGAATGGGATTTTTATATCATATAATTTCATACTTGACATCTCAGAAAAACCCCCCTAAACCCCCCTTTGGGGAATGAGGGACGATGGTAGGGTGGGGTTGGCACCGACCCCTAACCCGTCTAAGGGTAAACCCTGGACGGTGGCACCTACGCTACTCCCGAGACCTTTCTCCCTGCTTTGGTTGCTCCCTTGCAATCATTGCACAGCTCCTGATGACGCACTGAGAAGTGTGAAAGTACTTGAGCTAAAAAATTTCCACCCCCCATGGCTTGTCCTGCATATATTATATATATATATATATATATATAAAAAATATATATATATATATATATATATATTATATATATATATATATATGTATATATATGTTGTGTGTGTGTGTGTGTGTGTGTGTGTGTGTGGTGTGTGGTGTGTATTCACCTAGTTGTACTCACCTAGTTGTACTCACCTAGTTGAGGTTGCAGGGGGCGAGTCCAAGCTCCTGGCCACGCTTCTTCACTGGTCGCTACTAGGTCACTCTCCCTGAACCGTGAGCTTTATCATATCTCTGCTTAAAGCTATATATGGATTCTGCCTCACGTCTCCCCTGACCCTTCTGTCCTTTCCCGTGTCGTCAGTCCGATTTCCCTCAACCTTTCCCTCGTACGACATTCCCCCCGAGCTCTGGGACTGGCCCTTTTTGCAAACCTTTTTACTTTCTCTAACTTCTTGACGTTTCTTGACCAGGTGTGGGTTCCAGATTGGTGCTGCATACTCCAGTATGGGCCTTATATACACAGTGTTACATTGAATTGAACGATTCCTCATTAAGGTATCGGAACGCTATTCTCAGGTGTTGTGTGTGTGTGTGGGGTGTACTCACCTATTTGTATCACCTATTTGTGGTTGCAGGGGTCGAGTCATAGCTCTGGCCCAGCCTCCTCGCTGATTGCTTTCTAGGTCCTCTCTCTCTCCCTGCCCCATGAGCTTATCATACCTCGCCTTAAAACCATGTTGGTTCTCGCCTCCACTACGTCACTTTCTAGGCTATTCCCCGGTCTGACTACTCTATGATTGAAGAAATACTTCCTAACATCCCTTTGATTCATCTGAGTCTTCAACTTCCAATTGTGACCTCTTGTGTCTGTGTCCTCTCTCTGGAACATCCCCCCTTTGTCCACCTTGTCTATTCCGCGCAGTATTATATATGTCGTTATCATGTCCCCCTGACCCTCCTGTCCTCCAGTTTGTCAGGCCCGTTTCCCTCAACCTTTCTTCGTAGGACAATCCCCGTAGCTCTGGGACTAGCCTTGTTGCAAACCTTTGCACTTTCTCTTAATTTCTTGACGTGCTTGACTAGGTGTGGATTCCAAACTGGTGCGCATACTCCAGTATGGGCCCCCGACGTAAAAAGGTATACAGAGTCTTCAAAAGAATCCTTACTGAGGTATCGGAAAAAGCTATCCGTAGGTTTGCCAGGCGTCCGTATGTGCAACAGTTATCTGATTGATGTTTCGCCAGGAGAAGCTCGGTGTTATACTCCCCCCAGATCTTTTTTACTTGAGTGAGGTTTGCAGTCTTGAGATCTAAACTATATTGTGTCTGCGGTCTTCTTTGCCCTTCCCCAATCTCATGAATTTGCATTTGGCAGGGTTTAAACTTAAGGAGCCCGTTTGCTGGACCAGGCTTGTAGCCTGTCCAGGTCTCTTTGTAGTCCTGCCTGGTCCTCATCCGATTTGATTCTTCTCATTAATTTCACATCATCTGCAAACAAGGACACTTCTGAGTCTATCCCTTCCGTTATGGGCGTTCCATATACCAAGAACAGCACAGGTCCTAGGACTGACCCCTGTGGAACCCCGCTTGTCACAAGCGCCCACTCTGACACCTCGTCACGTACCATGACTCGTTGTTGCCTCCCTGTCAGGTATTCTCTGATCCATTGCAGTGCCTTTCCTGTTTTGTGTGCCTGATCCTCTAGCTTTTGCAGTAACATCTTGTGAGGGACTGTGTCGAAGGCCTTCTTTTTAGTCCAAAAAAATGCAGACGATCCACCCCTCTTCTCTTGTCTTACTTCTGTCACCTTGTCTATAAAACTCTAGTAGGTTCGTGACACAGGATTTTTTCCCTTTCCCCGAAACCGTGCTTTGGTTGTCAATTATACACTTGTTTCTTTTCCCGGTGCTCCACCACTCTCTTCTGATGATCTTCTCCATGACCTTGCATACTATCACGTTAGTGATACAGGTCTGTAGTTTTAGTGCCTCATGTCTGTCTCCCCTTTTTTAAAAATTGGGACTACATTTGCCATCTTCCATACCTCAGGGAGTTGCCCAGTTTCAAATGATGTGTTGAAGATCTTTGTTAATGGCTCACACAATATTCTGCTCCCTCTTTAAGGACCACGGGAGATGTTGTCTGGTCCCACCGCCTTTGAGGTTGTCAAGTTCGCATAGCAGCTTCTTCACTTCCTCCTTCGTTATATTTTACCTCATCCAGCACTTGCGGTGTACCCCCCTGTTCTGATTTCCCGGAGTCCTACTGGGTTTTCCACTGTAAATACTTCTTTAAATCTCGTGTTGAGCTCCTGACATACCTCTCGGTCGTTTCTTGTGAATTCCCCATCACCCTTCCTCAGTCTGATACCTGGTCCTTGACTGTTATTTTCCTCCTGATGTGGCTGTAAACAGCTTGGGTCAGTCTTGACTTTCGATGCTATGACATTTTCATATTGTCGCTGAGCCTCCCTTAGTGCATATTCGTTTCTGGCTCTTCGGCTAATTCTTTATTTCCCTGAGTTCTCTGTCTTCTGTACCTTTTCCTTCTCTAGTACACCTAGTTTTTGCCTCCCTACACCTTTGGGTGAACCAAGGACTCGTTCTGTTCTTCCCTTATTTCTGTTTCCCTGGGAACAAAACCTCCTCTTTCCTCCTTGCATTTTGTTGCCACATAGTCCATCATTTCTTGTATGGTTTTCCTGTCAGTTCCCTCTCCCACTGAATGTTCTTTGGGGGAAGTTTCCCCATGCCCGAGTAGTTCCCCTTTTGTAGTTTGATTTTTCCCACCCTATTCCTGCTACTCTCTCCACTTGGAGTCAACTATGTAGTCGAAGCACAGAACCACATGATCACTAGCTCCCAGGGGCCTTTCATACAAGATATCCTCGATGTCTGAACTACTCAAGGTGAATACAAGGTCCAGTCTTTCTGGTTCATCTTCTCTCTCTCTCTGGTATGTTTTCTAACATGTTGATGCATGAGGTTTTCCAGTACTACATCCTCATCTGGCTCTCCATGTTTCGGGACCCCCCCTGGGGCTCCAGGTTTTCCAGTCAATCTCCTTGTGATTTAAATCACCCATGACTAGTAACTTTGCTCCCCCCATGTGTGCCTCTCCTGGCCACCTCGGCTAGTGTATCGACCCTGGCTCTGTTGCTCTCATGTATTTTTCTCTTGGTCTCCTGCGGTTCTGTGGTGGGTTGTACATTACGCAATTATCACCTTATGTCCCTCAGACAGGATTTTTTCCTACTAAGTAGTCCCTTTCACCCGTGCCATCCATTCCTTCCATTTTCTCAAAACCCCACTGGTTTTTTAATGAGCGTGCAACTCCTCTTCCCCTCTCCTCCCTCTGTCTTTCCTGAGGATTTGATATCCAGGTGGAAAGATTGAATCTGTTATTATTTTGGTGAGTTTTGTTTCTGTGAGTGCTATTATGTTTTGAGGATGTCTCCTTTATTCTTTTGTGCCACTCCTCATACTTATTTGTTATTCCATCTGCATTTTTATACCACACCTTCAACTTCTTTTCTAAGACTGTGGTCTGGAAGGTGTATTGGGGTTGGGGAAGTGGAAGACCTGATAGGAGTTGGGTGGTTGCTGTGGGGGGTGGAGTTTGTAATGTAGTGGGTGGGGATTGGATGTGGCATGGTGTTTTGGTTTAGAGGTTGGATGCACTGGGTTACTGGTGGGAGCTTCTATAGGAAGTGTGGGGGGTTGTATTTGATCTTCCTGGTCTGGGACTCCTGTCTGTCTCTCCATCCCCCTCTTTCCTCCTTCGCCTTTGTACCATCTCTCCAGTTTCTACCTTTTCTTGTGTTCTGTCGCGGCGAGATACACCTTCCTGTATGCCGGCAGTCCCTTAATCGTGCTTTCTCTGCAGTATCCTGTTCTGAGTCGGGTTCTGCCTTGAAGGTTTACTTCACTGGGGGTTCTTGTTTTTACAAACCCCCTTTCTCCGAAAATTTTCCGCTGGGTATTCGTTTCTCCTATTACTTTGATGCTTTCAATTCTTTTTTTCCCTTGTTTTTTTGTTCATATGTTCCACTTAACTTCCTGTAGCCCATTCACAAGACGAACTCACCCCTTTTATTCCCCACTGCATATCCCTGTTGTATCCCTCATTCAATTTGATTTCTCCCTTGCAGCTTTCCTTTCTTCAGTTACTAGTACTGTACTTGGCTCAGTGGTCGTCATTTCCCATCTCGGCTTTCCCTGGCTCTGCTGTGGTCTGTTAGGGCCTCCAATATGCTTAAGGGGTCTTCATTTACTACAGTCCACTGATAGAGCTTCTACATGCTGTTTTGCTCCCTTTTTTCCCCACGTTTCCCCCTTTTTTGTGACTGAGGTAGCAGTCTCTTGTTGTCAATCCCAAAATTTCTTTAGTTCTTCGGCTGTTTCAGATTTTTAATTCCTCTTCTAAACTTCCCGTATCCTGGCCTCTGCTGCTTTGACTTGCACCTCCCACTTCCCCGCTTTCCATTACTATCCTCTCTTTTCCCTTCTCTGCTAATTTCTCGTTTCCTTTCCATTCATGTTCCCTTTTTATGAGCTCAATCTTTATTTGCAGCTTCCTCCCCCTGTCCCTTGGTTTTTCTTGTTGCCCCCTGCAACCCATTTTTGTTTGATCCTGATTGCCTCAGAGTGGGAAACCTATTAATTCTGTGTGTTAGGTTGTAGTGTGAGTAGAGTGTGGGGGGGGGGGAGGTAGAGAGAACTGTGGCTTGTGGAGAGGAGTGGGAGGGGGAGTGGGAGGAAGAAGCCAAAGTGGGTGAGTTTGGGGGGGGGAGAGGGGGAAGGGAGAGGTTGGGAGGGGGAGAGTGAAAGAGGGAGGGAGGGATCTAGGGAAGGATTTAGATGTCGGTGGGGAGGGAGTGTATGTGTGTGGTTGTGTTGTTTTACTCACCTATTTGTATACCTATTGTGGTTCAGGGGTCGAGTCATAGCCCCCTGGCCCCGCCTCTTCATGATTGCTACTAGGTCCTCTCTCTCCTGCTCTAAGTTTTCCCTACCTCGCCTAAAATATGTATGGTTCCCGCCTCACTACTTCCTTTCTAGGGCTATCCAGACTTGACTACTCTATGACTGAAGAAAATACTTCCTACATCCCTTTGATTCATCTGAGTCTTCAACTTCCAATTGTGACCTTTGTGTATGTGTCCATCTCGGAACATCCTGCTTGTCCACCGGTCTATTCTGTGCGTATTTATAGTGTTATCATGTCTCCCTGACCCTCTGGCCTCCAGTGTCGTCAGGCGATTCCCTCAACCTTTTTCGTACGACAATCCCGTGCTCTGGGATAGTCTTGTTGCAAACTTTGCACTTTCTCTAATTTTTGAATGCTTGACAGGGGATTCCAACTGGTGTGCATCTCCAGTATGGCCCTGAGTAAATGGTATACAGTGTCTTGAACGACTCCTTATTGAGGTATCGGAACGTTCCGAAAGGTTTGCCAGGCGCCCGTATGCTGCAGCAGTTATCTGATTTATTGTGCGCCTCGGAGATATGTCGGTGTTATACTCACCCCCAGATCTTTTCCTTATGAGTTTGCAGTCTTTGGCCATCAACTATATTGTTCTGCGGTCTTCTTTGCCTTCCCAATTATGACTTTTTCATTGGCAGGTTAAATCAAGAGCCAGTTTCTGGACCAGCTTGTAGCCTGTCCAGGTCTCTTTGTAGTCGCTGATCCTCATCCGATTTGATTCTTTCATTAACTTCCCATCTGCAAACAGGACACTTCTGAGTCTTCCTTCCGTATGTCGTTCACATATACCAAGAACAGCTGGTCCTAGGACTACCCCTGTGGAATCCCGCTTGTCAGAACGCCCACTTGACACCTCGTCACGTACCATGATCTTGTTGCCTCCCTGTCAGGTATTTCTCTGTCCTTGCAGTGCCTTCCTGTTATGGGGTGCCTATCTTTTAGCTTTTTCAGTACTCTTTTGGGAACGTTCGAAATCCTTTTTGCAGTCCAAAAAATGCAGCGATCCACCCCTTCTCTCTTGGGCTTCTCTGCCCTTGATAAACCCGTAGGTTTGTGACAAGGATTTTTCCTTCCCTGAAAACCATGCTGGTTGCATTTATAACACTTGTTTCTTTCCAGGTGCTCCACCACTCTCCTCCTGATGATCTTTCCCTGACCTTGCCCTACTATACACGTTGTGATACAGGTCTGTAGTTTAATACCCCATGTCTGTCTCCCTTTTTAAAAATTGGGACTACATTTGCCATTCCATACCTCAGGAGGCCCCGTTTCAATGAGTGTTGAAGATCTTTGTTTAAGGGACACACATTCTCTGCTCCTCTTTAAGGGCCCGGAGAGATGTTGTCTGGTCCCACCGCTTTGAGTGTCAGTTCGCTAGCCTTCTTCCTTCCTCCCTTTGGGTTTTATGTACCTCACCAGGCACTTGCTGGTGTACCCCCCTGTTTCTGATTTCCTGGAGTCCCATGGTTTCCCCTGTAAATTCTTCTTAAATCTCGTGTTGACTCCTGGGCATACCTCTCGGTCGTTTAGTGAATTCCCCACTTCCTCAGTCCCCGATTCCTGGTCCTTGACTGTTGTTTTTCTCCTGATTGGCTGTACAACAGCTTCGGGTCAGTTTGACTTTCGATGTATTCTTTCATATTGTCGCTGAGCCTCCCTTCTTATCTGTGCATATTCATTTCTGGCTCTCGGGTATCTCTTTAATTTTTGAGTGCCCGTTTTTTAAGTACCTTTTTGCCTCCAAAAATTTGGGGGAACCAAACTCTTTTTTCTTCCCCTTTTTCTGTTTCCCTTTAAAAAACCTCGTTTGTT